>CM024960.1:33000856-33270856 GCA_014282245.1 Rhododendron simsii
ATAGAAGTCATCTCAAATATCATAACTACGATATCCCTCAAAGACTTACTATCCCATTTTGCCTGCTATTGATTTGATTCTAATGTTTGTGGTTTTTATCTATTTGGTGGCTGAATCATCAAAACTCCTCTTTGCGTAATAACAGGTGGTTAATGGTGAAGAGAAGGTTTCGGACTGGAAAGAGTGTTTTGCAATGCTGATGGAGAAAGCTGAGCAGCAACATCAATGAATTTGTGAATGTCAATGAATAAGGGGTACTAGAAGTTAATATTTGTTTTTTTGGTTGCGTGTTCATCTATTTTGGGAAAACTGGTGTTTTTTACCCTTGTATAATGCCCATCTTTCCATTGTGACCATCACGTTTTAATTTGTGTATTTACCATTGACCTTAGATTATTAGACATTTAGACCAATGTGACGATACTGATTTGCGATTGTGATTGAAATGTAATTTTCCGTACCCATCTCTTTGTATCCCTATTCCGAATGCGATTGAATTCTAATTATCCGTACTCATCTCTTTGTATCCCTATTCCGGTGTATTTCCAACCTTTGGATCAAGCAAGCATATTGTTATTCCTTCTAATTCTCAAGCTATCCAACGGCTAAAAATACACCGGAATAGGAGATGGCCATACGAGAGATTCAAGTACGGAGAATTCGACGGGGAGAAAAGCCAACACCATGTATCACTTGCTAACTTGCATTTGTTAGATCTTCATCCGAATGTTAGTGGATCTTAGTCCATATAATCAATATACCAATATCACCGACACTTAATCTACCTATTTAAAGCAACCATGCCCAGATCTTCCCATCCACTCAACTCCAAAGAATAAAGTCGAGAGAGAGAGAGCAGCTGAAATCATTCAAACCTTGTGGAAGTATAATTTACGCTAAGGTTGTAAAAGTAACGGACACGAGAGGATAAAAAAAATAAAAGAGGATGATACCACTACAGGAAAGGTTCACTGGGCCTTCACTTGACATTATCATAAACCTCCCAAACTCCATTTTCCTCCACACAAAAAAACCCAAATGCTTTTGAATCTCAAATGCTTTTGTCTGCTAAAAAAAACCCAAATGCTTTTGAATCTCAAGTGGCTATAAGTTGGGGACAAATCAGTGGTCAAAGGCTAATCATCCACTATATGAGATTCTATTACTGTGGTGGTGCTCTCTACTCTTTTTGGGTTCCAGTAAAGGTTATAAAAAGCAGTATGTTACCAGCCATTCCTTAAAGGTAAAGAGTAAAGACAGTGGAAAGAATATGTTTAGGCAAACATAGTAATAGAATAAGGAGGGTTGTTGAAAAGTTTCATTCAAAATCAGAGAAATAAATTTAAAAAACAGATGGATGATGCAACACGATTAAGAAAAGACCCCGTTCTTTTTGACAATCGTTACAACCTATGCTAGCCTACGGTATCCTGGATGGGACGCGACTCATGAGTCCCGCAGTAGGGAACTTGTCACGCCCCATAATAGGGAACTTGGAAGCATCCTTGCATGTAGGAAGCTTCCAACTCAATACCTCATCCTCAAGGGAAAGGCTGAGCTCTAACCACTCGGGCTACCCCCAAGTGGCTAACAAGACCCAATTCAGATTCAAGACTTCTCATAGAACTCGAAGGATGGGAGGCCGAGCTCTCACCACTGGGCTAGCCCTGAGTGGCTAACAGGACCCAATAAAACTCGAAGGATGGGACATGGGAGGCCGAGGTCTCGCCACTGGGCTAGTCCCGAGTGGCTAACTAGACCCAATTCAGATTCAAGACTTCTGATAAAACTCTAAGGATGGGATGATGATGGGAAGTTAAAAAGCTCCAAGTGATTTTCCGTAATCAAACTTGGGATCACCAAAAAGCAACTTTATCATCACAGCATTTACCAAAAACCAGTTTTCAAGTGCTCAACATGGGACTAATTCAATAGGAAACTAACATAAGACTTCAAAACAGAACAATGGTCAACAACGACATGCTTGATTTCATTGAGATAAACAGTTTGAAGAGAATTACAATGGTGGTAGCTATATTGAACTGTTATTTCTGTAGCAAAATATGGAGATTAAAGGCGTAATTAAAGGCAAACCTCAGAAACTAAAACTAGAAACGTCTAACCAGGAAATGCTCTTTGTCAACAACAAAAGGCTCATAGATCATTAAAACTTGTTTCATTAGTTACCCAGATCTAATCCTCTTTTGGCCGCCTCTTCCGTCTGATTTTGTAGTCCCAGCTGATTCCACTTCAGACGAAGCTTCAACAGAATTGGCGAACGAAGTTGATAGGTCTGCATAAATATCGACCACCCTCCTAATGTTGTTGTTAAGCTCTCTAATTAGACCGGGATTTCGAGATAAATTATCAGGGATCTTAGATTCATGGTTCTGGTTAATCTCATGGATTAGCAACCTGTTCTGGTCCAAAAGGTTTTGTACTTGCCCAAAGCTCTGCTGAAATGTCTGTAATACTTTGCCGTCTACTTGGATACCATGACCACTATCAGAAAACATGTCACCTTCCATTTCAATTACACCTTTGTTCATCTAACACCACTTCAATCCTGTGCCAGCACGCATAAGTCCAGTAAGTTATCAACAAAGAAACCCAATTGTAGTACGCCTAAAAAGATTAAGATAACATCTTAAGGAAAACAAAGAACTTCACTTTTTCTTGTTTTCTAGCAAATACCTAGTAATCTATCCCTGCATTCTTCAAAATGTACAATCAAACGCAACCAAAGGCCAGGAACTAGGAGTAAGATTCTAGGGCAGCTGATCCCATAAGTTTGAAGCAAAAAAAAAGAGTTAAGTATATACGTATGATACTTGAGAGTTTTGGGTTTGGAATTTTTATGTGAACCATCAGTGCGGTAGAATATAAATATAGGATTTTTTTGAGTCTATCTAACCTTTTTCTTCGCCAGAGTCTTAATCTTTTTACATATCACTTCGAAACCAGTCTAGAACAGAAACAATTTCAAAAGTAGGCTTTAGTTCTTTATTAGTAGAAGCAAAATGAATTGAGTTAAATGAAAACCCTTTTTATTAGTAAAAACTCATCAATGGATGTCAGATTGATGTAATCCAACCCATCATTGAACCCTTTGGATGAAATTCTTGGAGCTGCCGACACAAAAGGCCATGGAATCACTGAAGAATTTTGCGAAGGCATAAGTAACACACAATGTGTGAAGAAGAAATCACAGCTTCCATTATACTTTTACAGATACCACTAATGATAGAAGACCGAAGAAGAATGACTTGCATAAAAGGAGGCTCCTTTTACCATAAAGGGAAAATCTTTTACATAGTGTTCTCCAAAAAAACAACCAAAGCTCAGGTAATGAGTTTCGAATCTCAGAAATTTTGAGAAATCCACAGACAATGCCCATACAGCAGTTGCAAAGAAAGTTCACCCAAAAGAAACCAAAGGGGAAAGGTCTGAACAGTTATTGAAGAGATATTTATTTTCTTGCAAATTAATCCAAGAGATATTTATTTTCTTGCAAATTAATCCAATAGGTTAAACCCAACTGAATTTAAAGAGAGCAGCTGAGACCAGATAGAGACAATTGCATCAAGCGGTAGGGGGGGAGATAAAGATTTGATTCTCAAAAAGTGGGAAAACAAAAGCTGTGTTCCTTGGGGGAAAAAAAGTGTTCTTTGAAAGGTAAAACAGAATATACAGAACAGAACATAGAAATAGATATGGACAACCAGACCCATTGAAGAAAACGCAGCGGAATTCTGAAAAGAGAAATCAAATAAGCTTCCAAATGATAAATCAAGATATACCCATCAACGCATTTACTTGGAATTTTCTCTCTGCTTACCTGGAACATATTTGCCGGAAGGAAAACAAAAAAAATAGTAATTTTCCCGAGAAAGTACGGGAAAGGTCGGCTGTGGAATCAAATCTCCTAGTCTGGTGGGAATGGAGAGAAGGCCCTGAAATTACAAACACAGATAGAGAAGCGTATAAATGGGTCGAGAGATTTGACAGTACACACGCGAGGACCCAACTGTTGTATATTTGTGTTTGGGTGCGTTTGTGTGGATATTTCTCTCTCTCTCTCTCTCTCTCTCTCACATCGTTTACTTCACCTGCTGCGGGATTCTCCGTTTTGTTTTCATTTGTGTAGGAAAATGAGGAGCGGTGGGGACCGCGGCCAGGGGGTGGGTTGGTGCTGGGTACGACACGGCTGTAGAAATACCTCACTGCAGATGCATGGGACGTCGGTGAGATTTTGATTGGCCAATCGAGACCGTCCATCATATATGAAAAAAGAGAAAGTTCCTCCCATCGGCGGCGGAAACTATGGACTTTCCACCATCATCTTTTTGGGCCTCATTGTGCGTTAACTGTCAATTTGAACCATCCATCTTGTAGGACTTTGCATGGTAGTATTCTCATTCAAAAGATTAGTTTAACCGGACATCGATAGGTTTATCAAAATTTAAATTTTAGTTTATAAAACATGAATAATTTAACTTGATAGGATCAAACCGTCAATTTTATAAACTAAAATTTAACTTTTGATTGATTTATTGATATTCAGTCAAACTGATTTTTTGTATTAATATACTATATCGTGACATGATCCACAATGAGCGATGGTAGAAAACCCACCGTTTCCCTTGGTGGCATAAAAAAATTAATCTCATGGGAAAAAAATTTGGTGCCCGGAAGTACCGTGACATGGTGCTTGGGGCCATTCTCTATATTGATTGGTGTGACTTCTACGTATGAGAGTTTTGGAACCGGATGCCGTGCTCCTAATACAACAGGCCTTGTCTCGGAGTGAAACTTGATATGTAAAATGATTTCATAGCAAAATTAAATTGATCGCATATTAATAAGTACATGAAATCAAATCAAATTATCATACGTCCTACCATACACTATTAACGCATTTAATTATATGAAAAAGTTGAGACCTACCCCATCTTATTCACATTTTTTGGGTATTTTTTCTTGAAATATAAACAATGTTGGTGATCCACAAACCTAGGAAGCTTGCATCCTCGGACCGCAAAAGAAGATAGAATATGCAGATAGATTATTAGTGATTTTATGCTACAACGTTTAATTTACATCATGATTTGCATCTAGATTTAATTACTATGTCTTTTTCAAGAGCTTAAGTTGAATAGGTTGTATACAACAAGAGGCCAAAAAAAACTTGACGTTATTCTCAATCCGACGAGCCTGCAAAGTCAAATTTAAAGTCAAATTGACTCTTAATCCGACTAGTCCGCGGAGTCAAAAATTGTCAAAAAATCCAATCAACCCGTTGGTTTTGAAGATTGGTGGTTTGGTTGCGGGTTAACAAAACTGACATTCCGCAAAGAATAGTTTTGTTACAAATATTCATTTTACTCATATACAACCCGACCAATCCACATCCCTAATTCATAATTACACGTTGTCCCGAAATATAACACACGTGGTTTTAAAAAAAGAAAACGATAAATGATGAGCAAACAAATCTCACTCTCATTTCAATCTGATTATAACTTGGGGAAAGAAATAAAAAAGAGGGGAAAGTTTTAATAGTTTTCTTTCCATTGTTTCTTTGTTTGCGTTTGCACTGGCAGAAAAATGTGAAGACTTTGGAAATCGAAGTTGATGCTTTTGGGTGTGATGCAACTGATCCGTGATCACCATACGGCAAACCATCCTTTACTCTTTAGGACCTTAGGGGAGTGCAAAATACCCGTCAATCCGTAGACCTGATCCGATCCAATCCGACTGGTTTTGATCGGTTTTGAACAGGTAGTTCGGATTGGTGTGGGTTAAAAGCTAGTGAAAAAATCGATTTTCGGGTCAGACTATGGGTCAGAATCCGGTGAAACCGGTAACCCGACCCGACAGCTATACACACATACATAATATGTACTCTAGCTGCCCCACTACTCACTTCCCACCGAGCCGCCCCATAACCCCACGACCAAAATTTCCAGATCCGAAAAATGCTACCGGCTAGGGCCTTCGCCGCACACCCGCGTCCACACCAGTCCGTCCACACTCCACCGTCTCTCTCTTTCGCATACCGTCCAACGTCCGCACTCCACCGTATCTGAAAAATGAAGAGGAGAAACCACCGTGATCTGAAAAATTACGCACACCGTCTCTCTTGCTTCTCTCTCGCGTCCGGCGTCTCTCTCTTGAACGGTAAATCAGTCCAGCTCTTGCGCTCTCTCTCTCTCTCTCTCGTAATTTTTTTTGTGAGATTTGATTTATGAGTTGTGGGCAACCCAACGGACCCGAACCAACCAAAATAATCGGTTTCACGGACGGTTTTGGCAGTTCTGCGGTTCGGTTACGGGTTCGAAAATGGTTAACCCAAATGGTTGGGTTGCGGGTTAGGATCTAACCCAACCTGTGCCGACCTGTGCACACCCCTACTTTAGATAACACTTTACTTGATTGCAGGTTCATCGTGAAGGAGTTTGAAGCGGATGCAAATCATTGAGCGAATGCATTAGTAAATGATGCACTGATTTTGTCCACCTTTATATGTCTAAGGTAAATGATATTGGCATTCTAAAAATTGATGCAAATACCCAAAAAAATAAAGAAAAGTGACTTTAAAATTACATATTGATTTTTGAATATTTGCATTATTTTTAGAGTGTCAATATTATTTACATATGCCTAATTGTATTGCTACCTTATTTTATTTGAATTTGACTGTATACCCTGGTTCGTAAACTCTTAATTTAAATATGCACCTTCAATTATCCAAAAAAAAAAGTTTTAAAAACTACTTAGTTCAATCTTCTCTCCAATTTCTTCTTTCCTTTTCCTCTAATTATTTTTTTCGTTTCCTTTTAGTAACTCCGCAAATTTTTCCACCGAAAATGCTACTAACACAACATCTCCCACACAACAACTCACACAACTGCTGACTTAAGCATGAACTCAGCACAAAACGATGTCATTTTGTAAAAAAAAAGCCAAATTCTAAAGGGTGCCCCTGGGGCACACTATAAAGCACTAGTTTAACTACATTAATTACATTTTGTTATACTCATCCCAAGACCTATTAATAACTACATTGAAAATACAAATTATTCATCAAAAGAAATTCAAAATTTTCTTGATTGACAAAATGACCAGAACTCTTTATATTCTATTTATATTCCTCTATCTATATCTATAAAATGAAAAAAGCAAAATGAACGAAAACTGGAAAAGTGGGAATCCCGGCTTTTTTTTTTTCCTTGTGAGACTTGAGCAAGAATTTAACTTTTGCTACCAAGCAAACTAACATATGGATTTTTCTTTGAGTTTCTTGAAAAAAATTTTCCCCGACATACTTGATGAAGAGTTTTTTTTTTTTTTTTGAATATTTTTGCTAGATCATGGTATGTAGGAGAACGGATGGAATGTTTGAGTCAGAGTTAAACTAAATGAAAAAAAAAGTTCTTTCCAATGTTAAATCAAATGATGAAGAGTTTTTATTCCTTACAATTTTAACTATCTAGTTATTAATTTCCATATATATTATACTGTCACGCCCCGCCCCGCGCACGGCGCCCTATGCGGGCCCGAGCCGGTGCGGTCGCGTGCCCACAATGATCTCATCCATCTTTGTACAATATTGTCCGCTTTAGACGCCCAAAGACCGTAGACTTCCCAGTAGGGTCACCCATCCCTGGATTACCCCAGGATGAGCACGCTTAACTGTGAAGTTCCTACGCTCTTTGGCTCGCCCTCACGGCTTTAAAAGGCCTTGTACAAGTAGGATGGATCATTCCTTATAAATTGTGACCCGCCCCTCTCTTAACCGGCGAGTAGGCTGTCACAATTCCAAGTTGTCACGCCCCGCCCCGCGCACGGCGCCCTATGCGGGCCCGAGCCGGTGCGGTCGCGTGCCCACAATGATCTCATCCATCTTTGTACAATATTGTCCGCTTTAGACGCCCAAAGACCGTAGACTTCCCAGTAGGGTCACCCATCCCTGGATTACCCCAGGATGAGCACGCTTAACTGTGAAGTTCCTACGCTCTTTGGCTCGCCCTCACGGCTTTAAAAGGCCTTTTACAAGTAGGATGGATCATTCCTTATAAATTGTGACCCGCCCCTCTCTTAACCGGCGAGTAGGCTGTCACAATCTACCCCCCTTAGAGGTGTAACGTCCTCGTTACACAGTGCCCAGCAACCCTTCCCTGGGGTCCGTGGCAGCAGAGCGCATCCTACTCACCACTTTGCCCAGGGTTGAGCTCTGATACCAAGTTGTCACGCCCCGCCCCGCGCACGGCGCCCTATGCGGGCCCGAGCCGGTGCGGTCGCGTGCCCACAATGATCTCATCCATCTTTGTACAATATTGTCCGCTTTAGACGCCCAAAGACCGTAGACTTCCCAGTAGGGTCACCCATCCCTGGATTACCCCAGGATGAGCACGCTTAACTGTGAAGTTCCTACGCTCTTTGGCTCGCCCTCACGGCTTTAAAAGGCCTTTTACAAGTAGGATGGATCATTCCTTATAAATTGTGACCCGCCCCTCTCTTAACCGGCGAGTAGGCTGTCACATATACTGTACAAAAAATTGCTCTAGTTCTTAGTATTGTCATTAAAAAAAATGGTATTATAAACGTTTATGGTATTTGATTTTCATATATATTATACAAAAAATTGTTCTAGTTCTTAGTATTGTCATTAAAATTTGGTATTACAAACATTTATGGGCTGTTTAGAAAATAATGGTGAAAAGTAATATTTTGTGATTACCCATAAACCCAACTCATGAATTAAGTATATTTATTGTACCAAAAGCATTTAAAGAACTCTAAACCGGTGCCCCAAACTAATGCCTCGGGAACACCTATTAGCAGAACCAAAAAAACACCAACAACAACAGCAAAAACCCACCCCTTTCCCCTTCCAGTTTTCACTTTTCACCATCAAAACACAAACAAGAGCGAAGAGAGGGCCCCCACCACCACCGGCCGACACCACAACCCAACCCCGCGATCCCCCATCTCCGTTGAACGCCACCGCCTCCGGCCACCCCGACGCTGTTACATCAACCATGTCTGTCTCTCGAAGGTCTCTCTCTCCTTGTTTCAGATCGATTGATTACCTCCACTATTTACTCCTCATCCTCATCAATTAGAGGGCTTCAATTTTAGAAACCCTAACCTAATGTGCTGGAAAAAAAGAAAAAAATCCTAATTCGAAAAAAAAAATTGACAAACCCCTAATTTGAATGAAGAACTTATTTAGGTCCGACTTGACTTCAATAGCCAAAAGAAACAAGAGTTCGATTCTCTCTCAAGCGATGTACTATTATGCTTGTTTCTTGATGTTGGTGGATTTCCATTAACGTTTTGATCTTTTGGTCTTGATCTGTTGGAACGTATGTATTTTTTTTTTTTTTTAACAAAACGACGTCGTTTTGTGCCAAGATTATGCTAACATCAGCAGTTGTGTGAGTTGTTGTGTTGGAGATGTTGTGCAGTAGCATTTTTGTTTTTCCACGGGGAAGACTCGAACCCTAACTTACCCCACCACTCCCCTCTGCAAAAACCTCCTCCCTTCCTCTACCCCGCGAAAAACCACTCACCCACAACCACCGTTTCATGCTCTCTTCTCCCGCCCGCCCATGGACTCAATCGTCCACTCCGCGCTCGAAGAAATCTGCTCCTTCGGCGCCGCCGGCCTCCCCCTCCCCACCCTCTGGCCCAAACTCCACTCCCCTCTCTCCTCCCACGGCCTCCCCCTCTGCCCCAACGTTAAGCAAGCCCTCTGGGCCAACCTCCGCAACGTCCCCGGCCTCCAATTCGAAGCCAGAGGCGCCTCGCTCGACTCGAATGACCCCAGAATCCAGTCGGTCGAGGAGTGTGAGAGGCTGAGGTTGAAGATTGTCGCCGCCCAGCATCTCCGTGATAGCTTCGTTGGGGTTTACGATATTAAGGCCTCTGATGCGGCCATCTCGGGGCCCCAGCGTCGTGCCCTTGAGCGCCTCGCCATTGCCAGGTTTTGCCTGATTCCTAATTTTTATAATGCTAAAGACTGTTGTTGAGGGTGAGAAAAGTATATTGAAATATGTGAAGGAAATTGATTTTTGCGCTCAACTTTTTACACTTTTTATTGATGGCGTTCCAATTTTAATGTGAAGTGTAACTTCGTGAACAAAGTGGAGCGCCATCGGTGAAAAGTGGAGCGCGAATATCAATTTTCTATGTGAAAAGTGCATAATAGTGTATGAAAGTGTATTGGGAATTGTAAAAAATGTATTGGAGAACGATTTTTTCTGAGCTTATCGACAACCCAGCTATACGTTTCTTCTCGTCGAGACGAATGATCAATCCAAAAAATGTTAGGAGTAACATTTATTCAGGAAAGACGAAAAATATCAGAAACAGTAATTTAGGAAGAAGGTGGTTTAATTGTGTTTGTGATGTGTGAAAAAAGCAAGTTTTCTTTTGACACTCTGATGCGGGGACATGTGTGTCTGGATACATGTCTTCTAGTTTTGTCAGTAGAAAACAACGGAATTAGTGAATCATTTGATGTTAACTGTGGTAAATTTGCGTACACTTGCGTATTTGAATTATTTATCTAGATAAGTGACAGTGCTGTCAGTTGTAGGGGAATATGTGACTACGTTATTGGCAAGAAAGTGAGAAACCGACCTGTGAATGACTGAATATAGTTTTGAGTTGTTTGTTGACATCTTGTGGTTTTTACAGAACAAATGGGATCACCCAAAGTGAAATTGCTAAGGAATTTGGCATCAAGGGGAATAACATTTTCTACGTGCTGAGGAATCTTGAGTGCCGAGGGCTGATTGTGAGGCAGTCGACACTGGTGAGAACCAAAGAAGCTAACAGTGAAGGGGAACTGAAAAATAGTTCTATTGTGAATACCAATATGCTCCACTTGTATCGTTATGCAAAGCATTTGGGTTGTCAACAAAGACTTGAAATAACCAAAGAGGACAAACGCATGGTGGCTAATGAGAATATGGATGTAAATACTGTGAGTGGTGATGGCGCTGGTGAAGGATGTGTGAAAGAGGATGTGCATGTAAAAGATTATCTGCCTGCATTGAAAGCGATTTGTGATAAACTTGATCAAGCTAGCGACAAGGTGACTCATATTTACCTTCTGTTGGTCCGTCTGGCTGTATGTAGGTCATTAAGCAAATCTTGTTGACGATATGTTTTTGCCATTGAAGATTCTTCTGGTGGAAGATATTAAGCGGGACCTTGGTTATAGAACAACAACTGGGCATAGGGCTTGGAGAAATGTAAGTTATATACGGTTTAAACTAGAGATTCATTTTTTTCCTTTAAAATATCTTCCACTGAATTTTTGGAGTACATGTGCTTCTTAGATCTGTAACAGGCTGAAAGATGCTTGTATAGTTGAGGAGTTCTGCGCAAAACTGAATGAGAAGGTAACTAAAAAGTTACTTTTATTTCATGCATCATTGTACTTCAGCACTACGCCTAAATATTATTGTCTCCACCTTAATTAGTTCTCAGTTTGCGGACGAGAAATCTCCGTTAAGGATACTTAATACTGTTGTATTTCATCATAGGAGGTCAGCTGTCTGCGTTTGCTGAAAAGCTTTTCTCCGAAAATTTTTGAGCCTAAAACTCTCGGACGTGGGGGAAAGAGAGGTCAAATCACTGAACAGCTCTTGGAGCTTCCAATCGAACATCAAATATATGGTAATGTCGCGGCTGAAGGATCAAAAGGGTTAACAATTACAGAGGTGTGTTATACATTCTTTTCCCCTTTCTAGTTTCATATTTTAGTGCTCTCGAATTTTGACACTTGTAATTTTTATTCCCTGATTGGTCTTTCATATTTCCCACTCTCTTTGTATTTACTTATCCAAGTTTTAATGAAGGTTGTCTGTCATTTAAGATTGGAAATTTAGGAAGAAGCTTCCTTAATACATGTCTCTTTAGCCTTCTTGCAAATGCCTGACTAACTCTTATGAATACTTGTAATTCTGTGTATAGATCTGCAAGAGGCTTGGGATAAACAACAAACAGTACTATCGCCGGCTTCTTAATATGTTCTGTAGGTTCGGATTGCCTCTGGAGGTAGAAAACCACAATAGAGGCCTGGCTTATCGAGTTTGGACTTCTGAGAACTTCAATCTAGAAGCATCTAATAAATTTGTGAGTAAGCCAGAAAATGTCTCGAATGAAAATGGCACTTATAATCCACCTGATGGGAATCTTGTCCGTCATGAGAAGTCAGCTCAAGCCATCCCGGAGTTAGATCTTTGGACTTCTAATGTTAATATTGAATATGATGGAAAAGCTAATGAAGAAGTGATTGAACCAGAACTTTCTCATGCTTCTCCATTGAACGGTGAGTGCAACATCATGGTGTTTTTCTACAGCAGTGTAATAATGGGTTATATAGCCTTCAATCTAAGTGGTATAGTTTCTCATGCAGAACTACAGGTGGTGAGTGCAGTTGCTGTATCAAATGTTGCTACTGTAGAAACATCATCCCTTGATATGTCAACACCTCGCAGACGGCGGTCATATGAGAAGTATCCATGTCTCACTTCGACTGCATCTAGTGTACGAAGGGAGCAGTGGATACTTCTAAGGTTGCAGGTTTTTCTCATCATCCATCAACTCTTGTTTCTTTATTTTACTCTGTTTTCAATACACTTATTTAAGTTTTATTTCTCTTTGAACAGGAGGAGAAATTCATTATAAGAGCTGAACTAACGAGGGAGCTTGAGAGTCTTGAGAAGGACAAGCTGACGAAGATGGACAGAAAGACCGTAAACCGCACTCTGAATAAACTTCAGGAAGAAGGGCACTGTAAATGCATTCGTGTTAGTGTCCCTGTCGTAACAAACTGTAGTCGCAGTCGTACAACAGACGTGGTTCTGCAACCATCTCTTGAGGTATCCCCTGAACTATTGGGTAAAATTCATGAGAAACTGAGGTCTTTTGATATGGAAATTAGAGCCCAGTGCTCCTCCCGATCAAAGAAGGGTCAATCTGTTCCAGTAATAGATGGTGTCCAGAGAATATTTAAAGGTGCAAAATTAGATGACCAAGCTGAAAGGTCGGAAGCCATGCGTGCTAATGGGTTTGTACTGGCAAAGATGGTTCGGACAAAGCTACTGCATATCTATCTATGGGGCTATGTTAGTGGTTCACCTGGTTGGGATGATGCTTTATCATTTGGTAAACCTGGGTATGACCTGAAGAATCCTCACAGCACTTGCAAAATATTTGCACTTGATGCCGCTATTAAGGCTATGCCTATTGAGCTATTCTTGCAAGTGGTTGGGTCTACTCGGAAGTTTGAAGATATGGTTGAGAAATGTAGAAGTGGTTTGCGCCTTTCTGATCTTCCTGACAAGGAACACAAAAGTCTCATGGATACTCTGGCAACTGGACGGCTGTCATGTATTATTGACCGATTACGACGTTTGAAAGTGCGATGCTTTTCTGACCATCTATAATTTTTATGTTTTCATAGTAATCAGTGCTCTGTGCATGTCTGGTGCTCTATGGTTAAAAATGTTTTGCATGATAATATGATTCACCTGGAGGATATGAAGTTGAATCTCTAGGTAACTGAGAAATTAGGTTAGGAACCTTTTAACTGTAGCATGACCAACACACTTGCGTATCAAGGTGCTAATTTAAAAAGAGGCCATACTTCTCGTTTATTTGATGCAATGGCCCTGTTATGGTTTGTGGTTCCAGGATGAAGATTTAGTCAATGTTGTATTATTTATTTTGATTGCTTCTGAGTTCTTTCTAATTCTTTGGTCATTAATATAGACATGTTAGCGACTAATTTCAGAGATAGTTGCACCGGTATATTTTCTAGCGCATGTTTTGGATGCTTTAAATTCTTTTCTTTCCTTAAATACCACAGTTTGCAGATGGCATATTTTTGTTGTCAAATGTACATATTTATGTTGCTCTTCATAGAGGAGGACTCTCATGTTTATGCAGAATGTTATTGTATACTCGTATCTAGTTTCTTTTGTGTCTTTGCTTGATGTGTGTACATAAAGATTGAGGAGTTGCTGTGGATTCTAACAGTTGATTCGTCTGGAAGGGGATGGGCATTCTGAAGAAATAACGAACATCCCACATGCCACTTTGACACATGCTTTGGAACTTAAGCCTTACATTGAAGAGCCTGTCTCTATAGTTATGGCATCATCTGGTGTCTTTTCTTTCGATCTTCGCCCTCAAGTGAGACATGATTTTATTCTGTCAAGCCGAAAAGCTGTTGATGAATACTGGAACACGTTAGAGTTTAGTTATGCTGCTGCTGATTCAAAAGCTGCTTTACATGCATTCCCTGGTTCTGCTGTTCCCGAGGTGTAGTCAACATTTCTTGTTTTGTCTCAAATGGTTGGTTTAATGTTGTTGCCTATGATACTGGACAAGTTGTCTGTGAACTATAGTGTACATGCTCCTTTGAGGCTTTATCTTTACATATGTGTGGCATCGAAAATCTGCCTAATATTCACTGTTCCTGCATAATCAGAATTTTCAATATGTGCAGCGCATTCTTATGCAAAATCAGAGAAATGTGTGTCTGATTTTCTTGATTGCCTGGTTTATCAAATAACGCATCTAAGAAGGGGCAAAACCAGAGCGTCCATTAATGGTTGCAATTATGGGCTGCATCCTTTATTCACAAAAAGCGAAGCTGTTTCCAACTTCTCCCACACTTTCTTTAGTTATTTTTGTATCTCATCAACTGGGAAAACATATCCAAGAGGCGGCCTCTGTTAGCCTAGTTTCCTTGGTCTCATGCTCTGAATTGAATTCCATTTCTCATTGCATTTGTGTTTGTGTTTGTTAGTGTTGTTTTGGAGGAATGTTTCCTTATTTGAGGGTAATTAAGAGGAAAGATATTGATTTCACCTGGTTTCACATGTGATCTTCAGGTTCTCTTCTTCGTCTTCTATTCTCTTTCTTCTTGTTCTCTTCTTCCCTTCTTCCCTTCTGCTCATCTTCTTATTCTTTTCTTCTTCAGCTGGGAGCAAGGGTTCTTGTTTTATTTCTCCTCTTTTATTGTGTTTTTCAAGTTGCTGTATAAGAAAAGAATGGTCTGTAGGCTGTAGCTTTAACTTGCTTTTCATTTTATTGATATTTACCTATTTAGCATTTATCCAAGAATGTGTGAACAAAACATTTGGTAGATGCTTTCATGACCTTTAGATGCGTAGATGCTTTTCATATTTTCTTGTTTCATGTTTATGATTTGTTGTTTCAATTTGCCTTTGTTTGAACCTTGAATCATCTATGTCTTTGCTATTTTTTTCTCTACAATGTGCACCTTGCTTTGAACTTAGACCTCAAATGACCTTTAGCTACTTCGTGCGCCTATCGCTTTTAACAACTATGCGCCTCTGAATTTGGTTGCATCTGATGATTATGTGAAATGTATGGAGTCACTATGGATATATGTCCCAATTATTATCTGCATTCAAGTTCCTCTCTGTCCTATTAATTTTCTTTAGTTTCTTCTGCTTTAAGTGTGAAGTCATAAAATATTTTATTCAGGTATTTCTTTGGCGGACATGGGCCTCGGTCAGGGTTATGACAGCAGATCAGCGTGCGGAGCTTCTCAAGCGTGTTGTGAACGATGATTTAAATAAAAAACTTCCATTCAAAGAGTGTGAGAAGATTGCAGAAGATCTTAATTTGACATTAGAGCAGGTTAGTCTCTACTTGAGTTTCCTCGACTAATATATGCTTTTCCTTAGAAGACCTATAGTATCCATTCAATAGGTTTGAGTCATCTCGTCATATATATGTTCACTTAATCATCAGTGCACTCAAGTGATTTTTGGTTTTGGGGTTTTATACTTTATTTTGTTACTTTATTGGAGTCGGGAAAGCTTTTTGACTTCACTATAATAGTTGTCTCTGGGAAGTTGTTTTCTATAGTTAACATAACTGCAGTGTTTTGGTCCTTTTACTTCTATAGCACTCTGCTAGTTAGAGTACTTTTATGGCTATTGATTGTTTACCCAGCCTTTGGTCTTCTAGGTGTTTTTAAGATATATACTTTTCAATTTTTTAATAGAAAGGATTTGGGGTGTAAATGTTGAGATGTTGGTTATTTAGTTCTCTTTGTCATTTGAGAATTTGTGACTTACAGGTGCTTCGTGTCTACTATGATAAGCGGCAAAAGCGACTTGCAAGATTTCAGGGAGGTTCAGATGCCAGAGGGGAGGAGTTTCAGCCACAAAAGAAAAGGAATGTTTCTTCTTCACGAAAAAGAAAAAACACTTCAGAAGGAAGGTTATCAAGGCGTAAAAAAATTGGCATTGTAGATAAAAAAACAAGTGGGCAGGGGCTTTGTAGAGAAACTGATACTGATGATCAGTTCCTAGATGGACAAAATGCCCCCGTAGCCTCTTCGGGAGAGGACAGTCATTTACATACATTTCAAGATGGAGATCGTATGGAGGC
This sequence comes from Rhododendron simsii, assembly GCA_014282245.1. Classification (NCBI taxonomy): domain Eukaryota; kingdom Viridiplantae; phylum Streptophyta; class Magnoliopsida; order Ericales; family Ericaceae; genus Rhododendron; species Rhododendron simsii. The sequence continues at coordinate 33,017,312 of CM024960.1, forward strand.
AATAGAGGAGGTAGAGTCAAAGGAAGAAGTGGAGCATCACTCGTTTATTCATGAATGTGCCTTTTCAAGTATTAAGTCAACACGTCAAAGAAAGTTTTCGTGGACGGAAAAGGCTGAAAGGTAAATAAAAGAAAAAAGAATCTCATCAGTTGTCACCAATAACAACCTTCCCTAAGTAACAGTATCAGATAGGGAGTGGAGGTGCAAGTCTGCAAGATATTTCTATCTTTGTATCCTCAACCACTTACCTACGGGTTTTTTCTTCTTCTGGTGGAGATGTTGGGGTGGAGGGTGTGGCGACATTTGTGTTGCTTCTTTTTTTTTTTTTTTTTTTGACATGGTTGCTTCTTTTTTCTTTTTCCACGTTGGTGGAATGTTTGTGTCTACTTGATTCTGCATTCAGTTATTTTACAGCATGATTTTTTGTATGGTATGCTGTTAGTATTATGTCTGACTATTATGAATTTCTCCTTCAGGCAATTGGTGATAGAATATGTAAGATATCGGGCTGCTCTTGGAGCAAACTTTCATTGCACAGATTGGTCTTCACTTCGGGATCTTCCAGCTCCTCCTGCCGCCTGCAAAAGGAGAATGGCACTATTGAACAGTGATTTAAAGTTTAGAAAAGCCGTATTGAGACTTTGTAACATGCTCGGTGAACGATATGCCAAACATCTGGATAAATTGCAAAATAAGTCATTAAGCCATGGTGATTGCAGAGGGATAGTTGGGGATTCCTTGGTTGGGAAAAATCTTCACAGGAGTCTCTCTTGTAATGATGAACATAGTGAAGATATGTATTTTGAGGGACGATGGGATGATTTTGATGACGTATGTATTAAGGTAGCACTTGATGAGGTTCTCCATTACAAAAGGATTGCTAAACTGGCCGCCTCTAAAAGAGCTAGGTCTGTACCGGTGGAATGGTCAGAACTAAATATGGATGCTGGAGGGCATGTGAGTGAAACATTCCTTTCAAACATGAACTAGTTTTTCTGTAAATATTATGCATGGTCAGTTGTTTCAGTCATGACTTTAGTGAGGATGATTAGTCAATTTTGGCGAACAATTCGAGTATGAAATTGAGTGGGTTTCTTCATATATTTTAGACGGTAGATGACTCCATAAGTATTCTACATTCTAGTAATGGATGATCTATACATCTTATGGTTTCCTTTAAACTCGGTTGCATCGTCAATTATGATCGGGCATAGATCCAAGGATGTTGGTATGATCGTTTTTCTTTTCTTCGGTAGTTTTGCATCAACTGCCTGTAAGGTGGCTCTGGGCATCAGAATAGTTGCATTCTTTTGAGGTTTTGTTGAGTCAGCTGCATATTATAATTATGAATTTATTATTATCTATTTAATTTGTTTAGCATTTCTGTTTGCAGGATCACTTGGGATCGGGACCAGTTAGTGAGGATATTCGCAAACACGGTGGTGGGAATAATGTTTGTCCTCAGAGATCTAGACGTCGTCGCCTTCCTCAAAAGTACAGCAAGCTTTTTCATGAAGGTAGTAGTGTTAGTAGATGGGCACATGAATCAGTAGCAGTTTCGAATGCTGCAGAGCTATTTAAGCTTGTCTTTCTGAGCACCTCAACAGCTCCAGAGGTGCCGAATTTGCTAGCGGAAACGTTGCGGCGCTATTCTGAGCATGATCTTTTTGCTGCCTTTAACTACCTTAGAGAGAAGAAAATAATGGTAAGTTTTGTACCTCCAATTATCGGGTTCGATATGGATGTGCATTGGGTCATCAATCTTAATTCTTCAAATTTACGTAAAAAAGCAATAAGCAGCAACTAGAACTTTACATTTGGCTAGGGCGTTTTTAGTTTCCACATTTATATGTTTATAACTTATTATCATTTACCAATATACTCCATACTTGGTATACCATGAACTGTATGGTTCACATGATTTACATCTCATGTTATTTGCCTCTTCAAAAATAAAGAACAGTAAATCTGAATAATTTGTTTCCCAGTGGCATTTTTCCCCACCTTAAAATGTCATGGTGGGTAGGTTTGAATGAGATATTTCATTTTTCGAAAGAAGGCTTGTTGGGTGGTGACTTGGGAGATCACGTGTGGTTTAGACTTGATTAGCACCTTCTCTCTCTCTCTCTCTCTCTCTCTCTCTCAGTATAATTTAGTTGCTTCATTCAGCTGTACCAATTTGTCTTTGCACCTCTGCTCGTCTAATACTAGTGATTTCTATGTGTTTCGCTCTCAAGTTTGTGCATATCTATCTTGGGCAGGTAGGTGGTAGCGGGGGTAATCCCTTCATACTTTCTCAACAGTTTCTGCAGAGTATTTCTTCATCTCCCTTTCCAACTAATACTGGAAATAGGGCTGCTAAGTTTGCTAGTTGGCTCCAGGAAAAAGAAAAAGAACCGATGGAAGACGGGATTGATATCACTGCTGAGTTACAATGTGGGGACGTTTTCCATTTGTGTGCTCTAGTTTCTTCTGGAGAGTGGTTAATCTCACCATGCCTGCCAGATGAAGGTGTTGGAGAGGCTGAAGACTTGAGAATACTGAAGCGGAAATTTGATAGTAGTGAATTTCGCAGTGGTGAGAGGGCTAAGAAATTGAAGTCTTCATTGTCTGGAGAAGGTGAGATCATCTCTTGCGGAGAAGGTGAGCTCATCCCTCGCCGAGGAAAAGGTTTTCCTGGTATTATATTAACTATAAGCAGGGCAACAATTTCAACAAGTGATAATATGGATTCGTTCAAAGATGGGAATAACCATAGCGGGATGCTTTTTCCGGGCGAAAATGACCAAGTCATTCAGTCTTCCAGTGTAAATATTGGGGCCACTGCATTTCCTTCAGACCATATCAAGGAAATCCTTTATGTGGGGAGCAGCATTCCTACGGCAGTTGCTGCTGGTGAGTCAGAATGGGAAACTATGACAAGCTATGCTGCATGTCTGATGGCTTTACCAACTGATCAGCAAAAAACGTGTTCTTTTTGTCCTGAGCTCTTTAGGAATGTTTACTCGGCTATTCAGAAGGCAGGTGACCAAGGTTTGAGCATGGAAGAAGTCTCCCAGGTCATAAACATGGAGGGTATGCAATGTGGTTCCTATATGGATTCGTGTATTGTCTGTGTTCTGTGCTTGTTTGCTTTCATCTTTGGGAAGACCTAGTTAGTGTCATGATTGTATATTGGTGTGTGTTTCCAGGGGAAAATATCCAAGAACTAATTATTGAGGTACTGGAAGCATTTGGGCGAGCTTTAAAGGTCGGTCATATTTTAAAGAACTTTGCTTTTAAACCTCTAGATTTAAATTCCTAGCATTAAGGGTTTGTGGTATTGTCAGTAGCTGCATTAACGGTTTATTTTACTTCCAATGCCCCTTTGAAGACGCATGTGTTCCTTTTGTCTAGCATCACTGATGACAAGTTAGTTAAGTGGCACCATAATAGTCTAGCTGCCAATTGCCAACTATGAATTTGGAAATGATTTTGGCAAGGTTCTTTCAGTTGCTTTCTGGAAGATAATGATTTCATCTTGTATGGATAAAAAGAGGAGATTATCTTTTGGAAGGTTGCCATAAGCTTTGTCCTTGAGAAGCTTCAATCGATGTTTTTTAACCATCATCTCCTTTGCTGTGATAAACATTTATATTTCACGTTTGATGATCCTAATATACTCGTGCTTTAAATGCAGGTTAATGCCTATGATTCTGTACACATTGTAGATTCGTTGTACCGGTCCAAGTATTTTTTGACCTCAATGGCCAACTGTAATCAAGATCTCGAGGTTTCCTTACCGGCATATACTAAAATTGATAACGGGCAAGTGAATCCTCCTACTGAAAATCTTGAAGATCATGGAGCTAATGTACCAAAAGATTTAAGCATGGACTCTGATGAAGTGCACAAAGTCACCATCCTAAATCTTCCTGAAGAGGTTTATCATCCATCTGGGGAAATGCGGGGCAGCAAAAAGTCTGGAGGCTGGAAGCAGGCAAAAGTTATAGCCCTGGGAAATGGTCACGAGGGGGAAACCTTTGGGTTCTGTTCTGATGATTTTGATTTGTGTGCACCAATATTACCTTGGGTGAATGGCGATGGTACAATCAACACAGTTGTTCACAAGGGACTTGTACGTCGTGTTCTTGGTATTGTGATGCAAAATCCGGGGATATTAGAGGTAAGTGCTTTTGCACATAAGCTTTTGGGATGCATTGTCATTTACCTATAAATTGTCATCTGTTGCAGTAAATTTGAAAGTGTTCAAATTGCTTGGGATTTAAGAAGTGTACTACTTTTGGTGTTCAAATTCCAGTAGTGTGTATTAGATTTCAATTTTCTTAAAATTAGAGTGGTGGTGCAATTTTTTTTTTTCTTTCTTTCTGGTATAACTGTTACTTTCCTTTTTGTTTTTGGTTGATTAGATAGATTCTGAAAGGATGATTGACATTTTAGCATAGACTTTTCTTCTTCATCATCTTCTAAAAGTTTTTTTTTAGTGTGCTTTCTTTAATGTGTAATAATGGGCTAAATGTTGTGGTAGGTGCTGCCAGAGGTAACATCCAATATTAGCTTTATTATCAGCCATAACAAAATTAAGCTTCTTAGAGGCAATCAACATAGAATTTAAAAGTTGCAAAGTTAAGGACTCCAAAACTTAGTTTTTCTGATCTTTCAACTTCATTCTTATTATTAGAAAGGTTGTAACTGTATGATGGATAGCTTGTGCTTGAAGGAGTTAGTTCATTTTAAAAATGTGTAAAGCTTCCACAGTTCACAATTTTGACATATGGGTTCCTTGTTGCAGGAGGGTATTATCAATCGGATGAGCGTATTGAATCCTCAGGTATGCTCGAAATATGATAACTGAAAAAAAAATGGTAACTGAACTTATATGTGTTTTTTTTGAACTGACTGAAACTTATGTTAATCCTACTTTTTGGTGACTATATGGCTATATGTACTTCATGGCTTGGTTTCTTGGTCATGGAACATCCCAATGATGTAAAGCCTGACCCTGTAGTTGCAACATTTATATTTTGACGACATATGAATGAAACAAAGAAACTAGTATATTTCACGGTAATGGTGCCTCTTATATCTACGGCGACAGAGAATATAAATCGTTTCACACAACACAGAGAGAGGGAAGAGTTGCATAATAACCCCACACACCATAACCCCACACCCCATACAGAGTTCTATCATTCTCTGCAGAAGTGTTCTGAAATTACTGCATATTTCACTTTTTTGCCACTTTTTCCGACTGCTCAACTTGTTTGGTTCTTGAGAAATGACGTCATGTCACTCTCTCCCCATACCAGGAAAACGCTTTCCTAGAGTTTTGTTGTAATGGGACGAATGCTTATAATTGATTTTGAATTTCTCAGAGCTGCAGAAGTCTGTTAAAACTGATGATTATGGACAATCATATCATTGTGCGCAAGATGCACGAGACTACGTACGGTGAGGCCCCTTCTATACTGGCTAGTCTTCTTGGGAGTAGATTGAAGAAATCAAAGATGATTTCCCGAGAGCATTACTTTGCGAATCCTTTATGTACTACCTTGTTGTAGAATCCACCCCATCTATTGCCATAAATTTTTATCATTGTCGAGGTTTATTTGGAGCAATTCCACTGTGCTTTCGAAAAGACCACCGATGGAGTTAAGAGGCGGTTGAGGTGGATCTGCTGGGTGCCGTAGACATTTATAGTTGTTCTGTATATAGGTCCTGCGAAACTTGGCACTCAGTCTGTTTATGACATCTTAGGACTTGGATCAAGTATAAAATTGGTTTGGACATTATATAAAGCTGTACGGCATTTCTTTTCGCTTTTGTGGTTCTTGTTGATGTTACAAGTTAGTGTTATGCTCCCCATTGCACAGTGCGTGTGCTTAGTGAGGGAAAATTGGACTGCTGAAATGGGGGATGAATTGATCTAACTTGGCCGATAAAACAGACGAGATTGAACCTGTCAATACAACCAGTTTGGTTGTTTTGCTCTATGACAACTCGGGTATCCACTAACTAGTTGAGACAACCAATTCCATATCTATCTACTAACAGGAGACCCATTTAAAACAAGAAAAAAGTCACGCTAGAATGGTCTTACATGGGGATTAATAGTATTCGGGTGAGAGTTGAACTTCAAATCAAACGCTTCTTATGACCCATGGTTGGTATGTGACGAGTGCTACAACTCCATAGAGTTATTTTGGTTATAACTCAAGTGTAACTCATGGTTTTTGAGGGAGTGAACTGAGGCTGTGCCCGCGTGCTTGTGGTTCCACGTACTGTCAGGTTCATTTAGACAATATCCTACGGATCCGGGGTTCTTCTAGCGCAGCTAATAGAATGGGAAATTTGGTACATGCCTCCTCACTATAGTCATGGATACGCTCATATCTTATACGATAGTAGTCTAATCAATCAGGCGCGGCATAAGAGGATTATAATAGTTAAATCCACTAACGGGGATCTAGGTCACTTTACGTGCACCTCAACTAATCTTTAAAGACCATAAACTTACCGTCCACTAGTGGGACCCACTTTTTTTTTTGTTTGAACAGTAAAAAAATTTCATTAATCTTGAAATCATTACAAGACTCAAAGGATACAAGTGAAGGGATCATAATACCTTGGCAAATGCTAGTGTGGTCGAATGACATACTGATTCGTAGTTTTAGAGGCTGTGAGATGGGCTTTCTCTGATATTCCGAATCACAAAAAAGAAGAAGAAGAAGAAGAAGAAGAAGAAGAAGAAGAAAAAAGACGGGGTTTCTCAGAACTGTGTGGATCAACAAAGACAACCCAGAAACAGACCTGTGCTACCAGCTGCAGGCAAATTGGCAATATTGTACGAACAAAACTGGGTTCAAGTACCTTTTTTTTTGTTTTGTTTGGCCTACATTGTATCAATCAGCGAGATTAGTGAAGAAGTTAATAGGTTAGTCTACAAGAAATTTAAGAATTTATCTATAGTCCTAAAACGTTTGAATTCTGATCTTCTTTCTAGAGAGGACCAGAAGATGCCAGTTGTGCAAGAGCCAATTGACATAAGTGGGTTCTACTCGTATTATTTCCATTTAGTTGTGATCATAAATGGGAATTTGCAGTGACAGATAGGTTGGTCCAACTGTGGGCCCATCCAACTGTGGGCCCATTTCGAAACACGGTTGATTATGACCATTTTTATCACGTGGAGATTTTGTGCCCAATTTCTTCTTGTTTTTTCGAATGTCTTTTTTTTTTTTTTGGGTAAACAAGTTGTGTATGAATAGAGAATAAATTCTCTCCGTGAGGGGAGGAGAAGAGGAGAAGTGGGCTTTTTCTCCAAACTAATTCACTATTGTCACGTCATCAAAAGTACAAAAGCAATTGTACAATCACGTGCTGTGCTTAGGACTCTTAACTGGGGTTAAACCAATTATTCATCCGGTAAAAACTAGTATTTCAATTTCTAGAAACTTAAGGATAACATATGATTAAGAAATTAAGTGTTTCAATTTTCAATTCGTTTGAACCACTGTAAAGATTTTATTTTTTTATCATTTTATTCTAAAAGATTATAATTAATTTTTATCTCTAAAGCTCCCATAATTAAGTTTCTGCTCTTTATTTGAAATCCTATGGAGTAGAAACTTAATTATTAGAGCCATAGAGAGAATTTAATTATGACCCTTTAGAATAATATAATCAAAAAAATAAAATCTTCGCAGTGGTTCAAACGGATTAAAAATTGAAGCACATTCTTTTAGACTATTTATATATTTAAAAAATAGAGTTATTTCAATTTTCAATCCGTTTGAACCGGTGAGAAGATGTTGTTTTATTAATCATATTATTCTAAAAGGTCATAATTAAATTTTATCTCTAAGGCTATCATAATTAAGTTTTTGCTCTTTATTTGGGACCCTATAGAGAAAAAACTTAATTATGAGAGTCTTGGAGACAAAATTTAATTATAACCTTTTAAAATAATATGATCAGAAAAATCAGATCTTCACAACGGTTCAAACGGGTTAAAAATTAAAGCACTTAATTTTTGAAAAATGATTTTCACATTACCTTTTAACCATTCACACTTTCTTTTTTTGTTTTTATCAACACGAATTTAAAATAGTGTCCTTGAATATGTAAAAAAGTGTATTGAATAAAAAACAAGATAGTAAATTTAAGTGGATAAAGACCAAAAATAAAAATGTAAATTGTAAACAGGAGAGTGTGAAAATCATTTCTCTAATTTTTAGTCATATGTTATCCTTCAATTTTTTAGTCATATGTTTTTACCGAAGGAGTAGTTGGTTTCCCTAGTAAGAGTGAGTCCGAATCATAGCACGTGATTCTACAATTGGTTTTGTACTTTTGATGACGTGGCGGCCAGGAAATTGGTTTGGAGGAAAAGCCCACTTCTCCTCCCCTGGGGGAGAGAATTTATTCTCCAAAAATGTCATAGGTTCAACTTTACTAGAATCACATCCAAACACACACTTTTTTACACGTGAGAGGTGTGCAGGACCCACCTCTCATGTGAGCGTAAATGTGTAAGTGAGTTTGTGTTTGGATGTGGTTTTAGAATTATTGATTCATGAACGTTACCTATTTAGGAGAGGCAAGTGAAATTTATCTTCTTCTTCTTCTTCTTCTTCCTTTTTTATGAACTCTTGCTTTTGTCTTTACATCTGTGGGGGTTAAGGTCAATTAGTGGATAAACAATCAAAGAGCGTCTGACGTTTCTCTATATACTCGAACCGCAAACCTCCTCTTCGTTATGCAAACCACGTACACAAGTGGAATGACCGGTACCAAAAACGGAAATTGAAATTGACAAACACAAATACGAGAGCACAACCTCTACTTGGATTTTTTTTTTTTACCCAAAAAATCAAGTATAGGATTTTCTTCGGTAGTTTTTTTTTTCTTTACCAAAAAAAAAAAAAAAAACTATACTTGATTTGGCGGTGTGCCCATCTCCATGACGAGAAGGAACGTGAAATTCCATTCCATAGTGCTGAGTGTCAAAACTTCATTGCTAGGCAATATTTGTCCCATATGATGTCATTCAATATAGTCGTACAATAATTGCCGATAAAAAAAATATATATATAGTCGTACAATAATGTCCCCCCAACCACTCGTGGAAGGTATCAAAAAACCCTTACCATACAAATAATTTTCCAAGTATGCTACATTAGTTAACTACAAGGAATTTGGAGAAAAATCAGTAAGAGTAATTGTCTTCCATGCATGAGCATGTGGGGGCTAAACATTCTAAATTTTTGAGCCGCTGAGGGTTTGTCTTATTGTCTAGTCGTTATCTTCATGGCCCCAGAATTAGTCGATGTTTGTGTAAGCTGGTCTGGACATCTGGCTATAATAAAAAGAAGTACGCAAGTATATTAACAATAGAGCGGAAGTGGAAAGATTGTAGAGTACACCAATAGATTGATTGAGCGCAATGAGACGCTAGAGAAAATGGGTAGGAGTCCTTGTTGTGCCAAAGGAGTGAACAGAGGAGCTTGGTCTTTGCAAGAAGATCAAATCCTCATCAACTTCATCAAAACCCATGGACAAGGAAGTTGGAGAAGTGTTGCTCAAAAAGCAGGTAATATTAATTCAGACTCTAAACTTGTATCTTTGTTTTTTCGTACCATTTTTCTATGCTTAATTCATGATTCAAACACGGTTTAACTAAGACTTTTTATTTTTTTGGTTATAATCTTGAGTTGAAGGTTTGAAGAGGTGCGGAAAGAGTTGCAGGCTTCGATGGTTAAACTACTTGCGGCCGGATATAAAGAGAGGCGAAATTTCTGCCGATGAAGAGGACCTCATCATTAGACTCCATAGTCTTCTTGGCAATAGGTATGTGATGTTTCTTTCCTCTCTCTCTCTCTCTCTCTCTCTCTCTCTCTTAATGTTTATGAGTAAGCACCAAAAGTCTATGTTTAATTGCATCTCAAGAACTCTTCTAGGTTTAGAATGCATGAGTACTCCTCTTTTTGAAGAATTAACCAGAAATCAAGCATAAATGGTGAAGACTTAATTTGGAGTTTAATTCTATGGTTAGAATGGCTATTTTACCAAAGCCGTGTATGCTAGCGTACGTAAATCTCTTGACTAAAAACCATGCCAAAGATAGATCGAGGCAGATAAACATAATTACTATTGTTCCGTGTTACGGCTTGTAGATCACATAGGTACGTAATTGTGAGAAGAATAGATAATATGGCTTAGTGATTGCGGTTTCATTTTCTACTTCATTAGCATATATATGTTTTTGCGAGTTATTCGTCACAGGTGGGCATTGATAGCTAAGAGACTGCCCGGACGAACCGACAATGAAATCAAGAACTACTGGAACACAAACCTAGCCAAGAAGTCTCACGACTATAAATCAAAGTTGCCCATCAAACTGCCCCAAACCAAACCCGAGGGGGAGAAGCCCATTGAGAAATTACCTGAAGTGAAAGCCCAAACTTATAATTCTGTTAAATGCTCCAAAACTCCATTAATCTCGCCTCAAGAAATTCAGCTGACATCAGTGCTGCAAAATGAAATCCTAGTCCCGTTGGACGATGATTCTTTCGACGTCTTGATGGAAATCGACTTTGGCGACGTTTTCGTACCAGTGGTGGATTTCCCTCACGCTCAGTACTGCGGGCAAATGATGAATGTGCGGAAGAGCGAGATTGTTAATCATGTCAAGGGTGACGATAATTGTATTCTCTCTCTGCAGTCAGAAGATGGATTTGTACACGAGAATGAGATGAAAGGTGTCCAATTAATCCAACAGAGTTTGGATTTGGAGCTGAAGCGGGTGGCTTCTTTTCTGGAGTTGGAAGAAGATGAATGGAATGGCGATGGACTAGGAAAGTCACCGTGCCATTTCATGCATGTCAATGGTGTTCCATATTAGTAATTTTCAGTGGTGAATTCTTTCTTTTTCTCTCTTAATTTTCTCTTCGTTTTCATGATTTCACAATATTGGAATAACACTCGGTTTATATTAACCCCAAGGGCTAGTGCAGTTGGTTGATCAGTCAGGACAGAGGAACTTACCATCTCGATCTCTTACAAGGGCGGAACCAGGAATTAAATCTGCCATGAGCTAACCCAAATTACATATATATAAACCACAAAGAGGCACTAGACTGACCGTCGGATCAAATGGTGATCCATTAGTTTACTAGTTTCATTTTGCCTTCGCCATAACGCGCGCTCAATTACAATAAAATAGATTTCTTCCACTCTAATCCTATACAGACTCGCTATGCTTAAAAAAAAAATTACAACTCGATAAATTAAGAATGTGATACGAAGAAAAATGCGTTTTGTCGATGTAATTGCCAACTAAAAAATAGTGCCACTTTTTGGAACTAACAAGAATAAACAACAATCATAAGGGCAAAAGAATAAACTATTGTCTTGGACTCTTGTGCATTCTTCAAATTCCAAAAGAATATGCAGTGTAGACTGTAGGAGTTTTGAATAAATAAAAAACATTATAAACTATTGTCTTGCTTCTATAAAAAAGACATTAGACATTCAAATTGATGAGATTGAGAATGAGATACTCAGTGGATCAAAAAAAAAAGAATGAGATACTCATTACTCACCGTCACAAAATGGGGATGGATTTCGAGGAGAGTCAGGAGACAGATACTCTGTTCTGCTTTCGAGTTCGTCCGGTTCGGAGTATCAGTCCAGTCGCCAATCGAACTCTTCCAGCATTGCTGTTGAAATCGTTGCTTCAGGCCTTCAAGTTGTTTGTCCGAGTGTAACAGATGACAAAACGGGAATGACAAGGGAGGGAGTAACGACGTACGGACGTAGTGTGTGGGGTTGTGAGGCGTTGTGTGTTTTAATCTCAACAATTAGGCTAGGCTGTAAAAAATGGGTTGGGCTAAATTGGTTAGGTGTTGTATGGGTTGTGTTTTTACATATAATTTTTTTTTTTGGTCTTTCAAACCCCACCTGGGCTACAGCCTACTGTAGCCCAAGCACACTTCCGCCCTTGATCTCTTAGGTTAGACTCTCCTGCACTACGAAAGTCCATGGGGCAACCCTATAGGTAAAAATCCTTTGGGTTAGCAAAGGCTGGTGGGTGGCTGGAGAGATTAATTATGTGGTGTGGACAAGCTGGCCTGAAGGCCACTCTTTATTACCGCACAAAAAAAAAAAAACATCAAATTAAATAGACATCCTCTTTACTAGACTTATTTAGGTGTCCATTCTAGACATTATAAATACTTATGTTCTCATCCTGAAAATATTTTGTTACCCATTATACCCCAAGTTATATATTAATATACATATTGTATATTCAAGATTTTGATTTTTCCCATATTTTCAGGGACGGTTACAAGTCCTCCACAATCAAAGGGATTAAGGGTTTTCATTTAACTCTAATCATCTTTATCTCCATCCTTCGAATCCACCAGTAGCATTCCCCTCACCACCGTTATCTTACTAGCACCTTTAAACCCAGAACTAATCCTCGTTCAACCCCAACACCTATTCTCTACATGAGAACCAAAGTCCTCCAATCACAAAAGAACCTTCAGTCTCCACATCGAACCCACCTCTCACAAACCCAACAAATGTAAGATTTCATCGGATAGTCCGTCGATCTTTGGTCTTCAAACATCAGTCGACGTCGTCGAGGCAAGATGCATGGCTTTCGAAGAGCCGATCGAACACAAAGATGCCTTTCGAAGAGTGATATTAATTTGAATAATTGTTTTTGAAGATGGCAAAAGAGTAATGGCTTTCAAAAGAGAGGACATCGGCTTGAGATCGAAAGGGAAGAGCAACCATTCCAATCTACTCTCGGTGGTTCCAAATTTATCGTGTTTGTTTGAGTTTGATCGACATCAAAACAGTGATGAATGGTCGAAGTTTTAAGGTTGAGTCACATCACTTCCATCCTCTTAATAGCTGTCGTTACCTGATTCCGTTGCCGGAATATCATTTTTTGGTATTATGTTTTTGATTTTTGTCATGTTTGTGAATTAATAATGTTTTGTTCATCTACCTCGATTGAACTTGTCATGTTTTCTGATTTTTGTCATGTTTTTTATTTGATCATGTTTTGTTCATCTACCTCGATCGAAACCTACACTTCTCGAAACTTGTCATGTTTTTCGATTTTGTCATTTTTTTAATTGATCATGTTTTGTTCATCCACCTCGATCAGGTTTTGTCATGTTTTGTGAATTAATCATGTTTGCCATGTTTTTCAGCTTACACATTCGTTTTTGTAAGAGTCGTGTTTTCTTTTTAAATTTTAGGGAATGAAGATATGAGAGAGAAGATTAGGAGAGAGAAAAAATTCAAAGATTAGGTGAGAGAAATGTTTGAAAGAGGAGAGAGAATTGAGATAATTAAGAGAGAGAGAGAGAGAGAGAGAGAGAGAGAGAGAGAGAGAGAGAGAGAGAGAGAGAGAGAGAGAGAGAGAGAGAGAGAGAGAGTTGAAAAATTAGGAGAAAGAAAGGGTAGTTTAGGATTTAATTGAATTTAAGGATGGAAAGATAAGTATTTAAATACATTAGGATGAGCACCTAAATAAGTAGGGTAAAAAGGATGGCTAATTAAGTTCCTGTTATTCAAAATCCCTTACTGTGTGTTAGATGCACTGTGTGGATTTGACCCGAAATTAGGCGCACACACCCAATTCGCAAAAGAAGAAGAAACTAAGCACAAGACATACAACGATTTAAGTATTTATCAAACGAAAACACTACAGATCACCGACCGTGTGTGGGGTCCACTTCGGGCCCTGTATGAATGATACAAGCCGCTCAATAATTTTAAAAAAAAAACGAGTGGGCCTGTGAGAAATAAGCTCAATCCGATGTGTGTACGTGCTCGATCCAAACTTTCATATTTGAATGGCTTGGATCATCTGATTTTGGGAAGTTTGGATTGACTACGTACACATATCAGATTGAGCGTATTTTCCGTGGGGCCCACTTGTTTTTAAAAAAAAATTATTAAACGGCTCGGATTATTTGTGCGAAAGCCGGAGCGGATCCCACACGTGGCCGGTGGCCGGTCACTGACCCCGAGTCGGTGACTGTAGTGTTAGTGTTATCAAACACAGCCACAGGCCGGAGAGAGTACAGATTACGTTGGCTAGCTGCTGCTTAATTATCGCAAAATATATATATATATCTTAAGATCAACTGATCAAATCCCTTCATAGTTTATGAAGCGACAAATTACTCCGTTCGGTTAAATAAGTCAAGAGGCTTATTTTTTTTGTCTTTATTCAAATTTTTTTCGTATTTGTTAGTTTGTCGTTAATTTTTGGAGGATAATTGCATCGTCATGACGAGAGAAATCTAAAAAGTAAAAAATTATGAACGAAATCAAAATTTTTTTGAATAAAGAAGAAAATAAGCCAATAAGCCAATTTTTTCGTCTTTATTCAAAAAAATTTGATTTCGATCATAATTTTTTACTTCTTAGATTACTCTTGTCATGACAATGCAATAATCCCCTAAAAATTAACGACAAACTAATAAATAGGAAAAAAATTTGAATAAAGACAAAAAAATAAGCCACTTGGCTTATTTAGCCGAACATGAATCAGACTTCATGAACCCAAAATGTTTAATTTACAACAGTACAACCACACACACTTGCACACATAAATACACAAACTCCTCTCACAAGAGGACGGTGGAATGTGTGTGGGCCCCACCCCTCTTATTATGAGAAGAGTTTGTGTATTTTTGTAGGCTCCGTTTATTTCGATGTAAAATGTTTTACAATGTAAAATATTTTTGCCAGGAAATTGGTTTGGAGGAAAAGCCCACTTCTCCTCCCCTGGGGAGAGAATTTATTCTCCAAAAATGTCATAGGTTCAACTTTACTAGAATCACATCCAAGCACACACTTTTTTACACGCCACCTCTCATGTGAGCGTAAATGTGCAAGTGAGTTTTGGATGTGGTTTTAGAATTATTGATTCATGAACGTTACCTATTTAGGAGAGGCAAGTGAAATTTATCTTCTTCTTCTTCTTCTTCCTTTTTTATGAACTCTTCCTTTTGTCTTTACATCTGTGGGGGTTAAGGTCAATTAGTGGATAAACAATCAAAGAGCGTATGATGTTTCTCTATATACTCAAACCCCAAACCTCCTCTTTGTTATGCGAACAAACATACACAAGTGGAATGACCACTACCAAAAACGGAAATTGAAATTGACAAACACAAATACGAGAGCACAACCTCTACTTGCGATTTTTTTTTTTTTACCGGAAAAATCAAGTATAGGTTTTTCTTCGGTAGTTTTTTTTTCCTTTACCAAAAAAAAAAAAGAAACTATACTTGATTTGGCGGTGTGCCCATCTCCATGAGGAGAAGGAACGTCAAATTCCATTCCATAGTGCTGAGTGTCCAAACTTCATTGCTAGGCAGTATTTGTCCCATATGATGTCATTCAATATAGTCGTACAATAATTGCCCATAAAAAAATATATATAGTCGTACAATAATGTCCCCCCAACCACTCGTGGAAGGTATCAAAAAACCCTTACCATACAAATAATTTTCCAAGTATGCTACATTAGTTAACTACAAGGAATTTGAAGGAAAATCAGTAAGAGTAATTGTCTTCCATGCATGAGCATGTGGAGGCTAAACATTCTAAATTTTTGAGTCACTGAGGGTTTGTCTAGTCGTTAGCTTCATGGCCTCAGAATTAGTCGATGTTTGTGTAAGCTGGTCTGGACATCTGGCTATAATAAAAAGAAGTACGCAAGTATATTAATAATAGAGCTGAAGTGGAAAGATTGTAGAGTACACCAATAGATTGATTGAGCGCAATGAGACGCTAGAGAAAATGGGTAGGAGTCCTTGTTGTGCCAAAGGAGTGAACAGAGGAGCTTGGTCTTTGCAAGAAGATCAAATCCTCATCAACTTCATCAAAACCCATGGACAAGGAAGTTGGAGAAGTGTTGCTCAAAAAGCAGGTAATATTAATTCAGACTCTAAACTTGTATCTTTGTTTTTTCGTACCATTTTTCTATGCTTAATTCATGATTCAAACACGGTTTAACTAGACTTTTTTTTATTTTTTTGGTTATAATCTTGAGTTGAAGGTTTGAAGAGGTGTGGAAAGAGTTGCAGGCTTCGATGGTTAAACTACTTGCGGCCGGATATAAAGAGAGGCGAAATTTCTGCCGATGAAGAGGACCTCATCATTAGACTCCATAGTCTTCTTGGCAATAGGTATGTGATGTTTCTTTCCTCTTTTTTTTTTTTATGTGTTTATGATTAAGCACCAAAAGTCTATGTTTAATTGCATCTCAAGAACTCTACTAGGTTTAGAATGCATGAGTACTCCTCTTTTTGAAGAATTAACCAGAAATCAAGCATAAATGGTGATGACTTAATTTGTAGTTTAATTCTATGGTTAGAATGGCTATTTTGCCAAAGCCGTGTATGCCAGCGTAAATCTCTTGACTAAAAACCATGCCAAAGATAGATCGAGGCAGACAACATAATTGCTATCGTTCCGGTGTTACGCCTTCGTAGATCACATTGCCGTACGTAATTGTGAGAAGAATAGATAATATGGCTTAGTGATTGCGGTTTCATTTTCTACTTCATTAGCATATATATGTTTTTGCGAGTTATTCGTCACAGGTGGGCATTGATAGCTAAGAGACTGCCCGGACGAACCGACAATGAAATCAAGAACTACTGGAACACAAACCTAGCCAAGAAGTCTCAAGACAAGAAATCAAAGCTGCCCATCAAACTGCCCCAAACCAAACCCGAGGGGGAGAAGCCCATTGAGAAATTACCTGAAGTGAAAGCCCAAACTTGTAATTCTGTTAAATGCTCCAAAACTCCATTAATCTCGCCTCAAGAAATTCAGCTGACATCAGTGCTGCAAAATGAAATCCTAGTCCCGTTGGACGATGATTCTTTCGACGTCTTGATGGAAATCGACTTTGGCGACGTTTTCGTACCCGTGGTGGATTTCCCTCACGCTCAGTACTGCGGGCAAATGATCAATGTGCGAAAGAGCGACATTGTTAATCATGTTAAGGGTGACGATAATTGTGTTCTCTCTCTGCAGTCAGAAGATGGATTTGTACACGAGAATGAGATGAAAGGTGTCCAATTAATCCAACAGAGTTTGGATTTGGAGCTGAAGAGGGTGGCTTCTTTTCTGGAGTTAGAAGAAGATGAATGGAATGGCGATGGACATTAGGAAAGTCACTGTGCCATTTCATGCATGTCAATGGTGTTCCATATTTAGTAATTTTCAGTGGTGAATTCTTTCCTTTTCTCTCTTAATTTTCTCTTCGTTTTCATGATTTCACAATATTGGAATAACACTCGGTTTATATTAACCCCAAAGGTGGTGCAGTTGGTTGATCAGGGAGGACGGAAAGACTTACCATTTCGAGGTCTCAGATTAGACTCTCCTACACTGCGAAAAGCCCATGGGGCCACCCTATAGGGTAAAAATCCTTTGGGTTAGTAAAGGCTGATGGGTGGCTGGAGAGATTAATCATGTGGTGTGGACAAGCTGGCCGAACACCACTTTTTATTACCGTGCAAAAAAAAAAAAAAACACTCGGTTTATATATATTTCAAAAATATTAATTACTACCTCAGTATAAAATGTCGTTTTGTCGTTTCCCTTGCACAAATTAAAACAAATGCACAGGACACAAACTTACCCATCCAATTATTGTACAATTGTTATTCAAAATCCCTTACTGTTTGTTAGATGCACTGTGTGGATTTGACCCGAAATTAGGCACATACACCCAATTCGCTAAAGAAGAAGAAACTAAGCACGAGACGTACAACGATTTAAGTATTTATCAAACGAAAACACTACAGAGGGTTGGTGACTGGCCACCGACCGTGTGTGGGGTCCACTTCGGGCCCTGTATGAATGATACGAGCCACTCAATAATTTAAACAAAAAAAACGAGTGGGCCTTGTGAGAAATAAGCTCAATCTGATGTGTGTACGTGCTCGTTCGAAACTTTCATAGTTGAATGACTCGGATCATCTGATTTTGGGAAGTTTGGATTAAGTACGTACACATATCAGATTGAGCTTATTTTCCGTGGAGCCCACTTTTAAAAAAAAAAATTATTAAACGGTTCGGATTATTCGTGTGAAAGCCGGAGTGAATCCCACAAGTGGCCGGTGTCCGGTCACCGACCCCGAGTCGGTCTCTGTAGTGTTACTGTTTATCAAACACAGCCACAGGCCGGAGAGAGTACAGATTACATTGGCTAGCTGCTGCTTAATTATCGCAAAATATATATATCTTAAGATCAACTGATCAAATCCCTTCATAGTTTATGAAGCGATAAATTAAAACCCCGTTCGGTTAAATAAGCCAAGTGGCTTATTTTTTTTTTGTCCTTATTCAAATTTTTTTCGTATTTGTTAGTTTGTCGTTATTTTTTGGAGGATTATTGCATCGTCATGACAAGAGAAATCTAAAAAGTAAAAAATTATGAACGAAATCAAATTTTTTTTGAATAAAGAAGAAAATAAGCTAATAAGCTAATTTTTTCGTCTTTATTGAAAAAAAATTGATTTCGATCATAATTTTTTACTTCTTAGATTATTTTTGTCATGACGATACAATAATCTCCAAAAATTAACGACAAACTAATAAATAGGAAAAAAAATTGAATAAAGACAAAAAAATAAGCCACTTGACTTATTTAGCCGAACATGAATCAGACTTCATGAACCCAAAATGTTTAATTTACAACAGTACAACCACACACACTTGCACACATAAATACACAAACTCCTCTCACAAGAGGAGTGTGGCTCACACACACTCACAGTGTGTGTGGGCCCCACCCCTCTTATTATGAGAAGAGTTTGTGTATTTGTGTAGGCTCCGTTTATTTCGATGTAAAATGTTTTACAATGTAAAATATTTTTTCAGAAAACAAATTTCAAAATTTTATTTTTGGGTATTTGGTTGACACTTGAAAATATTTTCAGAAATTAACAAAATAGTGTAGAAATATTTTTTCAGAAAACAAATTTCAAAATTTTATTTTTCGGTATTTGGTTGGCACTTGAAAATATTTTCAGAAATCAACAAAATAGTGTAGAAGAGGGGGGGGGGGGGGGGGGGGGGGGGGGGGGGGGGGGGGGGGGGGGGGTGTTAAACGGTGGATAGATCTAAAAATATTGAAATTGTATGTAGGTCAGGACTGAAGATAGAGAAAACTGAGCAGTGAAAATTGCAGTAGAAGGCAGCGAGTTCATTTCAGAAAATAACTTACGGAAAATTTAAGAGTAAGTCATTTTTTCATCCAATTGACAGAAAATGTTTTACATATAAAATGTTGTTTTCCTATTTTTTTTACACAACCAGACATCGAAAAGTAGGTAAAATATTTTATGTCCAAACAAATGGAGCTTAAATGTGTGTGGACGTAATACATTAGTAATTGAATTTGCAAACGCCCCGCATTACCTCAAACTCAGTGCACCAATCATGCATGTTTGTCTCCATGTGCGTGCAACACATGCGTATACGCATTGGCATTTGTGCTTAATTAGTAGAAACTTTCTAGAACGAGACTGTGTTGTTACTGTCTTCATCGTACCTTTGCCAGAAACGTAGTTATCAACCTCATCTTTGACACATCCTTTTCTTAGTTGACATGATGCATGCGCTAATAGGGGCCATTATTTTTGGGAATTGGCTTGTCGGTAGGAAAGGGACTGCACCGTTCAATTGGTCAATTTTTGGCCCATGCCGGATTCACTTTTACTTTTATGATCGGAACCCTTCATGTCGTAGGGCTCGTCCAGAACTTCAGCCATGCTGAATATCATGTTAATCGGATAATGAATAATACCTAATTGGAGTGAATTTATGTTATGGATTTGGTCATACTGGATCAAACCCATTTTAGTGGAACTTTTATGATCGGAACCCTTCATGTCGTAGGGCTCATCAAGACCTTCAGTCATGTTGTATATCATGTTAATCGGATACTGAATAATACCTAATTGGAGTGAATTTATGTTATGGATTTGGTCATACTGGATCAAACCCATTTTAGTGGAAACAAAAAATCAACCCAATCAGATATTAATCAGTGTTCGCTTAATATGATTTTTGACATGATGAAGTTCTCGACGAGCTATACGTCATGAATGTTTCGGATCAAAATCTTACTATTTGCTAGATGGATTATGCACTTAATCGAAAACCGTATACACATAATTGCACGAAGAACAATCAAGATCTACGTCGATGTTGTCAAAACTTGTCCTATTTCTTGTCTTTCCATGGTAGATCAATCACTCGAAATAAGATTGACGTGCAATCATCGACTTAGGATTTGTACACTGTAGGGTCATATACGTACGTAAATTCATACACAGTTTATTTTTCTTGAAGCATTTCTCTAATATATTGCGTAGATTATAACTATACTTAAGAGGTATATTCTTTTTTTTTTTTTTTTGTCACACTTTATACATCATCGGAGATTCGCGAAGAGTTAGTATGTTTGTCATTAACAGAAGATTCAGAGGCTGTCCATAATCCTGAACTCAACCACACCCCTCGCGGAGTTCGAACCCCTGCCTCCACTAAAAGAGGGGGTAAGACAAACCAACTATGCTAGCTTGGTTTCGTTTTTCGTACGTACTTTTTGCCTCCTCCCTCCAATTTGCGTACAACAATTAATGTCATTATCCTAGATTTAGCACAGTAGCAATTGAAAGTACAAAAACTTTTGCTGAAAATTAACAAAAAACATTAATCTGGAAATGTGCTAAACACAGCTTCTCAAATTAAAGGAATATTAGATAGATTAGCTGGAAAACAATTATTGGACTTTAGGCCCAGCCGCCGAGGTTTTTCCATAGTGAGAAAAGGAGAGAGAAAAAAGAGTCGTGATAAGATTTAATGAGAAGCAAAATAGACAAATACTTTACACAATTCATGACACAAATGAAATGACTTCTCAATAATTCAGAATCCGTGACAGCAAGAGATGTCTTTGCATGTGTCATTTCCTTCACACAAAAACAAAATGCACAGGACACAAACTTGCTGCCTCTGTCTGATACGGTATTGCTCTATGCCCAACCAATTATTGTACAATCGATGTGACTGGGGTCTAAGTACATAAAGCCTATACATACTCGATCTGAGTTATACTTTGGGCTGCTGATTCACTAAGTTCAGCACTAGCCCATATTGGAAACTCCAATGTTCTTTTTTTATCACTATATATATCCATCCGGCAAATTTGTATAGTTAAGGAAACAGATATAAACTACGCGGTCCATAAGCCAAAACAAATAATGAGAGTAAAGTATACGCTCCACAACCTGCACAAATCAACTATAACTACGATGTCGGACCCAGGCCTCCGAACTAGATTACTTTACCATTTTTATTTACCAATTAAAAATGCCATGCACTCTTCTAGTAGGTGGGTAACAAAGAAATGGGTTTCTATAAAACAAACACCAAATCCAAACATAAACATAAAAAAAGCCGCATCAACATAGCTCACCAACTCTCAACCTCATGCATTTAAGTAACGACAAATTATGTGATAGGATTAATATCATCATAACTCACTTTTGTTTGGTAGTAAGGAGACAAGGAGTGACCCACATCGTGCGGTGGCGATCTTTTATTTGTTAGTAGTACCTCCTGGCAATGCCGCGTGCATGGTACTCTGAGAGTACCCAATAATTGGCCTTTTGGAAAATGCACAAATCAAGGTTACCGAGGTTTTCTTGAAAGTTCAAACATTCAAACGTTTCTTTCCACCTAACGAATTAGTTAGTTATCAGACTTGGAAAGTTGGTAGTAGTAGCCACCCTATTACCCAGTTTAATTAGTAGTAATATATATATATATATATATATATATATATAAATGAGTTATTTTCAGGTCCGGACCTCCCATTTCCCGATCGATTTTGGATGATCTGAGCCGCTCAATGTGATCAGAACGTGATTTAAGAGTACCCATGAGAATCTGCAACAAAAATGATCGGAAAGGGCTTGATCCGAACAGTTTTTTATTGAACGGTTCAGTAAAAAATTGCTCGGATCAAGCCCTTCCCGATCATTTTTTTTTGTTGATTTCTGGCGAGTACCCTTAAAATTACGTTCTGAACACATTGAGCGGCTCGGATCATCGCAAATCGATCGGGAAATGAAAAATTCGGACCATAAGAAAATCCGGACGAGTGGACCTGAAACTACTCTATATATATATATATATATATATATATATATATATATATATATATATATATATATATATATATATATATATATACACACGCGTACGGTATGCGATTATTTCGTTCATAAATTATTGTACTTCCAAAAAGGTTGGTTCAATTACTAGTCAAAGTTAACAGCATAATATATATGTTATGGTTTCAGTCCTGACTTTTTGGTCAATTTTACGTCAATGAAGAATGCATGAACTACTGTAGTTTGTCCTAGAATATTAATCTATATATTCAACTACGGTCAACAAAAAGAAATGGGAGGGATAGGGTTCAAGGACTTTGCATCTTTTAATATTGCGTTGTTGGCAAAACAATATTGGCGGTTGATCAATTCTCCTGAAGCATTGTGGGTCAAAGTACTGAAAGGGTTATACTTCCCGTCTTGTTCAAGCTTGGATGCAAAAAGAGGATCATCTCCGTCCTGGATTTGGTGCAGCTTATTGGAAGGGTTGGGTCTTCTGAGGGAAGGGTTACGATGGAATGTTGGTAATGGAAACTCCATTGATTTTTGGAGAGATAGATGGATTCCTAGCTTACCAGGGGAGAAAATCCAAGCTAACCCATTTCCTCATGGACAGCGGGTAAAGGTTAGTGAATTCATTGACTCTAACACCCATTCTTGGGATATGGATAAATTGCTAAGTGCAACATCTTCTGAGGAAGCTGAAGCAATCTCTAGGATCCCCATTAGCTACTCTAACGGTGTGGACAAGATTATTTCGGTTCATTCTAGCTCTGGGAATTATTCTGTGAAGTCTGGGTACCATCAAGCAAAAACTGTTGCGTCTAAGGAAAAGCCTTCCCCCGCCTCTACCTCTTACGCTCCTCCAAAGTCTATGTGGACTCGATTGTGGGCTGTCCCGACGGCTCCAAAGGTACGTTTATTCATGTGGAAAGTTGTTCGGAATTGGGTAGCTTGCAAATCGAATTTGTATCGAAGGAAATGTTCCCAAGTTCCTCTCTGTCCCATTTGCGAAATGGAGAGCGAATCTATTGAGCATATTCTCTTTCGATGTCCGTGGACTAAAGCAGTGTGGTTTGGCAGTGGCAAAGCCTTCTGGGTTTTGGAGAATCCTATTATTTCGGCTGATAGGTGGATGGAGGATTTACTATGTGGTTCGTTGGCTAAAGAAACAACACCTGAAATAGTTGGGGCGATTTTCCAGATTTGTTGGGCAATTTGGAAGTCAAGAAATGAGTGTATCTTCCAGGGCAATTTGCCAAACCCGATAACCACAATCCATAAGGCTGAGATGGCAAATGGGGATTATTTGCGCGCTGTGTATATGCTGGCAAGATTGCGGTGCCCGAACAAAGGGATGTTTCAGGTTGGTCCCCTCCCCCTCCTGGGGTTTTAAAAATCAATGTAGATGGAGCGTTTTCTTCCTCTCGTGGCATTGCCGCCTTTGGTGTTATTGCCAGAGATAGTAGTGGAACTGCTCTGTTTTGGCGGTGTGGGAAAGTGAAGGTTTGCTCAGCTTGTGCGATAGAGGCCTGGGCTCTACGGATAGCTTGCAATTCAGTAATTGACATGGATTACTCTCAAGTGATTTTCGAGTCTGACAGTCAAGTGGTAATCCAGAGCGTTCAAGGAAGAATTAATTGTCCATGGGAGATCCATGCTGTGGTTGAAGATATCAAGTCCTGGGCAAAAGGAAAAAATTGGTCCTTCATCTGGGCTGGTAGAATGAAGAACAAGGCTGCTCATTGGTTGGCTTCCTATAGCATTAATAGTTGTTCTTCTATTCAGTTGGGTTGTATTCCGCCCGAATTTGATTCTGTTTTGCGTAAAGATTGTAACTCGTGATTTGGTTGCCATTTAATCAAAGTGACATGTTCAAAAAAAAAAAAAAAAACTACGGTCAAATGCCAGCGTACTTCTTTAACTCATGCAAGTTGGAGACGGAAAGTGATAGTATTAATTTGTAGTGGGTAAGTATGTAGTAGTAGTAGTTCAAGATTTAATATTGAGAGGTACGGGGAACAGTCCCTTGAAACGGCTGTGAATGATTGAGTACTCTGTAGCTAGGACGAGGAGTGAGGAGCAAAATAAGAATCTGTCCAGCCTAGTTTAACGAAAATCGACAACTCAATATATTTATTCATGAGATCTGTTCTTCTTCGAATCCCTGTATGGTTTATTATAAATAAATTATAATATTTTTGGTTTTTTTATTTCTCAGCAAAAAAGATTTTATTAATCTTTGAAAAGGCATACGTACTAATTAAAACTTAACACTAAGCGTTTATCAAGTTAAATTTAGGCCGCATAAATCTCAAAGCTGGCCCTGCGCTTAGTGTTAAGTTTTAAGTTCCTTTAATTATGTTTGAATTAGCAATTTAATGTCGACCATTGAAGAAAATGGTACCGAAAAGTTGGTTAGATCATATAGATACGTACATGCATTTGAGAGCATAAATACCCAAAATTAATAACTATTATAATTAATATCAATTCTCATTATGGAAATTGATATTCACACTCACTTTTGTATTTTTTATTGTTGAAAATGTATGTATTTTCTTTTGTTAAAAAACAAAAAAGAGAGTGTGAACATCAATTCTCATTATAATATCCCAAGAACTATCATTTGAACATTATTCTTCTTATATTTTTAGCTGCACATGTACAAGTTGAACTTGCATAATCAAGTTTTCCACCCTAGTCTTTTCAATACTCCCTCCGTAACAATTCTTTTGTCATTTTTGGGAGTCTGTGTCAATTTTCAATTGATTTATCTTGCAATCTATAGCGTTTTAGATGATTTTGAAAACATCGTTTAAAAGAGCTCATTGAGATCTATCAAATAAGATTTATATTGCATATAATCGGTATTACCAATTAAAAATTATAATTAGTTTTTTAGCCGGTTAGAATAGGACGATGGACAATAGAATTGGGACGGAGAGAGTAGGTAACAGGTAATCCATTTGATCTCCCCTGTGACATGATTGACCAAACGGAGCTTTTTATCAATTAACTTCAAAAAGATTATTTCCCCTGAGGCAACTATAAATAGAATAGTAAACAATTTTGATGTTGGCGATCCATGCAATATTTGGAAAACAACTATTATTATTTGCTTTCAAGTAAACAAGCACATTAATGAGCTTTATTAGTTGTTTTGGTGAAACTCCTTCAAGACTTTCAATTAGGAACATAAGAACCTCCCACCAATGTTGGAAGCTCATCTTCTAGAAAATATTCTTCCAGACTTGCATAATAAGACATTGAATTATCTTACATTTAGACCTTTTCACTCAGCCTTTACTTTGAATCGGGCCCTTGAATAACTTTAAACAAGTAGACTTGATTTTTATAAAGACTGCACTTTTATATAGGCCTTAGAGCTAGTTTACCAGCAAAGCCAAAATAGCTTTATAGCTAGTTTAGCTCACCAAAAAGGAAAAATTACTCCTACTGCAGAGTAGGTAAATATAGAGGCAAAATGCATTTATGAATTGTGCTTAGCCTTTTTACCTATCCACTGTTCATTAGGTATTTATGCCTTGTTCTTTTTGCTTTTCAAAAAGTATTTTTCAAAAACTACCCCTTAGATTCCTCTAGATTCTCTCTACTTTCAACATTTATCTCTCTATCTCTTTCCACTTACTATCCCTACTATTTTTCAAAAAACTTTTCAAATCCAAATCCAAACACAGCATAACTTTTAAAAAACTTGTCAATAAATTATAATATTTTTGGTTTTTTATTGCTCAACAAAAAAGATTTTATTAATCTTTGAAAAGGTACTAATTAAAACTTAACACTAAGCGTCTATCAAATTAACTTTAGGCCGCATAAATCTCAAAGCTGGCCCTGCGCTTAGTGTTAAGTTTTAAGTTCCTTTAATTATGTTTGAATTAGCAATTTAATGTCGACTATTGAAGAAAATGGAACCGAAACGTTGGTTAGATCATATAGATACGTACATGCATTTGAGAGCATAAATACCCAAAATCAATAACTATTATAATTAATATCAATTCTCATTATAATATCCCAACTATCATTTGAACATTATTCTTCTTATATTTTTAGCTGCATATGTACATGTTGAACTTGCATAATCAAGTTTTCCACCCTAGTCTTTTCAATACTCCCTCTGTCACAATTCTTTTGTCATTTTTGGAGTCCGTGCCACTTTTCAATTGATTATATCTTGCAATCTATAATGTTTTAAGTGATTTTGAAAACACCGTTTAAAAGAGCTCATTGAGATCTATCAAATAAGATTTATATTGTATATAATCGGTATTACCAATTAAAAGTTATAATTAGTTTTTTAGCCGGTTAGAATAGGACGATGGACAGTAGAATTGGGACGGAGAGAGTAGGTAACAGGTAATCCATTTGATTTCCCCTGTGACATGATTGACCAAACGGAGCTTTTTATCAATTAACTTCAAAAAGAATAGTAAACAATTTTGATGTTGGCGATCCATGCAATATTTGGAAAACAACTTGTAACGCCCCGACTTTTCGGGAGAAGAATAAAATACTTTTCTTAAGAAAATTTGCCAAATAAATATAATTTCCTAAAATAAAGTTTAGATATTACAAACTCAAGATAAATTTAGTGATTCAAAATACATTGACTCCAGAGCTGACTCTAATCTTGATACGATTCCAAGCATTCTCGATCTTCGCTCTTGGCTTTCCTCCTGTCTTAAAACTGCTCCACCATTGAGTCCTGCACTCGCTGGCAAATTGATCGCCGAAGCAAACGATTTGCCAGGATACAGACGTATCCGTGAGTGATAAAATCACCCAGTAGAATAATCCAACCCAACCACCCCTCTTACTTTACAGTTAGCAAACAACAGGATAATAGTAATGCGAAAAAAGTAAAACAGAGATTTTTCACATAAATCAATTCATTACTATCCGTTAACTTATCGTGTAATCTAAGATCTCCTCCGCGGGATCTTTCCTCCCCAACCACTAGCTATGCTCGGTCCCATGAGGTCACTTCCCTTTGCTGTCGCAGATGCACCTAAGTTATGTACCGAGTGTGCATCCCAATAACTACAACAAGGGGAAGCTTATCATGCCTGAATCACAACTAGGGCTCGCCTATCTTATATACCACAATCATCACTGGACTCTCGCCAATTTCAATTCATCACTGGACTCTCGCCAGTTTCAATTCATCATTGGACTCTCGCCATTTCAATCTCATCACAAATCTCATCACATCTCAAATTCCCGCCTGCAGGCATTCTAAAAATAAAACTTCCAAGTTCATCCATTACCTAATATCATCTAGGTGAATTCTACTCGCATACCATCCCATGTCTCTAGGGTCCAATCTAGCATTCAAATAAGTATTGGAGCAATATACAATTAATTTAAATAATAATTAAGACAATAACAAGCAATGCAATCATAAACTTTTTATGAATAGACCGTTGCCCTTAGTCTTGTGTGGCCAAGAAGTTGATAATATTAATGGAAATCTTTATAGAGAAAGTTAATTTGTTCAATTACTAGTAAGTCTAGGCTTGTAATAATTTACTCTATGAAATTAGATTAACATATTAGCGATAATATAACAATGGGGTCAAAACTGTACACTTAAGTAACCTGCGGGTCTAATCATTTTAAGTCAATAACTTAATTGGGCCAAATTTCTATACTAAACAACCTCAGGGGTGTAACTGCAATATAGGGTCATCTTCTTCTTTTTTTTTTTGTTCTAACGCTTAACAACAGTAGTAGCATACGAACAACTGGGTTCCGTCCGTCCTATGCCGATTTCGTTTCTTTTTAATTAACACTAACATATTAAAGCATTAATATACTCAGGGCTAATTATAATATATATCATACATTTGGACCAAACCTAGTACACTTAAATAATTTAGGAGGACCAAAGTGTTATTTTATAAAAAAATTCAATACCCATCTCGTGAGATTCACTGATCACAGCCGAAGAAAAAATAAATAAAAAAAATAAACAGAGGAAACGGCCGGTCTCGACCACGCGATGTCGAGATCGATTTCTTTCAATCCGGATCATAAAATTGATACATAATTACTTATATACGTAGGAGAGTAGGAGAGGGATTATTCTACCTTTAATCTGGACAAAACGATTCGGTGGAGTCCGGTTTTTTCGTTTGGCGGCGAAAGATCGGTATTTTAGCAGAAACTTTGGACGGGAATAACTTGATCAAACCTTTGCCGTTCTGGACGATTCTTGTGTCTAACGCGAAGATCTTGAAACGCTCTACAACTTTTGTGAAGAAGTCGAAGCCCGAAAACCATTCGTACTACGAGAAAAGTGGAGGTTTTCACAAGTCCTGTTTGCTGTCTGAAAACAGAAATCCGAGAATTTTACTGAACTTTGGACAGCGATAACTCTATCAATCCTTGACCTTCTTGGGTGATTCTTGGGTCGAAATCGAAGCTCTCGACGCCCTCTACAACATTCGTGAAGAAACTTAGGCCTAAAAACGACAGCAACTAGGAAGAAACAGGCCGTGATCAGAGGGACGTGATATGGACGAAAAACGAATTGGTGTGATCAATCTTTTTCTTTTCTTCTCTTCTTCTTTTTCCAGATTTCTTCTCTGATTCCCGTTGTAACTGAGATGGGGAATGGTATTTATAAGGTGGGAGGAGGAGTGGTGACCAAGGAATGGGGAAGATACGGGTGGATGGTTTGGGGGATAAGGATAAAAGGTTAGCCCATAAAAATAGGAATAAGCGGGGATGGTTCACTTGGTGTGGGGAACAAGAGAGAGAGAGAGAGTCGGCTGGGAGAGGGAGAGAGCCGAATCTTTTTGATAAGAGGGGGAAAAATACTATGGTGTATGTGGCACACCACGCACCTATAAGGAATTTTGATAATTCGATTTAAACCAATATAGAGGTCAATCTATAATTAATTAACTTAATAGAGGAACAATTTTTTGTATAAAATTATAATTTAACTTATTCAAATTTTTGGATCATTATAACATCTGGGTTAAAATATTGACAGATACTATTAAGTTTAAAAATTCAGAATATGAATTTTTAATCGAAAAAAAAATTATGGCAAAAATTGGGTCGTTACAACCTATCCCCCTTAAAACAATTTCGTCCTCGAAATTAGATCGTTGCTACCATTGCGAGTAGGTTTCACTTTGATCGATGAGTCATTGTAGTATCACCTTCGCTTTCTCGGTCTTCTCTTGAAAGTTGGGTCTATGACTCTCAGAAGGTGGGTCCTCTCCCATACAGAAACAAGGAGATCCGATGACTAAAATAAAATTTAAATGGTTTGGAGGTCGAAATGCCAAATGGAAAGGGTGACATATCATTCTCTAAGAGTCAGAGTACAAATAGTTTGGATTTGAGTAGCAAAGAGTGGCTATTATAAAATTAATAAGGAAAAATCAAGGATGAAGGTTCGGGTAACTACAATAATGATTATTCAAGTGCAAACGTGCGAATGAGATGAATGGATACTTGTCTTGGATAAACAACAATGGTTCTTGTAAAGAAGCCCATTTATTTCTACAAAGTTCAAGAAACGATTACGAGATATAGGAGTAAAAAAAAAAAAAAATAAACCAGATGTTTAATTGTCTTGAATTACGTCGGCAAAATGTATTTCAATGCAAGCATCTAATTCTAATGGTTTCAACGCGTACGCAACTCATCAGGTCCATTTTCAAAATAGAGTGGATGCTTAATATTTCAAGGGTCGAATTCAAGAGCATACACAACTCAAAGAAAGAGTAATATCACAAATAATATAAGTGTTTTGAAATTCAGAATTCTAGAAAATTACTGAGTTTATAATTATAAAATTTGGAAGGATGGATGCGGAGGAAAAAAAAAAAATTCGAGGAGCTTGACGACAATGAGATATTTCTATACAGCCAGAACTGATCAATAAAAATTTCACAAAGCTTGTACTAATGGTCCTATAATTGAGTAGACCGTTAAAATAGTAAGGATGAGATTTTATCAATTAAAAAGACTTTGCAACATGGGACTCGGAGTGAAAATTTCAACGAGTTTAAGCTCTTGGGTTTGTTCTTGAATGAGAGGAGAGAGAAAAAAAAAATGTTTCGAAAGGAATCTCATAAGAAAAGAATCAAGAGATATTGAAAATATCGAATGGTGATAAAATAGTCAATTGACTAAGGAAGACGATTAGATGGATGTATAGTCGTCTATCTTCTCTTCTATCCCCCTTAAAAGAATAGGACATCAACACAAGAGAACGCTTGTTGTCTTCTTGGATGTTCATGACGTCGAGGAGTTCTGTTCTATGACGGTGTTGCTATCGGGTTCACTTTGCCTAGAATATAGGTGGTCGGTGATTGCAGATCATAGACAACATCATGCTTTCATTCATTGGTCAACTATTTTGAGAAGTCTATGGTGGTTGAGGTTTAAATGTCAAAATAGTCACGGTGACGACGGCTACTAGTAGCTGTTTATCTTGCGGATTCTCGACACAGCGTTAGGATGCACGTTAACATTGACATCGGCATTAGCATTGTTGTAAGGGTAGCATCGTTGCGATCAACGTTGATATCTTGGTCATTGGTTTCAGCACTAATTCTTATGGCGAGGGGTCTCTAACTATTTGGTTCTCCAAGGACATTGTGTGAAAGGATTTTGAAATTGAAATCGTAAAATTTTGGTTGTATGTCTAATGACAAGTAATGAATTCAATAATAATAAAAATATATAGTACAACTAATCAAATCTTATTAGCATGAATATACAACAGATACGTAATACATAAAACCTAAATGTTAGTCAACAAGTAGAGCCTAGGTTTTCTCACAGTAAGCTCTCGAAGTCTAAGTTGAACAATAGCTAAATAGTACTTATAGTTTAGATTTAAAATAAGTAAAAACCATAACTAGTAACTTAGGTTACGCTCTCGGAAAGTGATCTACCCAATCTACCCAAGTCCGAGGGTTGAACCTAGGCTCTGATACCATTTGTAACGCCCCGACTTTTCGGGAGAAGAATAAAATACTTTTCTTAAGAAAATTTGCCAAATAAATATAATTTCCTAAAATAAAGTTTAGATATTACAAACTCAAGATAAATTTAGTGATTCAAAATACATTGACTCCAGAGCTGACTCTAATCTTGATACGATTCCAAGCATTCTCGATCTTCGCTCTTGGCTTTCCTCCTGTCTTAAAACTGCTCCACCATTGAGTCCTGCACTCGCTGGCAAATTGATCGCCGAAGCAAACGATTTGCCAGGATACAGACGTATCCGTGAGTGATAAAATCACCCAGTAGAATAATCCAACCCAACCACCCCTCTTACTTTACAGTTAGCAAACAACAGGATAATAGTAATGCGAAAAAAGTAAAACAGAGATTTTTCACATAAATCAATTCATTACTATCCGTTAACTTATCGTGTAATCTAAGATCTCCTCCGCGGGATCTTTCCTCCCCAACCACTAGCTATGCTCGGTCCCATGAGGTCACTTCCCTTTGCTGTCGCAGATGCACCTAAGTTATGTACCGAGTGTGCATCCCAATAACTACAACAAGGGGAAAGCTTATCATGCCTGAATCACAACTAGGGCTCGCCTATCTTATATACCACAATCATCACTGGACTCTCGCCAATTTCAATTCATCACTGGACTCTCGCCAGTTTCAATTCATCATTGGACTCTCGCCAATTTCAATCTCATCACAAATCTCATCACATCTCAAATTCCCGCCTGCAGGCATTCTAAAAATAAAAACTTCCAAGTTCATCCATTACCTAATATCATCTAGGTGAATTCTACTCGCATACCATCCCATGTCTCTAGGGTCCAATCTAGCATTCAAATCAAGTATTGGAGCAATATACAATTAATTTAAATAATAATTAAGACAATAACAAGCAATGCAATCATAAACTTTTTATGAATAGACCGTTGCCCTTAGTCTTGTGTGGCCAAGAAGTTGATAATATTAATGGAAATCTTTATAGAGAAAGTTAATTTGTTCAATTACTAGTAAGTCTAGGCTTGTAATAATTTACTCTATGAAATTAGATTAACATATTAGCGATAATATAACAATGGGGTCAAAACTGTACACTTAAGTAACCTGCGGGTCTAATCATTTTAAGTCAATAACTTAATTGGGCCAAATTTCTATACTAAACAACCTCAGGGGTGTAACTGCAATATAGGGTCATCTTCTTCTTTTTTTTTTTTGTTCTAACGCTTAACAACAGTAGTAGCATACGAACAACTGGGTTCCGTCCGTCCTATGCCGATTTCGTTTCTTTTTAATTAACACTAACATATTAAAGCATTAATATACTCAGGGGCTAATTATAATATATATCATACATTTGGACCAAACCTAGTACACTTAAATAATTTAGGAGGACCAAAGTGTTATTTTATAAAAAAATTCAATACCCATCTCGTGAGATTCACTGATCACAGCCGAAGAAAAAATAAATAAAAAAAATAAACAGAGGAGAACGGCCGGTCTCGACCACGCGATGTCGAGATCGATTTCTTTCAATCCGGATCATAAAATTGATACATAATTACTTAATATACGTAGGAGAAGTAGGAGAGGGATTATTCTACCTTTAATCTGGACAAAACGATTCGGTGGAGTCCGGTGGATTTTCGTTTGGCGGCGAAAGATCGGTATTTTAGCAGAAACTTTGGACGGGAATAACTTGATCAAACCTTTGCCGTTCTGGACGATTCTTGTGTCTAACGCGAAGATCTTGAAACGCTCTACAACTTTTGTGAAGAAGTCGAAGCCCGAAAACCATTCGTACTACGAGAAAAGTGGAGGTTTTCACAAGTCCTGTTTGCTGTCTGAAAACAGAAATCCGAGAATTTTACTGAACTTTGGACAGCGATAACTCTATCAATCCTTGACCTTCTTGGGTGATTCTTGGGTCGAAATCGAAGCTCTCGACGCCCTCTACAACATTCGTGAAGAAACTTAGGCCTAAAAACGACAGCAACTAGGAAGAAACAGGCCGTGATCAGAGGGACGTGATATGGACGAAAAACGAATTGGTGTGATCAATCTTTTCTTTTTCTTCTCTTCTTCTTTTTCCAGATTTCTTCTCTGATTCCCGTTGTAACTGAGATGGGGAATGGTATTTATAAGGTGGAGGAGGAGTGGTGACCAAGGAATGGGGAAGATACGGGTGGATGGTTTGGGGGATAAGGATAAAAGGTTAGCCCATAAAAATAGGAATAAGCGGGGATGGTTCACTTGGTGTGGGGAACAAGAGAGAGAGAGAGAGTCGGCTGGGAGAGGGAGAGAGCCGAATCTTTTTGATAAGAGGGGGAAAAATACTATGGTGTATGTGGCACACCACGCACCTATAAGGAATTTTGATAATTCGATTTAAACCAATATAGAGGTCAATCTATAATTAATTAACTTAATAGAGGAACAATTTTTTGTATAAAATTATAATTTAACTTATTCAAATTTTTGGATCATTATAACATCTGGGTTAAAATATTGACAGATACTATTAAGTTTAAAAATTCAGAATATGAATTTTTAATCGAAAAAAAAATTATGGCAAAAATTAGGGTCGTTACAACCTATCCCCCTTAAAACAATTTCGTCCTCGAAATTAGATCGTTGCTACCATTGCGAGTAGGTTTCACTTTGATCGATGAGTCATTGTAGTATCACCTTCGCTTTCTCGGTCTTCTCTTGAAAGTTGGGTCTATGACTCTCAGAAGGTGGGTCCTCTCCCATACAGAAACAAGGAGATCCGATGAACTAAAATAAAATTTAAATGGTTTGGAGGTCGAAATGCCAAATGGAAAGGGTGACATATCATTCTCTAAGAGTCAGAGTACAAATAGTTTGGATTTGAGTAGCAAAGAGTGGCTATTATAAAATTAATAAGGAAAAATCAAGGATGAAGGTTCGGGTAACTACAATAATGATTATTCAAGTGCAAACGTGCGAATGAGATGAATGGATACTTGTCTTGGATAAACAACAATGGTTCTTGTAAAAGAAGCCCATTTATTTCTACAAAGTTCAAGAAACGATTACGAGATATAGGAGTAAAAAAAAAAAAAAATAAACCAGATGTTTAATTGTCTTGAATTACGTCGGCAAAATGTATTTCAATGCAAGCATCTAATTCTAATGGTTTCAACGCGTACGCAACTCATCAGGTCCATTTTCAAAATAGAGTGGATGCTTAATATTTCAAGGGTCGAATTCAAGAGCATACACAACTCAAAGAAAGAGTAATATCACAAATAATATAAGTGTTTTGAAATTCAGAATTCTAGAAAATTACTGAGTTTATAATTATAAAATTTGGAAGGATGGATGCGGAGGAAAAAAAAAAAATTCGAGGAGCTTGACGACAATGAGATATTTCTATACAGCCAGAACTGATCAATAAAAATTTCACAAAGCTTGTACTAATGGTCCTATAATTGAGTAGACCGTTAAAATAGTAAGGATGAGATTTTATCAATTAAAAAGACTTTGCAACATGGGACTCGGAGTGAAAATTTCAACGAGTTTAAGCTCTTGGGTTTGTTCTTGAATGAGAGGAGAGAGAAAAAAAATGTTTCGAAAGGAATCTCATAAGAAAAGAATCAAGAGATATTGAAAATATCGAATGGTGATAAAATAGTCAATTGACTAAGGAAGACGATTAGATGGATGTATAGTCGTCTATCTTCTCTTCTATCCCCCTTAAAAGAATAGGACATCAACACAAGAGAACGCTTGTTGTCTTCTTGGATGTTCATGACGTCGAGGAGTTCTGTTCTATGACGGTGTTGCTATCGGGTTCACTTTGCCTAGAATATAGGTGGTCGGTGATTGCAGATCATAGACAACATCATGCTTTCATTCATTGGTCAACTATTTTGAGAAGTCTATGGTGGTTGAGGTTTAAATGTCAAAATAGTCACGGTGACGACGGCTACTAGTAGCTGTTTATCTTGCGGATTCTCGACACAGCGTTAGGATGCACGTTAACATTGACATCGGCATTAGCATTGTTGTAAGGGTAGCATCGTTGCGATCAACGTTGATATCTTGGTCATTGGTTTCAGCACTAATTCTTATGGCGAGGGGTCTCTAACTATTTGGTTCTCCAAGGACATTGTGTGAAAGGATTTTGAAATTGAAATCGTAAAATTTTGGTTGTATGTCTAATGACAAGTAATGAATTCAATAATAATAAAAATATATAGTACAACTAATCAAATCTTATTAGCATGAATATACAACAGATACGTAATACATAAAACCTAAATGTTAGTCAACAAGTAGAGCCTAGGTTTTCTCACAGTAAGCTCTCGAAGTCTAAGTTGAACAATAGCTAAATAGTACTTATAGTTTAGATTTAAAATAAGTAAAAACCATAACTAGTAACTTAGGTTACGCTCTCGGAAAGTGATCTACCCAATCTACCCAAGTCCGAGGGTTGAACCTAGGCTCTGATACCATTTGTAACGCCCCGACTTTTCGGGAGAAGAATAAAATACTTTTCTTAAGAAAATTTGCCAAATAAATATAATTTCCTAAATAAAGTTTAGATATTACAAACTCAAGATAAATTTAGTGATTCAAAATACATTGACTCCAGAGCTGACTCTAATCTTGATACGATTCCAAGCATTCTCGATCTTCGCTCTTGGCTTTCCTCCTGTCTTAAAACTGCTCCACCATTGAGTCCTGCACTCGCTGGCAAATTGATCGCCGAAGCAAACGATTTGCCAGGATACAGACGTATCCGTGAGTGATAAAATCACCCAGTAGAATAATCCAACCCAACCACCCCTCTTACTTTACAGTTAGCAAACAACAGGATAATAGTAATGCGAAAAAAGTAAAACAGAGATTTTTCACATAAATCAATTCATTACTATCCGTTAACTTATCGTGTAATCTAAGATCTCCTCCGCGGGATCTTTCCTCCCCAACCACTAGCTATGCTCGGTCCCATGAGGTCACTTCCCTTTGCTGTCGCAGATGCACCTAAGTTATGTACCGAGTGTGCATCCCAATAA
Organism: Rhododendron simsii; assembly: GCA_014282245.1. Lineage (NCBI taxonomy): Eukaryota > Viridiplantae > Streptophyta > Magnoliopsida > Ericales > Ericaceae > Rhododendron > Rhododendron simsii. The sequence goes on from CM024960.1 coordinate 33,053,610, forward strand.
CTACAACAAGGGGAAAGCTTATCATGCCTGAATCACAACTAGGGCTCGCCTATCTTATATACCACAATCATCACTGGACTCTCGCCAATTTCAATTCATCACTGGACTCTCGCCAGTTTCAATTCATCATTGGACTCTCGCCAATTTCAATCTCATCACAAATCTCATCACATCTCAAATTCCCGCCTGCAGGCATTCTAAAAATAAAAACTTCCAAGTTCATCCATTACCTAATATCATCTAGGTGAATTCTACTCGCATACCATCCCATGTCTCTAGGGTCCAATCTAGCATTCAAATCAAGTATTGGAGCAATATACAATTAATTTAAATAATAATTAAGACAATAACAAGCAATGCAATCATAAACTTTTTATGAATAGACCGTTGCCCTTAGTCTTGTGTGGCCAAGAAGTTGATAATATTAATGGAAATCTTTATAGAGAAAGTTAATTTGTTCAATTACTAGTAAGTCTAGGCTTGTAATAATTTACTCTATGAAATTAGATTAACATATTAGCGATAATATAACAATGGGGTCAAAACTGTACACTTAAGTAACCTGCGGGTCTAATCATTTTAAGTCAATAACTTAATTGGGCCAAATTTCTATACTAAACAACCTCAGGGGTGTAACTGCAATATAGGGTCATCTTCTTCTTTTTTTTTTTTGTTCTAACGCTTAACAACAGTAGTAGCATACGAACAACTGGGTTCCGTCCGTCCTATGCCGATTTCGTTTCTTTTTAATTAACACTAACATATTAAAGCATTAATATACTCAGGGGCTAATTATAATATATATCATACATTTGGACCAAACCTAGTACACTTAAATAATTTAGGAGGACCAAAGTGTTATTTTATAAAAAAATTCAATACCCATCTCGTGAGATTCACTGATCACAGCCGAAGAAAAAAATAAATAAAAAAAATAAACAGAGGAGAACGGCCGGTCTCGACCACGCGATGTCGAGATCGATTTCTTTCAATCCGGATCATAAAATTGATACATAATTACTTAATATACGTAGGAGAAGTAGGAGAGGGATTATTCTACCTTTAATCTGGACAAAACGATTCGGTGGAGTCCGGTGGATTTTCGTTTGGCGGCGAAAGATCGGTATTTTAGCAGAAACTTTGGACGGGAATAACTTGATCAAACCTTTGCCGTTCTGGACGATTCTTGTGTCTAACGCGAAGATCTTGAAACGCTCTACAACTTTTGTGAAGAAGTCGAAGCCCGAAAACCATTCGTACTACGAGAAAAGTGGAGGTTTTCACAAGTCCTGTTTGCTGTCTGAAAACAGAAATCCGAGAATTTTACTGAACTTTGGACAGCGATAACTCTATCAATCCTTGACCTTCTTGGGTGATTCTTGGGTCGAAATCGAAGCTCTCGACGCCCTCTACAACATTCGTGAAGAAACTTAGGCCTAAAAACGACAGCAACTAGGAAGAAACAGGCCGTGATCAGAGGGACGTGATATGGACGAAAAACGAATTGGTGTGATCAATCTTTTCTTTTTCTTCTCTTCTTCTTTTTCCAGATTTCTTCTCTGATTCCCGTTGTAACTGAGATGGGGAATGGTATTTATAAGGTGGGAGGAGGAGTGGTGACCAAGGAATGGGGAAGATACGGGTGGATGGTTTGGGGGATAAGGATAAAAGGTTAGCCCATAAAAATAGGAATAAGCGGGGATGGTTCACTTGGTGTGGGGAACAAGAGAGAGAGAGAGAGTCGGCTGGGAGAGGGAGAGAGCCGAATCTTTTTGATAAGAGGGGGAAAAATACTATGGTGTATGTGGCACACCACGCACCTATAAGGAATTTTGATAATTCGATTTAAACCAATATAGAGGTCAATCTATAATTAATTAACTTAATAGAGGAACAATTTTTTGTATAAAATTATAATTTAACTTATTCAAATTTTTGGATCATTATAACATCTGGGTTAAAATATTGACAGATACTATTAAGTTTAAAAATTCAGAATATGAATTTTTAATCGAAAAAAAAATTATGGCAAAAATTAGGGTCGTTACACAACTATTATTATTTGCTTTCAAGTAAACAAGCACATTAATGAGCTTTATTAGTTGTTTTGGTGAAACTCCTTCAAGACTTTCAATTAGGAACATAAGAACCTCCCACCAATGTTGGAAAGCTCATCTTCTAGAAAATATTCTTCCAGACTTGCATAATAAGGCATTGAATTATCTTACATTTAGACCTTTTCACTCAGCCTTTACTTTGAATCGGGCCCTTGAATAACTTTAAACCGGTAGACTTGATTTTTATAAAGACTGCACTTTTATATAGGCCTTAGAGCTAGTTTACCAACAAAGCCAAAATAGCTTTATAGCTAGTTTAGCTCACCAAAAAGGGAAAATTACCCCTACAGCAGAGTAGGTAAATATAGAGGCAAAATGCATTTATGAATAGTGCTTAGCCTTTTTACCTGTCCACTGTTCATTAGGTATTTATGCCTTGTTCTCTTTGGTTTTCAAAAAGTATTTTTCAAAAACTACCCCCTAGATTCCTCTAGATTCTCCATACTTTCAACATTTATCTCTCTATTTCTTTCCAGTTACTATCCCTACTATTTTTCAAAAAACTTTTCAAATCCAAATCCAAATCCAAACACAGCATAATTTTTAAAAAACTTGTCAATAAATTATAATATTTTTGGTTTTTTATTGCTCAACAAAAAAGATTTTATTAATTTTTGAAAAGGTACTAATTAAAACTTAACACTAAGCGTCTATCAAGTTAACTTTAGGCTGCATAAATCTCAAAGCTGGCCTTGCGCTTAGTGTTAAGTTTTAAGTTCCTTTAATTATGTTTGAATTAGCAATTTAATGTCGACTATTGAAGAAAATGGAACCGAAACGTTGGTTAGATCATATAGATACGTACATGCATTTGAGAGCATAAATACCCAAAATCAATAACTATTATAATTAATATCAATTCTCATTATGGAAATTGATATTCACACTCTCTTTTTTATTTTTTATTGTTAAAAATGTATGTATTTTCTTTTACTAAAACACAAAAAAGAGAGTGTGAATATCAATTCTCATTATAATATCCCAAGAACTATCATTTGAACATTATTCTTATATTTTTAGCTGCACATGTACAAGTTGAACTTGCATAATCAAGTTTTCCACCCTAGTCTTTTCAATACTCCCTCTGTCACAATTCTTTTGTCCTTTTTGGAGTCCGTGCCACTTTTCAATTGATTATATCTTACAATCTATTTTAATGGAGGATAGGTTAAATAGATAGTGTTGGTATAGTATTGAAAGAAATATGAGTAGGTAAAATAAAAAATATGCACTATTCACAAGTTTTTTTACCTAATTATTGATAAACTTGCTCTTGTACGACCGAGGCTTGCAAAACTAGTCAAAATTTAGGCCTCATTTCGCTTTCTCCGAAAACATTTTTTTTCAAAAGGAAGATAATTTCAAACTCAAATATAATGAAAATGAAAAATGATTTTTCAAATTTTTTGCACCGTTTAAAAGATTTCAATGAGACCTATCAAATAAGATCCATATTGATAGAGAAATTATTTACGTAAACGCATAATTTTTGACCTTAAAATTACCTTCTTTTTTCCAAAACCTTCTTTTTTTAAAAGTGGAACAGCCACTTATAGCCTAGAGCGGTAGGCCTAAAGTGGAAGCTCTTGAGCCTATAGCGGTAGGCCTAAAGAGGTAGCTTTCCAGACTTTACCCCAAAGCAGCCCTGTCAAACTTTTTAGATTTCAGGGGGCATATAAAGCATTAAGGTTGAGCATGTGTTACTGATTGACTACTGCAAATAATTCAGAAAAATGTATGGATTCAGGAATACAGATACCCCGTGATTGGTCTTTATAATTATTGCGTTCAAGCAAATTCACCTACGTACCCGGAATGATTTCCCACTTTCCAAAACCTAGTTATGTACTCTGTCCTCCACTGCTTATAATGCATGCGCGTCTGTCTACTGTTTGTTTCACTTGCTGTCGATGATCGACAAAGAATTTGTTTGCATGCTGGAATGGGGATGCATGTTTGTGACGGTGGAGTTTGATTTCTTGTCGATCATCTGTCACGTGTCCCTAACTGTAATGCATGTTTTCGACCAGTCGATTAGTCCATTTAGTTTGTTGGCACGCATAAACTATAGCCAAACCAGCCAACTTGTTGTTGCCACGTGTTGCCATTTGACCCAGTCGATCAACAGTGGCCAATTTGCTGGGAAAGCGTCTTCCAATTCCATCTCAACATACTAAAATTCGCGAGAGCAAAGATTGACAACGCGAGCGCACAAGGCATTTTGAAAGAATTTAAAACCCACATTTGGTTTTATATTTTTGTGGGGCTCATATCAGGTCCCACAAAGATAATCTGAACCGCTCATCTTTTTTAAAATATTATTTCAAGTTTCCTTAAAAAAATCAGCTCCAACAGATATCGATAATGACTTTTTCAGAAATCGTAAGGCAAAATAGAATGACTCGCCTTATAATTTCTGAGAAAGCTCTTATCGATATCTGTTATAGCTGAATTTTTTTTTTATAGAAATCCTCAAAAACATAGTTTAGAAAAGATGAGCGGTTCAGATCATTTTAGTAGAATCCGATATGAGCCTCACAAAAATATATGTGCACATAAAACTATGTTTGTATCATAAGTGAAAAAATTACACCCAACGGACACCGCCGAGATCCCTTTTCCATCATCTATATAATATGGAAGTACTCAAAATAAAGTGTGTAGAGTTCACCCTAATGTATGATTAAAAAAGGAGTTGTTTCAGATACCGACGGTGACGGTGCTCCAAGCAGTGAATTATCATCTCTCCTAGACATTTATGGACCCACTTCCATGTGCCCTTGTACACTGATAATTTCGTGGCTTTCATCCGTCGATGCTTGCATTTGAGCCACATAAACTCAACAACAATGCTACTTGCACATACTTTTGTGCACATATTATGCACATACATTTTTGTGGGGTCCATATCGGGGTCTCACAAAATGATCTGAATCGCTCATATTTTTTAAAATATTTTTTGACGGATTTCTGTAAAAAATCAGCTCGAACGGATATCGGTAAGAGCTTTATCAGAAATTGTAGGATGAATCATTCTGTTTTGCCCTACGATTTCTGATAAAGCTCATATCAATATTAGTTGGAGCTGATTTTTTACAGGAATCCGTCAAATAGTATTTTTAAAAAATGATGAAAGATTCGGATCATTTTGTGAGACCCCGATATGGATCCCACAAAGATGTATGTGCATAATATGTTCACAAAAGTATGTGTGGGAATCATTATTGTAAACCCAAATCAGTGACCACCTGATGTTGCAGAAAGCAGGGCTCCTACGTCACTGAGATTTCACATGGCCAAAAACCGTGTGATCGACACACAATTTTATTCGGATCAAAAAAAAAAAAAAAAAAGACACATAATTGCATTGCATAAATTCAAGTAGCTAGGTGGGAGCCCCACACGAGAAATTTTTCAATGTCGGGTGGGTATCACATGGTGGCTGCTCGGCGCATTCGGGTCATTCTTTCCGGTTTTGGACGGTTCGGATTTGGAGAGAGAAAGTGGTGGGATGAAAATAGAGAGAGGGTTTCAGTCCGGGCCATCCAACACACTTTTGGACGATCTGGATGGATTGCTCGGGCAACACGTGGGCACGGCCACATTGGTACCCATCTGGCACGGAAAAATTTCTCACCTCACACATATTGCATTAATGTAGATTTTGTCATCATGTAGAAATTGTCCGTTCTGCTTTCTTTCTAAACATTTCTTTTTTGAAAAAAAGGTAATTTCAAACTCACATATTATGATAAAAAAATTTTTTGATTTTTTTTGCACCGTTTAAAAAATCTCAATGAGATTTATTAAACACGATCCATATTGGTAGAAAAATTATTCGCATAAACACATAATTTTTAAACTTGAAATTAATTTTTTTTTCAAAAAGAAGTTTTAATAAGAAACTGGAACGCCCACTTAGAATTTAAATAATGTGTATTTTTCTGTACGTCAACTACCATTGTTGTCGGATATAATGGTGGTGTCCCTGTGAACATGTTTCTCTATGGGTCGATCTTGTTGCAGTATTGCTTTTTCACCATTTCTATTAAAATCAATTGGTGTTAGGGAGTGTTTCGATTAAGTCTTTTATGGTATTCGACATTACACTTACATATATGTTTTTAAAGCTAACGGTCACAAAAAGTGATATTGTGTAACTAAATTCATGAGGGCACTCTACCATATCTGTTTAATCTAATCGAAATCAAATGAAAAGAGAATATGGGGTGAGTTTTCACCGAGCTTAAGTGCACAAATAGAAAATTTCAATTATGGTCCTGCGAGGTCACGTCTGGGAATGAATGTATAGAAAAATGATTTTTCGTTTTTTTTTATAAAAAATTTTCATGCACTTTTCCTGTTTAAGTTTTTAAATATCTATCCTTAAATCTCGTCCCTCGTAAGTTTTCATCCGGCGCTTTTTGAACAATTATATTTCTATCCCCACTTTTAAATAATTCCAGGATTGTCCTTTATATATATAATACAGTCCGGTTCCAGTGAGGTATCCCTCACATTCTTACGATGGGAGACTCCCTTTCCTGATTGAATTTCGATGATACGAGCCGCTCAAAGTGATCAGAACGTGATTTTAAGGGTCCCCGCGAGAAATCAGTAAAAAAAATGACCGAGAAGGGCTTCATTCTAGCAGTTTTCATTGAACCGTTCAATGAAAACTGCTAGAATGAAGCCCTTTCCAGTCATTTTTTTTTGCTGATTTCTCACGTGGAGCCTTAAACTCAAGTTCTGCACACATTGAACGGTTCGGATTTTCAAAATTTGATCGAAAAATGAGAATCCCGCATGTTAACAAAATGAGTGATCCCTCACTTGATCCGTGGTGTATATATATAAATAGGCATGGATTTTGGGGACTAAAATATCCATCCTCAAACCTCATCTCTCGCAAGTTTCCATCCGGCGCTTTTTGAACAATTATATTTCCATCCCCACTTTTAAATAATTTCAAGATTGCCCTTTATATATATGTATATATATATAGGCGTGGATTTTGGGGACTAAAATAATCTTGAAGGTCCTATGGCCTAATTTTAGGATAATCATCCCTAATTTGAATCCCAAAAATTTGGGCAATGAATTAAAACCACCCCACCCCTAGTTAGGATTCCCAAATTTCGGCATAATTAATCCTCCTCCTCCCAAACACACAAACACCACCGCACGCCCCCCCCCCCCCCCCCCATTTTCACTTTGCAGTGGCGAGGCCGAATCCGAAAATTTCATTTCAATTAACAGCGGCGATAACGCTGCAAATGAGTTGAGTCGAGTTGACTTTCACACAACTCGAGCTCAGCTCGCCAAAATATACATCCGGCTCGAGCTGCACAAACTTACCTCGAGCTCGGCTCGGTTCGCGCGAGAAAAGTTGAGATGTTGTTGAGATGGCGCGAGAAAGTTGAGATGTTGTTGAGATGGTCGTCCTAGAGGATTCTTTGGGCACCACTTCTTCATTTTAGATTCCTCAGGCATGGACCAGGGACTGTGCTGCGCAGCGTGCTGCACGGCCCCTGGCGCCGCCTTGCCGGCATCGGTCCGACGATCGGAGACGTCCACTGCGTAGAGCTCGTCGAATACTACAAGCGTACCAAAAATTAACCCGATCAAATATCGTTAAATACTTCATCGGAGTACATATAACTTGAAAAAAAATGAATCCTAATGGATACGAAACACTGGATCAAAACCACTGAATCCATTCTTTTTGAATTATATGTGTTCCGATGAGATACTTAACGATATTTGATCGGGTTGATTTTTGGTACGCTTGTAGTATTCGACGAGCTCTACGCAGTGGACGTCTCCGATCGTCGGACCGATGCCGGCAAGACGGTGCCGGGGGCCGTGCAGCACGCTGCGCAGCACGGAGCTGCGCAGCACAGTCCCCTGGTCCCTCAGGCATTCACTTTGCTATAAAGGCACCTCTTTCCCCTGAGGTTACACGTGGTCTACCTAGACCCTTGGTCCCAGAAACTGTAGCTAGTAGCTAACAGCTGTACATTGGGGTTGGGATGATGATAACCCTTTTTTAGCAATAATAATAATAATATAAAGGTCAGCTAATGAGCTCAGACGAGCTTGAATTCAAGGCAGCTCGAGCTAAGTAGTAGAGCTCGAGCTTGTTCGTTTATGAACCGAGTTGAGTTTGAATGAGCTGTTAGCGAGCCAAGTCGCGAGCGGCTTGGTTCGTTTGCAGCTCTAAGTGGCGAGAGACAACCGGGATCCCTTCGCCATCCCCCGGGGACCTCCGTCCCTCACCCCTCCCATCACCACTTCGCCGATCAATCAGTCACCGTCGCCAATCAACTAGTTGTCGTCGCCGCTGTTGTACACCCTTAATCTATTTTTCATCGCTGATTCGGGTTGCTGTCAATTTGATCTGCTTGTCGCCTTCTTCCATGGAGTATATCAAGTGCTTCCAAATGTATAGAACAGAGAGAAACTATTCAGTGCTTCCAAAGTAATCATGTCTAGCTGATTAAAAAAAAAAAAGTAATCATGTCTATATGTAACTTATTTGTCAAATCCTTTATGTGTACAATAATATTGTTGTGGTAAAAAATAATATTGGGATTCAAATTAGGGGATGTGAATCATGAAAAAACATGATTTTCATGTTTTTCATATTTTTCTCATGAATAAAATATGGTGTACTCATGTTTTTCATGGTGTATTCATGAAAAACATGGTCGATTAATTTATCCATTTTTTCATGGTCGATTAAAATCATGGAGCATTTATGTTTTTCAATTAATTTATTCATATTTTTTGATTAATTTATTCATAGTGTTTTCATGAAGAAAAATGGTATATTCATATTTTTTAAATAAATCATGAATTTCCGTGAAATTGGTCGAACCATACTCATGTAAGTTTATAATATAATATGAATATTTTACCAAATTTCACAAAAATTAAAAATTTAAAAATTCACAAAATTAAGGAGAGAGAATGGTTTAGCATATATCCATTAAAGATTTTAAAAATTGAAAACTCCCCCCATTTCTATCCATAAATCAACCCATGATTTTAGGTGATCATAAATACATTTCTCTCTCAATCCACTACATGAATCAACAACAGGTAATCCAGTCCCAATTTTCAATTTTCTATTTGCTTCTCTCGTAATCACTTTCCCACAAAACCGAGTTCAAGATCCAATGATCCGGTCTACAAATTTTAAAAAATGATTTTGCCACTTTTTTTTAACGTCACTCATCTGCAAGTGTATTTTTACGCAATACACTTGCAGGAGAGTGGCGTTAGCAAAAAGAGAGTGGCAAAATCAGTACTCTTAATTTTTCGATCGTTTTCCATTCTCTCTCATCCTCAACCATAATCCCCCGTTCGAGTCACCCAAATCCATCAGCATCACCATTAAGATAGGCCGCGAATGCGTCGATGCTGCCTAAATCCATCAGCGTATCCATTCAAAGGGGTCGCTAATTCGTGATTCTTCGGAGTTCGTCGAAGAGCGGCCTTTAAATTGTGTACTCGGACAGGCTGAGAATTGTTTGAACTATTGACGAAATGTTGGCGTCTTATTGATTTAGCTTGGGATTTGTGGGCCGTGACTGTATCCATTGCCGACGTTGGTGGGAAAGAACAAAAATGATACTTACATAACAATCCAAACACAATAACTTATACAACCTCTCACATATATGTGAGCTCCACACACACTACTATGTGTGGACCCTACATGTATGTGAGAGGTTGTATAAGTTGTTGTGTTTAGATCGTTGTGTAAGTAGCATTGTCCGGGAAAGAATGACACGATGACGTTATAGGAATGCAAAAGCTAAGAGAGAGGAAATCTGGAAACAGATGAAAAAGAAAGAGAGCATTAATGTTGTTGGAGAGGATAAAAATGTCAAGTCGCCAAAATTGTCGTGGCATTATAGTAAGTCGTCGTGGATTTAGCATTACCGGCCCCTTAAAATAGGGGCCAAAACCGAGCCCCATAATTGAATAATCACGAGGTATATTGACTGTAGCCGCCACTAAATAAACAACTACTAATTGGTACTAAGTAATTCATTTGTTAATGACTAAAATTAACATGCATGCACAATGAGCCAATTAATTATATCTTATTATTTTAGCCATGCCTGTTTTCCCAATGATTATTCTAATTCTCCTAGCCAAACCGAAACATACATCCGGTTCAGTCCGAAAAAAAAAGGTTTAAACCGGACCAAACCAAACCGTTTACGCATCTAATGGAGAAGAACTACATGCATCTGGCGTCAATTTTGCGAAGACTTTGTGTGTAAGTATAAATTTTTTATATTTTGCGTAGCCTTGGTACATACACGCGGAGCAGATGAACAAATGAGATATATACCATGTCACCTCTGTCATAGAGAGTATTGTCCTGGCCCTCACACTACACCGCTATTTGTAAGGGACTTAACCGCACCTATGTCGGGACCAAAACTAAGGTTTGGCCCGCTACGTATGAGTGGTGTTAGGAGTATGTTTAACTTCCAGTGAGAGTGAGAAGTCGAATCTGGACATTATTCAACCAAGTCCGAGTTCCGAATCAGTGCAAGTCAACCTAATTCTTTCTGGTTTATGTGTCCTGACGAGTCCTGCGATTTTTTCAACAAACTTTCAAGAGGCCAGGGTGTGAGAAAGTTAGCTTGGGACTTGGGAGTCATGAGCAGCCAGGACAGCTACATGGAAGGGCAGTTGAGTTGGCATTCAACGTGATTTTCATTTCTTCTTTTACTTTTTTTTTTTGCCCCCAAAAATATTCCCTTTAGACAATCGTCACAATCCTAGGTAAAAGTCCAATGAGCCAACGTTGTTCCCATCGTTATAGGATCACACAACCATTGATATTAATATCTGGAAAACAACAAAAAATCATATTCTCTTTGGTTGCACATGCAGAGTTCACACTACTTTTCGGATTCTTTTTTTTTTTTTTTTATATGCTTTTCAGTTTTAGAACGTTGATGAAACATGTGGGGAAGACCTTAGGAGTGTGTCTATATATATATGAGCTAAAGTTTAAAATTTTTTTTTAATGCTTTTCATAAGTTTTTGTTTAGCTTTTCGTTGTAATTTTCGGTGACGAATCAAAAGAGTATAAAAAATGGACAGTTGTTAGAAAATAGACTGATTTTAGCTGTTTGATACTTTTTTCATCTTTAGTGATTTTTTTTTTTTTTGCTTTTGGTCATAATTTTTACTTTTCGGACTCTTTCCATCGAAACAGATGATTAATCCAAAAAATATAACGCAAAGCTAACAAAAATTTTAAAGAAACAAATAAAACCCATAAAACGTAGAAAAAAATTACATGTGTCAAAAAATGCAGTAAATTACGCTGATGCAACCAAGGCTCCTAGGCCTCCCACCAAATATCGAATCACTTTGGCTTCCATTAACGAAACAACGCATATTATTTAAATTTCCTACTCCCTTCAGTATAAATACACGAGACTAGAAACATTAAAGTTACAGTGAAATATATTTGTACCCCACTATAGAATCAAGGGAAAGTCTTCAATACACACCCTTTTAAGGTGTGTATCATATACACTTATTGTGTGGTTTATATTGTGTCACCTCATAAAAAATTACTTTTAGGACCGGTCATTCATAACATTTTATTTCGTATCGTAACTTTAATACTAAAAATTCGTAATTTTTCATCAATATAATTCGTAATTTTTTAGTAATAAATTCATAACATTTTGGTGTGTTTCAATGAGGATGCATATGATACATACCCAAATAAGCCAAGGCCTGAAGGCTCTTGTTAAGTACATGTTACACACCGAAATATATTACAGTTACAGTAAAAATTACATGTTCGGAATTTCTTTTGTACTCCATAATTATGCTTTTCAGTCTTGGCACGTTGGTGGATGAAACATGTGGGGAAGACCTAAGTACGTAGCAGTGGTACTATATATATAAGGTAAGTTTAAACACTACTGAGAGAGAGAGAGAGAGAGAGAGAGAGAGAGAGAGATGGGTAGAAGGCCTTGTTGTGCAAAGGAAGGATTGAACAGAGGGGCATGGACTGCAATTGAAGACAAAATTCTAACAGATTACATCAAACTCCATGGTGAAGGAAAATGGAGAAACCTTCCCAGTAGTGCAGGGCTCAAGAGATGTGGGAAGAGTTGTCGGCTTCGTTGGCTGAATTACCTTAGACCTGATATTAAGAGAGGAAACATCACACGTGATGAAGAGGACCTCATCGTTAGACTCCACAACCTCCTTGGAAACAGGTCTCTCTCTCTCCCTCCCCCCTCTCTCTCTCTCTCTCTCTCTCATAGTTGTTCACAATCTAACCTTTTCACAAATTTCTTTTATCAAACGAACACATGTAGAACAATACTTTTTCATTTTCCTTTACTTCACTAAAATTTTCTCAAGAACGATGTTCCTACATCAATTTCTTGACAAGCGAACGGAGTGCTATGCGTGTCATATTCATTAACTGTGAATCCTAACGCTAGTGAAATTTGTGCTTAAATCGAAACTATTGCGCTGCCGTTACTTAAAGGAAACATGTTACACGGATTGTTTTTCGGCTTAGATAACTTATAACCAGACTATACGCATGCAGATGGTCTTTGATAGCTGGACGGCTTCCGGGTCGGACAGACAATGAAATTAAAAATTATTGGAACACCAACATTTGCAAAAAAGTGCAAGGCCACCGCAGCAGTACCGGCACGAACCACAAGCCCTTTAATCAAGCCAGAGGTAAAAAATCGAGTTCCAAAACTGACGAGCCAAAGCCAAATACAGGATCATCTGTAGTCCGGACCAAGGCATCGAGGTGCACCAAGCTTTTGATCAGCCCAGAGGTGCAGAATCTTCGGGACTCCTTTTGCGATCAGGTGGTGGGTCCGGGGCTTGTCAACGACGTGTCGCCATTTGCGTCCATGGAAGATAATTCGCTCGATTTCGTGATGGATTTCAATCAGGCGGACGAGAAGTTTCTATCTGATTTCCTTCACAATGATTTCGCACCGTTGTGTGATATCGATCAGAACGGGCTCGAAACAGGGGATACTAGCACTATCACAAGCTCTTCATCTCCAAGTTCTGATCAGACCTTCTTGTTCTCCAGTGAAATCATGTTATGTGACTTGGATCTTCACTCAGTGGCACCTCTTCCGGATACGGGCATAGATTGGCTTGAAGATCAGTAACACTAGGGGGTGTTTGGATGGTCCCTTTTCCCATTTTTCACGTTTCTTTTTTGGTTTTGGGTGTTTGGCTTGAAAGAGGTAAAATGCGTTTTGAGGAAAATGGATCGATTTTCCATTTTCAAGTTTCTAAAATAAAACGCAGTAGGGGGGTGTTTGGAAGCTGCATTTTCAGCTTCTCATTTTTTGTTTTTTACATTTTTTATGTTTGATTGCTGCTTTTTAAAATGCATTTTGGAAAACACATTTGCTGCCTACTTTTCTCATTTTCCAGTTTGGACATTCCAAGTGTTTGGCAGCTTCTTTTGAAATGAGTTAAGCCAAAATGGCTTTGCCAATTTTTGGTTTAGAGAGCAAAAGTGAAAAAGAGGTCCGAAGATGCTTTTTCCATTTTCTTATTTTACATGCAATTACGAAAATACACTAACCTGAGTTACCTTAATTTCATTCCATACCTTCACCTTACTCTTGTCTCTATCCAAACCCTGCGTGTGTTTTTTTTGTTCTTGTAAATGGAGAAAAAGTTCTTTCCGGAGAGAAAAAGTTCTTGCCGAATCAACCAGACAAGGGGGCTGTCCGGACAGCCTCCGTGTGGGCTCCATTCGAGTATTTTTTTTAAAAATTCAAACCGCGCATCTTATAGGGCACGCAAAATAATGTATCAATACAAAAAATCAGCTTGTTCGGACATCGATAGGTATGTCAAAAGCTGAGTTTATACACGAAAAAATGGACGACCGTGATCTGTCAACTGTTTTTAAAGTTAAACTGTTCACAATTATCCATTTTTCCGTGTAAAAGCTCAACTTTTGACATACCTATCGATGTCTGGACAAACTAATTTTTTGCGTTGCTATATTATTTTGCAGGCCCTACAAGATACATAGTTTAAATTTAAAAAAAAAAACGCGCGAAGGAGGCCCACACAGGAGCTGTCTGGACAGCCCCCTTGTCTGGTTGATCCGGACAGAACTTATTCTAATATCCGGACAGAACTTATTCTAATAATAAAGTTTGTGTGGTTTTATTATATTTATTATTTTAGTGATTCCTTAATTTAATCGTTCTCTATTTCTATGAAACTTACACGATAATATTTAATTTTTTGTATTAGCAAATATAAATTAAAGAATGCATAAATTTATCTTCCAAAAACTATATAAATATAAATTTAAATTAGTAATTAACATTACTTATGATAATTTTATATAATAATAAATAACCAAGGGCAACATGGTAAAAACCAACCCATAATTCATATTCATAATATATCTTCCAAACACTACTCATATTATAAAATACATTCTGCACATATTCATCCAAATACTACAGATTCAAAATAAATCCTGACCATAATCCAAAAAGGCAAAAAGTTAGAAAATGAAAAGACAACAGATAGGCTTCTAAACACTCTACTATATTCAAACTACATTCTGACCAAAAAGCCAAAAAATTAAAAATAAAAAGCCAAAAAGTAGACTCCCATACACCCCTAAGAGGTGAAAAGCAGTTTTTCAATTTTCATTTTCTCATTTTGGAATCCTGCCATGCCAAAAATAAATCCCTACACTCTCCCTTTTGGGATAATTCCACAAAGCCCTTGTTTTGAACCTTCTTAGCGGAGGCGACGACGGTGAGGGGCTTCGGGGTGGTGGCGGCGAGGGTAACGGATTGGCCGGTGAGTTTATTGAGGAAAACTCCGTGGAATGTTACTATTAGAAGTGTAGTCAACGTACCAAAATCTTCATTTGTTACTATAGTTTCACATAAATCTTTCTCTCATCTCTGTTTTCATGCACCACATCACGTGCATCGCATGAGGTGCCGCTAGCTTGTATATATATTTGATTGATAAACGTACGTAACGCATCCTAAATGATTATTAGGTGCCGCTTGCATGCACATATATTTGTATAAAATCTCTGACTGAAGAAAGAGATGGAAGAGATGCTTCACCAAGTGTGTGACCCTATCGCTTTCTTCAAGACGATATTTGACCCCCTAATGTTTTGATATTTTGGTATATTCAACCATGGGCACCACTTGAAATGTTTCTAGTGGAGATACATATGAAGTTCATAATCACACAGACCAAAGGGCAGGAGATTACATCACTACAATAGGATTGAATCAAAACTAAGGAATCGGAGACACGAGCAAGTGTATGCCATAAGCGCATCAGACTACGGGCTCAAGAACACTATGCTAGGGCAAACCAACATGAGGTGTCGACATAAGAATCTCGTTTGCGATTGATTAGTAGTAGAGGAACCAACTAGAAACCCTAGCTCAAACCATGAAAATACAGCCCGATCGTAATCAAAACACAACCTAAAAAGACAAAAAGAAAAAAGCATATCAAAACCGAAGCAAGCAAAGCTTATTCGCCCACCTACCATACCCATTGGATCTGGCGAAACCAAACCAGTCCAAACACCGAATTGGGGAAAACAATCGGTAGATGCCTCTGGTGTGAAATGAAATGCTTGACAGATTAAAAAAGAGAGAGTACATAATCTAGTTTGCTGTTGTGTTTGCTCTAACAAAATCAGGCCCAAATAACTCTCTATGGCCAAGAATTCAAAATCTTTATTTCAGCATAAAATGATATTCTGCAATCAAGATTGGAAACGGAATTATATAGGAGATTGGCAAGGAACAAATTGACAAGGAACGATGCAGGCAAGAATTTGAAACAAACATGGAAACATCCATTGAACAGTGACATCTTTTTGGAATTCAAAAACAGTGACATATACTGGGAAAGACAAAAAAAAAAAAAAACAATCTTTTCCCTCAACTAGTTAAAGAAACCTCTGAGGCATACTCTGCCCAAGCATGGTGCATTGTTAAACAAACTCTTATTCGCATCAAACACGTATATAACACCGATATGCAATCGGCCCCGAGTTCCTTTTTTTCATTCATTCATGTTTGCATCTTGATCAATTGGTCTTTGGTTTCTTTAAATCACCAAAAACTTGCCAAACTGGGTTACAAAACAGAGAACATCATCTCTAGCTAAAACCAAAGAACCAAGACTATGGGGAGAGGAAACCCAATTAGGGGAATAATTTCTCTATTTAGCACAGGCAGCCCAGCATAAGCTTAGCGACACTATTAGCACTTCTTCTGACCTATGATGAAAACTAATCCCCACATTGACATGACTACTAGAGACAAGAGTGAGAAATGAGAGTATTTGTATAACACTTGAACTCAAATTTTTTTTTGGATTCGGTACAAAATGGTTAGAACCCATCTCTATTTGTAGTACTACTCCGTGAAAGACTCTAGTACAAAGATATTTTCATACAAACATTGGTCTCTAAAAGCCGAAAAAAAAAAAAAAAAAACATTGGTCTCTAAAAGAATGGTACTATTGCAAAACTACTTCGATCAGCCAACTTTTTTTTTTTTTTTTGGGTACTTTGGAAATTACATGAGCTGGCCAACTATGAATGCTAATTAGTACTCCAGAATGGTATTAGTACTCCAGAATGGTAATCACTTGGAGATGCAGAAGTGAGTAAAAATTGTTAGAAGCTTTGATACTGCTTTATAAAAATGAATTGAGAAGAACCTAAATTTCATGCCTTGTCCTAATGTGCCCGTAGATAGACTACAAAACTTGGTATAGCCAAGAAACCTAAATTAATTAAGGAAACATGCATAATGCTGAAACCTAGACTAATTAGGAAGCATATGAACATGCAATAACCTAAACTAGTAAACAGGAAACATAGTATAAAACCTAAAAAAACATGATAAAATATTATTGTTCTAATATTATGCTAACGAAAATCAAGAGCAAAAACGGTGGTAGAGTGGATAGAGGGAGTTCAGGCTGCAGGGCAATGGATACTTGGAGAAAGAAATTAAGTTTGCTTCTTTTTATGAAAACTTGGGATTTGTCCAGCAAAATTTACTTTATTTATTTATTTATTTATTTTTTTTTTGTAGAGAATGACTTTTTCTTTGTCACCAGTTTTTTGAACTTTCAGATAAAAAATTTACTCTTCAAATTCGTTGCAAAAAAATAAAAATAAAAACTTAAGGAATATAAATCTGATAAACCGTTTGACTTTAGGAAAGGATATCCTTTGACTACTACTGTGCATATAAACTCCGAAGTCGTTTTTGTTTTCCAGGAAGGGACAAGTCCTCTTGTAGATGGCAGCATCGGGGTTCCTGAGACGTGCACACGAATCTAGTGGCAGCGAATGGAACACGGCTGACGATACGATATCACCCCCACAATTTGACACGCTCCCCGAAGAGCTACTCATTGAAGTATTGCTACGGCTTCCTCTAGAAGACCCCGGTCGATGTGAGTGCGTGTGCAAGCGTTGTTGGTTCAATTTGATCTGCTGTCCCTACTTCGGTGGCTGCTACAATCGCCATCGCTCTTTCTTTCCCTCCCTGTTTCGCCCTCTTTTTCCAACGCACAAGTGCCAATGATGAAGAAGCTCACACAATTTTCAATTAACCTGGTTTCTCCTTCAGTTTTCTCCCTCCTCCATTCTCCGAGCCTGTTCGTCTTTTAGCATCGAGCAATGGGGGTTGGTGCTCTGCTCTACTTTCAAATATTTCCATAAACTTTACTACATTTGTAACCCCCTCACAATGCAATGGGTTGCTCTCCCTCCACCTCGGATTTTGACAACGGTATGGCCAGCCTGTTTAAGGTGGTGCGAATTCCAGAGTTCGAAACGAGTCGCCACTTTACACCAGTTTGAAGATTTTCTATTCAAAGACAAGGGAATGGACTGACGACTCTGTAATTTCGTGGCACAAGCCCGTGTTTGGTTCCACCTCCTTGTGCAACGACGCTGTTGTTTGTAATGGCATGCTACACTGGAGGTACGTCAACCAAACCCACATTTTTGCATTCAATCTGTATAAACAAGTGAATCATGAATTCTGAACGATAGACCTACTGAAAGAAAGTTGCATTCGACTCTGTATGGGAGGATCCTTGAATTGCTATATTCACGACACAATGCTTTCACCTTATGCATATTCTAGCTTTTCACCCACTTGAGGAGGACTTTGTGTTTCTGGTTTTGCTTGGTCACATCATTGAGTGCAACATGCGGAGCCGAAGTTTGAAATCGTTGTACTCTCTTACAAACCGCTCCGCCGAGCTCCACCACAGAATCTCCCCTTACGTGCTCCCATGGTGGCCAGTTCTATTACTCAAGGATGATGGGAATGCTCTTATTAGGCAGTAAAGTTTGTGCAATTTTACTTTGTTTGTTCCGATTTATACACCATATATTGTTTGCGAGTGGTTTATTATGTTTCGGTCATGCCATGAATACGCCTTTTTTTTTTTTTTTTCAATCGCCAAGAATACGGCATATTGTCGCTGTTGACTTCCTCTCAAGCTGTGATTCCCCAGACAAGGGACCCAAGATAGTAGGCCTGGTGCGATCAGATCGATTTTAGGCGCTTTTTGACACCAGCGGAAGGGGTGCCGGGAGTGCCTTCATGCTTTTCCACTTTCCAAGATTGCAAGCATGGGATATCTTCCGAGAAAGATATTCCGTGCAAAGCACGAAATCGTTAGGGGAGAGCGGATCTCCTTGTCGGATTCCTCGAGAAGGAATAAAAGATTCAGTCGCATTCCCAAATAAAATAACGGCCTAGGATGATAAAGAGACATAAGACGCAATAAGATTAACCCGAATGGTTGGAATGTTAAAAGGAAATAAGAAACATACTGATAAAACTTCATCCCAACCTATCATAGGCTTTTTCAAGATCAAGTTTGATAATCGTCCGCGCAACCCTACCTGAATATACTTAAACTTGTGTAAAACCTTTTGAACAATGATGGCATTGCCTACCCCCGGCCTCCCCGAGACATAATTGATTTGAAAAGAACTTATGAGGTCATCCAAAAAAGGTACGTATAAGCCTAGCAACCAGAGTCATTCGATCAAATGGAAGAAAAAGTGGTTTTGCCTCTCCTTATTGTCCAAGATAGACTAATTTACATTGTCAATATTGGTGGCATACATTACGAACAAGAAGTGACGAACATATACAAATTAAAACGGACAAACAGTCCCTACCCTTTTTAATTTGCATAACTTTTTGGTCTTGGCACGAAACAATAACTCACCTCCATGTGTGAGCCCCATCGACAATTTATCGCAATAATCTGAATCGTTCATTTTGTAGTCACGCTCTCTGGAGTTACTTGTTTAGACATTACTTATCTTAAACTAGTTTTGATTATCGAGAAGAAACTTACCTTGGACTAATTTGATCTCTTCTCTCGAAATTTAGAGTTGAATAGCTTCACAAGGGTTCTAGTTTTCTACTTAGTTTTTTTTTTTTGTACTTATTCTTGAGTGTATTAAAGTGGTTGTCTATACATTTTTCTAGGGACTGGTATAATATTGAAAAATTTAAACGGGTGAAGGCATTTCGTTGTGGGGGGACTATGATGAGTGCATTGAAAAAGCCAAAGCTTCTGCTGATAGTTCTTCCAAGAAACAAGTGAAGTATGCCCGGCGGGAAGATGCCATTCTTCATGCTCTTGAGCTTGAAAGTGCTCATCAATCCAAAGATCATCGGGATGTCAGTTCAAAAATGGAGACGTCAGGCGGCAAACAACTTTTATTCGAGGAACCGGCAGTGCCGCATTGGATCGAATCAAGTAGTTTTGAGGAACAGTGATTTGTCCCTTCACCTCGGGTTAGTTGTGATAATAGAGACATAGGTTAACAAAATTACCTTAATCAATTTAACCTAATATTAGGTGAAGACTAGAAAAATAAAATGGTAACAAAGACATTCCTATGTTTTGGAAACTTTACTGGGGTTAGGAAGCCTGTATGATCATCAGGATCACTGGAACACAACCAAAAATTGTACTTTTGTACCCAAACTGACCACTGAACTATTACCCATTTCCCCTGATCATCAGGATCACTGGAATCTATTTTTAGTGTTTGTAATTTGAGAATTAGTTTCCACTTGGTCTGTTAATTACTAGTACTCTGTAATTAGGAATTTATTTTTGGTTTGATTGGAGTTTCTAAAGGAAAATGTTTTGCTTACTTGATTTTTGCACACCAGAAATGATACAGGTACAGTCATAAATCTGTACCAGCACGTACAAACATTTTTTGGGCATATTTTTTGTCACAAAAAATGACCGGAACCGCTCATTTTGTTTAAAAATACTTTGTTTATGATTCTTGCAAAAAATAAGCTCGATTCAGTATCGGTAAGAACGATTACAAAACATCCAACTTTGCTTTAGAATTCAGGCCCAAATTCTGTGACAAAGTTGGATGTTTTGTAAATGCCGATATCAGATTGAGCTTACTTTTTGCAAGGACAATAATCAAATTATTCTAAACAACATGAGCGGCTCCAATCATTTTTTTAGATCCAAAAGAGACCCAAAAATGCATTTGTACACGCTAGTACAGATACAGGGAAGCGGGGGGGTGGTGGTGATGTCGTCTCAATTTTTGGGCCCACTCCGGTCTTGCTCTGATGATTGGAATCGTTCACTTTGTAGAGTTTGTTGAGTAGAATAACTATGAAAAAATCAGCTTAATTGTAACCCATGGGCCGGCTAAGCTGATTTTTTTGCATAATTGTTCTACTCGACAATCTCTACAAAGTGAACTATTCTAATCATCGAAGTAAGATTAGAATGGGCCCATAAATTGGGCACAGCAGCACGCTGCTGTCCAAGGGGACAATAGCCCCCCCGCTTCCCTGATACAGTAGCACCAGTACTGTTTGGACGCTAGGGGACACAACTAGGTTTCTTCATTATCGGTATGTGTAGCAAGTATAATAAGCTGTGAGCAATGTTGGGACGGGATCACAGGAGTATCGATCGGATTAAAGTGATTTTTCCCAGGAGCCTTGAAAAAATATTTACATTTAATGAATGGCTTGGATAATTTGTATGTGATCTGTAGTGGGCTCACACAAAATCTTTGTAATCTTACCGTGTCAGTAGCCCTAATGAAATAAAATATCACTCACATTACACAAACATACGCCCTTTGGTTGCGATTAATTACCAAATATCAGGATCCGCGTGTATGATCGCAAAATCAATCTCCTTGATCAGATTATTGCTTGTAAAATCAGTGCTCAATCTGAGAAATTAAAGTAGGAGTATTAGTTTTGGAACTATAAGATGAATAAACTGCAACCCACAAGTTAAATTCAACAGCATTGGAACGAAGAAGACTTTTGTCAAGATATGGTATTTAATACTGTATTAGTGTCTCGAGGTACGGTGAGAATAAGTTCTTGAAAGTTGAAAGAGTGTGATAGGCGCGTAAATATTCACATTAACGCCCTTTAATTTATCATTGCTAAGTCTATTTATATTTATTATTTGGAGTTTTATGCTTTATTTTTGTATTGTAGGTGTTTGGACAATTCGATGCAAAAAATGTAAAGTTGAAATATTAAACGGTGTTTGAAGTTGCTTCATTTGGATTCAATTAAGTGGAGTGCCGGAATTGCAAGTCAAGAGTTCGACACATAATTAATCTACAATTGGAGACCTTTGTTTTCTAATGGGCCTCATAAGTATTTGTTATTATGACCAAGGAGGGCCCATGTGAACTTTCAACAATTGGCTTAGAGTGTGTTCCAATTTCTTAAAAAAAAGAATTTTTAGAAAAGAAATTTAAATTCAAGCTTAAAAATTATATGTTTACGTAAATAATTTTTTTTACCAATATAGATCTTATTTGATAGGTCTCATTGAGATCTTTTAAACGGTGCAAATAAAATTAAAATTTTATTTTTTATTTTTATTATATTTGAGCATGAAATTATTTTTTTTTAAAAAAAATTTAAAAAGAAAGCAAAACGGCACCTTTACACGGCTGGGAATTTAAAAGAAGGGCCCACAACTCTAGGTTTTTTTTTCCTCTCTTTTTAAAGACCACGAACGGGGCTGCCGAGAGGAGAAACGAGAACGGGGCTGCCTAGAGGAGAAACGAGAATGGGGCTGCCATCAGGATTTCTTTGGTTCCAAATATTGTTTATTTTTCTCCCGAGATTCTTTTCTTTCAAATTTTAAAGCTTTGTTTAATTATTTACACTTCGATAACTCGTTTTAATTTTTGTTCTTTATACGGAGTAAAAGTTATTTGCTAGTATTTAATTAGTTGATATTTCTTATTTATTTTTTATCTCGCGTAATAAAAGCATGTTTCAAATTAGGGTTTCTTTTGTTTATTAGTTAATAATGAGTGAGTAGTCGTCGGGATAGGGTCGTAGGGTGATTAGCATACCTTGGCCAGATTGGATGTGTTCTGCTCCTATTTCAAAATAAAGAATGTAAGAAAAACAATTTTAGATTGGTAAAATATTTTCCGTAGACGAACCCGGACATTATCAGAGCCATGTGAACGGGGGAATGGATGCCTACCGGTACCACACCCAGTGCTATACACACAACGGTTGTGTAAAACACAACACACAACCAATCTCTAGCCATCCATTGCTGTAATGAATGGTCAGGATTCACTCAAACACTTCCCCATAAAAGTTAAACTTGTCATTGGAAGAGGTTTTTTTAAATCTAGACCGTCCAAATACATCTGGACGGTCAGAATTACTTACACAACCAACACAACAGTTGTGCAAGTAGCATTTTTGTTGTTTCTATTCAACCCAGGGGAGGGATGTTTGGATTGTTGATCCCTCGGAGGTCTCAAATTTGACGTTCGCCCAGGAATGGAGAATATCTGGCGGGTCTTCATACTCATCTTCTTCGGCCCACTCCGACCAGGCATGATGAATATTAATTGGCTGCAAGGTCATCGTACCTGCTTTCCAAAAAAAATTTGAGTTCAAATATAATACAAACACTTTCTTTTCCCACTTTTGTCTTAATTAGTATTCTCGCTCCTCCAAAAATCTTAAACATATTTAAAGATACGTGATACGTATTTGATACGATTTATATACAATTGAAAAAAAATTTGCCCACCCAAATTTTTTTTTTGATTAGCTTAGGATAGAATCAATTTCTAGTTCCACCCTGGTAATTTGCGTCCTCCTCTTTTATCTCCATGCCTCCCCCTTACCCTCTAGGAGAACGTTCATGATATTCACCCTGAGTATCGGTCAACGTTCTCTTTAAACCACCCCCACGAATCAGAGTATATGACCATAATATGAAGCCAACTGCACGTCGCCTCATCTTATGACTTGAATCTCGGAAAATAATATATAACCTGACCAACTTT
Source organism: Rhododendron simsii (assembly GCA_014282245.1). Classification (NCBI taxonomy): domain Eukaryota; kingdom Viridiplantae; phylum Streptophyta; class Magnoliopsida; order Ericales; family Ericaceae; genus Rhododendron; species Rhododendron simsii. The sequence goes on from CM024960.1 coordinate 33,077,181, forward strand.
GATTGACATGACGACGATTCACGAAAAAGGTTTTTCACTGTTGTCGCCCATGCTTGATTCAACTTGTTCGGCAGAGGAGCCAGCATTCAAGCATTTGCATTGTCTACTTAAAAATCAAAGGAATTCATCCACGCTTCTAAGATTAATGAACCAAGAAAACTGCAAATGTTTGGGGACACTGAGTCATGTTGAACTTGATCCACTTAGGAGAGTTTAGAATTTCAGAATGTTGGTCGACCCACATACATATACATATATAATCGAGTGGGTCGACCAATTGAAATTTCAAGGAATGGCATGCAAGAAGTTAACAAAGGAGGAGGATGTTGAACTTGACCATACATACATATTTTTATATAGTTGGAGTAGGACTCTACTTTTGTCTCTCTCTAGTACTCTATTCTTGAATCTAAAATTCTCTAATCTCTCTTTTACTCAATTCTTGAATGTAGAAATGTCTATAATTTTCTCTAGATCTCTCTCTATTACTTTATTCTTGAATGTAGAAATGTTTAAAATTCTCTAGATATCTCTTTAATACCCTATTCTTGAATGTGTGTAGAAATATCTACAAATGTTCCCAAAGATACCATTTACAAAAAAGAAACAGAAATATTATAAACTGAATGGGTCATCTCCATAGCAATGGCTATAAGAAAGCTGCTACACATCTCTTGCCATTGAACAAAGTAGTAGAAGTAATTCGGTTCAGAAGATAAGATAAGATAAGGAACAATTTCATTAAAACATATGCAATTACACCTAATTGAGTGGGACATAAATATCAGCTTGGTTTTGTCTAGTAAATACAGTTACACGTGTTTACCAGTCAAATTAGCTAGTACGGTCAACCGAGAAAAACTATAAATCAAAAAGTTAATACTAAAGCAGAAGATCTTATATGGATAAGTACTCTATTGTATTACTATATATGGACAAAATGAGAGAGAGAGAGAGAGAGAGAGAGAGAGAGAGAGAGAGAGAGAGAGAGAGAGAGAGAGAGAGAGAGAGAGAGAGAGAGAGAGAGAGAGAGAGAGTTTAATACTCTATTGTGGCATAAACAATTTTCCAGTAGTGTGTATTAGATTTAGATTTTCTTTAAATGCTATACATATTTTTCTAGCGTGGTTGTAAATATTTTCTTCTGGTTTAGCTGTTACTTTCCTTCTTCTTTTTGGTTGATTAGATAGATTCCGAAAGGTTGATTAATTGGCATTTTAGCATAGACTTTTGTTTCTTTCATCATCTTCTAAAATGTTTTTTAGTGTGCTTTCTTTAATGGGTAATAATGGGCTAAATGTTGTGGTAGGTGCTGCCATGCAGTGGTTAATTACATCCAATATTGCTTTGATAGACCAACCACTTATTTTTTAGAAAGTTTCTTGCCATTTCTCAGAAATAGCAATTACCACCCGACACCCACAAACTCAAAAAGTTTCTTGAATATGGATATAGAAATGCCATTTTATTTTTCAAATTTGAGAAATTGTACGGCAAAGTTGCCATTTTTTATTGAAAGAGGGAGAAAAATGAGAAAGGCAAAATGGCGTACATAAGTGTAGCACTCTTGCCATTTTTTGACAAATGGCACTATTCATTGCATTGTTCCAAAACAAGACGGCGATTAATCGCTGGTGGGGGCGCCTAGCGACTTTTAGAACATAGATTCATTGGCAAAAAATGAGAGTGGCACTGGTGAAATGGCAAACATTGGTATCGATGCTCTTATCAGCCTAACATAATTAATCCTCTTAGGGGCAATCAACCATAGAATCAAAAAGTTGCAAAGTAAAGGACCCCAAAACTCAGTTTTAATTTTCTGATCTTTCATCTTTGTCTTATTATTATTTGTTTTGAAGAGCAAAAATGATTTTATTAATTTTTGGAAACAAATTACATGGATTAAAAGGACCCTAAGCACTAGGCATCACAACAAGGTCATGTCTTATTATTAGAAACATTTATAACTGTATAATGTATAGCTTGTGCTTGAAGGAATTAGTTCATTTTAAAAATGTGTAAAGCTTCCACAGTTCACAATCTTTACATATGGTTCCTTGTTGCAGGATGGTATTAGTACTATAAAGCAGATGAACAGATTGAACCCTCAGGTATGCTCAAGAATATGCATGGTAACTGATCGAACTCAAATGCTTTTTCTTTTAATTAAACATACTGAAACTTACATGCATGTTAATTAATCATACTTTTTGGTGAGTACGTATATGATTATATGTACGTACTTCATGGCTTGGTTTAATTTCTTGGTCATGGAACATCTCAATGACATAAGTCTGTTAAAATTGATGATTATGGACAAGCTAGATTGCGTGCAAGATGCTCGAGACTACGTACGATGAGGCTCTCGCTGTACTAGCTATTCTTCTTGGGAGCAGATTGAAGAAATTAAAGATGATTTCTCAAGAGCATTTACTTTGCGAATCCTTTATGTACTAGCTGTTGTAGAATCCACGCCATCTATGGCCCTAAATATTTATCATTTTGTCGAGGTTTATTGGTGCAATTCTGGCCGCCATGCTTTCGAATAGACCGCTGATGGAGTTAAGAGGCGGTTGAATTGAAGATCTGTCGGGAACCGTAGACAGTTTTATAGTTGTCTTAACAGCCCCCATGGGCCACCATCCCCGCACTCCATTTACATGAGCTTCGAACCATTTAGCACCATCAAAATTGGATTTGAGAATACCTTACCCAAGTCTTTTGCAACCTGCACTTTCAACCCCAAGATCCGGCACCAAACCAACACTTGGCCTCTCAAAAATCCATTGGTTCACACCCTTGTGTAGGCCTGTCAATGGATTCGGTTCCGATTCGAAAAATTCGATCTAGATCCAATAATGTCGATCCGATAATCCGAATTCAGCAATCCAAATACGGAATCAGATGCCAAATTATGTTGACATGGTAAATTATTTTGATCCTTGTTTCATAACCTTATTCTAATATATATGTTTTGCCATTCACTGAGTTTGTCAACTAACGGATTTTTATCCAACTTCTTTTTCAGGCAAAGACTTTGGCGGCATCTCGGAGATTTCTTTTTGTTTGACCTCCTTAGGGTGTCTCATCATATTTTAATCTTATTAATCGCTTCCGCATTCGAAACATTTGTCAGTTATTGAATTTTTTTTATTATTGGAGGATCACTGGATATTATTTGGTTGTTGGGATGTTTGTGCCCTATACTTTTGATTGAACTTTTTTTTTGGCTAATACTGTTTTGAACAAAAACTACTCTGTAATTCAAAGGTTTGGTATTTAATTTATTTTCTTTTTAGACTTTATGTTTCATGGGTTAATCTCATAGTTCACGGCCGATTACTTACTATTTTGGGGTGTGACTCTAAGAACATTTGTTAATGTTGAAATATTTTTAACGGATATTTATTATCAAAACACGTTCTTAGGTGTCATTTTCCCCTATGTGAAGGGAAAAAGCCTATATAATTGCAACAAAAAAAAAAAGAAAAGGAAAGCCTATATAACGAGAGAAGATTTGTTGGGTCTAACATATATGGGCCGGTGATCTTGGGGTTGCCAACTTAAGCCCCAGTCCAACTGTCCATGAAAATCTAGACCCAAAAGAAAAAGGCCCAAAATCTAGATCCAATTCCTAGCAGCAGTACCTTGCGTCGCTCACACTGTGGAAGCGGTGAACTACTCTTCTGATGAGTCCTCTCTCTCTCTCTCTCTCTCTCTCTCTCTCTCTCTCTCTCCAATAACATTGGAGGGAAGTTGGTTTCCTCCAAATGGTACTGTTTTTGGGTGCAGTACGTCTTGCTCCTTCACCCTCATCTCTGTTTAGTTTTGCACAGTCAAGGCTCCAGCTTTCACTCTCCAAATACTCTCTCTCAGTTTCAAGATATGGGTCTCCCAAATTGAACCCAATTCTTCAGGCTCGTCTTCAATCCCGTGAGCTCTCTCTCTTACTCTTGTTTTATCATCACATTTCTCTTCATGCGAGACAGTAACTTTGATTTGTTGAGTTGAATTGTTAACCATGCATCCACAAAATGGCAACACTCTATGAATTAACCTTAGAAGATTTCTTGTGTGGACTAGAAAGTTCTAAATCAAGTGCTGATAAGTCGATTCATATATATAAAGTATCAGAATTGGGTTTGTTTTCTTTCTTTATTTACGTGTTTGTTCCGCTGCGTAAGCAGGGGAGAGTCCATGATTTCTACCCACCGTGCATCTTATAGGGTCCGTAAAATAATATATCAACGCAAAAAATCAGCTTGTTCGGATATTGATAGGTATGTCAAAAGTTGAGTTTATACAGGGAAAAATGGACGACCGTGATCTGTCAACTGTTTTTAAAGTTAAACTGTTCACAGTCATTCATTTTTAAAGTTAAACTTCAGACTTTTTAATGTTAATATAAATTTTTTTTTTTTGGGTCAAGCGGAAATTTTGTAACGTATTAATATTAGAGGTGTAGTCAATGTGCCAAAATCTTCATTTGTTACTAATGTTTCCCGTAAATCTTTCTCTCCTCTCTGTTTTCATGCATCGCATGAGGTGCCACTAGCTTGTATAGATATTTGATTGATAAACGTACGTAACGCATCCTAAATGATTATTAGGTGCCTCTTGCATGCACATATATATTTGTATAAAATCTCTGGCAGAAGAAAGAGATGCTTCACCAAGTGTGTGACCCTATCACTTTCTTCAAGACGATATTTAAAAACAGATTGACAAGGAACGATGCAGGCATGAATTTGAAACAAAGATGGAAACATCCATTGAACAGAAGACATCTTTTTGGAATTCAAAAACAGTGACATATATTAGGAAAGACAAAAAAAAAAAAACGATCTTTTCCCGCAATCTAGTTAGCCGCGAAATCCTCAAAACTTTCAACTCTGGCTCGGATTGTCGATCTACTAGCCTTCCACAAGAAATGGTCTATCTCTTCCATTAACTCTTCCTCTTGAAGAACTTTCATGATTTTTACTCAGTTCCTCAAAACCGGTGTGCAAAATCATCTCGATTCTCCATAAAGATAGAAACATCCATTAAACAATATCTTTCCGGTGATGAAAAAAGAAGGCATCTTTCTGGAATTCAAAACAATGACATGTATATTGGGAAAAAAAAAAAAAACAATCTTTTCCCGCAACTAGTTAAAGAAACCTCTGAGGCATACTCTGCCCATGCATGGTGCATTGTTAAACAAACTCTTATTCACATCAAACACGTATATAACGCCGATATGCAATCGGCCCCGAGTTCCATTTTTTCATTCATTCATATTTGCATCTTGATCAATAGGTCTTTGGTTTCTTTAAATCACCAAGAACTTACCAAACTGGGTTACAAAACAGAGAACATCATCTCTAGCTAAAACCAAAGAACCAAGACTATGGGGGAGAGGAAACCCAATTAGGGGAATAATTTTTCTATTTAGCACTGGCAGCCCAGCAAGCTAGCGACACTATTAGCACTTCTTCTGACCTATGATGAAAACTAATCCCCAGATTGACATGAATACTAGAGACAAGAGTGAGAAATAAGAGTATTTGTATTACACTTGAACTCAAATTTTTTTTGAATTCGGTTCAAAATGGTTAAAATCTATCCCTATTTGTAGTACTACTCCGTGAAAGACTCTAGCACAAAGATATTTTCATACAAACATTGGTCTCTAAAAGCCGAGTGTGGGCACATGCCCCGGAAATTTTTATTACGAAAAATTTGGGTGCGGCTCTCTTTGGAAAAGCGCGGCGAAACACTTTGATTCAAAGTCGCCACTCGGGTTTTAGCGGTGAGAACACCCAAGGAACCGAATTGTTTGATTTTGAAAAGGCGTAGACTGGTCCGTCGTCACCTTCGATATCTGAGCTTTGAGAGCCAGGTTACGAGAGGGGAAGAATTTTATGGCACCCCTCTCGCCCAATCCGGAGATCAGTCTCTACTCAGGTATTTTGTAAAACATTTACATTTTTCTCTCATTTAGTCATTTTTTAGCCAGTTAGGGCAGGAGAACAGTTAATGGGGATTAAGAATGTAACTGCTTGACCAATTTCCTATACCTAAAATAATGGGTTGCCCCAAGCGTAGGGCGGAGACCGATGTAGCACAATACCCGGTAAGACCGGAGTCGAATCCACTAAGGACGGTGAAGTGTGTGCTCTGGAACCTGGGTTGTAGTAACAAAATTAGCTTTTAGGTAGCCACCCCTTATCTTTTGGTTGATTAATTAACTAGCACTAATAAATAACTTGCTCAAATAATTAAAAAGAGAGGCACGGTCGTAGGGAATTCGGCACTCGCTACCCAATCAGAATCCGCTCGCTTTTCAAGGTTCTAAAAATGGTTAAATTTTAGGGAGAATTGGAAACTCCGAAGGATGCGAATCCTAAGGTTGTCGGTCCCGTACACAGCGGCAAACAGGTTTTGGTCCCCTGTTCCCGCTCACATGAGTCCCGGCAATGCCTCGGATTCGTCCAACGAACGTAGTTTTCACCAACTAAAATTATTTAATTAAATTAATGTACGACAAAACTGCGAGACGAATCCTAATTGGGTCGCAGCGCGCCTTTACCCAACAACCAAACCTCAGAAAAACTACTCACTCATTATTAAAAATAAAAGGAATAAAACCCTAATTTGAACATGCTTTTTAATACGCGAGATGAAAAATAAATAACAGATCTAAGTTAAACAAGAACAGACGGACAACTTTAATTAAAAACAGAAATTAAAACTAGTTACCGGAGTGCGAGTAATTGAACAAAGCATCAAAAACAAACAAACAACGTTTGAGAAAAACAGAAGAACTGCTGGAGAAAAAAAAAAGATCAAACCCAAAAGAAAAGTCGATCGGCTGTCCTGTTCGTTGTTTTTTTCCTGTGCGTGGGAATCCTAGAAGATATCACCGCCGCATCTCTCATTGTTTCGTCCGTGGGAATCCTGACGACAGCGTCCTTAACTCTTCTCTGTATATAAAAAGTGATATCCAGCAAAAGATCCCCGCCCCCGTCCTTTCGTCCTCCTTTTATAAGTGATGAAAATTGCCGACCTAATTACTTGCAAAATGTAAAATGAAGGCAAGGAAAAGATGATCAATGATCCCCACGCCAGTATTGCTCATACTACCATTACTGGCGTACGACGTCTAATTACTAGCGTGCGCCATATTTCACGACGCCCGACCTTTATTTTTTACCAGTTTTAAGGCAAGAACTGGTATTGATTACCAGTCTGAACCTTTCTGGTTCCCTTCAGGGGTCAGAACAAAGAGCCACTCAAAAGGTGGTATACCTTTGGTTTGAGAGTTGATGGTGGTTTTGAGCTTTAAGGTTGAAGATGAAGGTTGGATGATGAGCGGATGGCAGTGCAGGGTATGTGGGAGTGGCCCTTTGCTTTCTCTTTTAAGGGAGTGAAGGAGAGAGAGAGCAAAGAAGAAGAAAGGGGCCTTTGGACATTAATGTGGTTAACCCCTTGCAAATGAATGCAATGGGGGGTATTTATAGGAGGGGAGTGAGCTGAGAAGGAGCCTCCCATGCATGGGACTTGGCTTGATGGGGGATGTAGGAGAGAGAGGGGGACGGGCCAGCCGAGAGTAATCATCAGGGGAACTGTAGAGTGTACTGGGTGGTCACAAAAGTCTCGAGCATGTGGTTGAATAGTGACACTTTGATTGGATTTGACTGGCGTACGCCAGGACTTGACCTACGTTCGCCAAAAATAACTGAGTCAACGGTCGATGACCGACACGTGGCAGTCAACTGGCGTACGTCAGCACAGTACTGGCGTAAGCAAATAGGGTTTTGCTGAGGCCATTTGGATCTGGCTCGAAAGGTTTGAAATGGAATTCGAAAGGATTTGAACGAGATTCAGGACACTCAAAACTCAAACATGCCAACAATCTTGGGATGTTCTTGACCGTATTCATCATTGGGGAATCAAAGACCGTAAGTAAACTAATCTGGACAGTCCAGAATAGGGTGTCTACACCGAGCAAAAACAAAAACATTGGTCTCTAAAAGAATGGTACTATAGCAAAACTACATCGATCAGCCAACTAATTTTATTTTTTTTTGGTACTTTGGCAATTACATGAGCTAGCCAACTATGAATGCTAATTAGTAGTTTAGTACTCCAGAATGGTAATCACTTGGAGATGCAGAAGTGAGTAAAAATTGTTAAAAGCTTTGATACCGCTTTATAAAAATGAATTGACAAGAACCTAAATTTCATGCCTTGTCCAAATGTGCCCGTATATAGACTACAAAACTTGGTATAGCCAAGAAACCTAAATTAATTAAGGAAACATGCACAATGCTGAAACCTAGACTAATTAGGAAACATATGAACATGCAATAACCTAAACTAGTAAACAGGAAACATAGTATAAAACCTTAAAAAAAAAAGATAAAATATTAATTTTCTAATATTATGCTAACGAAAATCAATAGCAAAACGGTGGTAGAGTGGATAGAGGGAGTTCAGGCGGCAGGGCAATGGATACTTGGAGAAAGAAATTAAGTTTGCTTCTTTTTATGAAAACTTGGGATTTGTCCGGCAAAATTTACTTTACTTTAAATTTTTTTTTTTTTGGTGGAGAATGACTTTTTCTTTGTCGCCAGTTTTTTGAACTTTCAGATAAAAAATTTACTTTTCAAATTCGTTGAAAAAAAATAAAAAATAAAAACTTAAAGAATATAAATCTGATAAACCGTTTGACTTTAGGAAAGGATATCCTTTGAGTACTACTGTGAATAGAAACTCCGGAGTCGTTTTTGTTTTCCAGGAAGGGACAAGTACTCTTGTAGATGGCGGCATCGGGGTTCCTGAGAAGTGCACACGAATCTAGTGGCAGCGAACGGAACACGGCGGACATGGCGGCCGATACGATATCACCTCCACAATTCGACACGCTCCCCGAAGAGCCGCTCATTGAAGTATTGCAACGGCTTCCTCTAGAAGACGCCGGTCGATGTACAAGCGTTGGTTCAATTCGATCTCCAGTCCCTACTTCGGTCGCTGCCACAATCGCCATCGCTCTTCTTTCCCTCCCCGTTTCGCCCTCTTTTTCCAACGCATGAGTACAGTGGATGGGCCAGTTCCCATCAATCAGAGTGGGGTTCACTTATGTGTTGTTCCGTTTTCTTTTTAAACATTTTTTTAAAAAAAAATGTAATTTCAAGCTTAAATATAATGAAAATGAAAAATATTTTTAAAATTTTTTTTGTACCGTTTAAAAGATCTCAATGATATCTATCAAACAAGATCCATATTGAGAGAAAAATTATTTGCGTAAACACATAATTTTTGAGCTGAAAATTACCTTCATTTTCTAAAACTTCTTTTTTTACAAAACTGGAACACCGTTTTAGCCAATGATGAAGAAGCTCACACAATTTTCAATTCACCTGGTTTCTCCTTCAGTTTTCTCCCTCCTCCATTCTCCGAGCTTGTACGTCTTTTAGCATCAAGTATTTGTTAATTATTATGACCAAGCAGACCAAGGAGGGCCCATGTTTCAACAATTGGGTATGTTCCAATTTTTTGAAAAAAGAATTTTTAGAAAAATAAGGTAATTTCAAGTTTAAAAATTATGTGTTTACGCAAATAATTTTTTTACCAATATGAATCTTATTTGATAGATCTCATTGAAATCTTTTAAATGATGCAAAAAAAATTAAAAATTTATTTTTTATTTTTATTATATTTAAACTTGAAATTATCTTCTTTTTTTAAAAAAAAAAATTTAAAAAGAAAACGAAACGACACCTTTACGAGGCTGGGAATTTAAAAGAAGGGCCCACAAGGGTTTCTATTTACTCGGGCTACAGAAAGACATAAAAAGAAAAAGAAAAAGAAAAAGAAAAGTTGCGCATAAAGGGGGCATCACAAGTTCACAACTCTACGTTTTTTTCCCTCTCTTTTTGAAGACCACGAACGGGGCTGCCATAAGGATTTCTTTGGTTTCAAATAGGAGTATTGTTTAGTTTTCTCCTGAGATTCTTTTCTTTCAAATTTTGATACTTAGTTTAATTATTTACACTTTGGTAAATCGTTTTAATTTTTGTTCTTTATAAAAGTTATTTGCTGATATTTAATTAGTTGATATTTCTTATTTATTTTTTATTTCGCATAATAGAAGCATATTTCAAACTAGGATTTCTTTTGCTTATTATTTAATAATGAGTGAGGAGTCATCGGGATAGGGTCGCGGGGTGATTAGCACACCGTGACCGGATTGGATGCCTTCTGCTCCTATTTCAAAATAAAGAATGTAAGAAAAACAATTTTAGATTGGTAAAATACTTCCCGTAGACGAACCCGAACATTGTTGGAGCCCATGTGAATAGGAGAATGGAGGTTCAAAACTCATTTTCCATTGCGCATGAGTAAACGGTGACCATAAGGGTACACATTTTGTGTGGCATCTTTTTCAGCCTAAAACCAAACAACTGAAATTACTTTTTCAAAATCTCTTTGTGAGGCCACAAAATAATTTGACTCCAACCATGATCCAATGGTTGCTTCACGAACTCTGACCATGGGAGACAGGTGTCAAGCTTTTTGAACTCCAAGAACCATAAGTAATGAGTCCACATTCACGAAATCCTAGAACATCCAAAAAGTCTAGCAAAACGGAGCACGAAATCCAAGAACATCCAAAAAAATCTAGCAAAATAGAGCACAAAATCTAGAGGGAGGGAGAGAGAGAAAGGCTTGCCACAAAATAATTTCTCCCAGAAAACGAGGATTATCACTCGAAGACTCCAACCATGATCAGATGCAGTTCCTTCACGAACTTTGACCAAGGGAGACTTGTGTCAAGCTTCTTTCCATCTAGGTTCAAGAACTCGAGGAACCCCACTGGCTAGCAGTCACCGATATCAGGCAGCACCTTATGGAATTCCTCTTGAGCCTTAGCGCTCCATGCAAGATGGATGCTCGCGGCAAGTTGTTCATAGCTCTCCATCCCATTCATCACAATTGTTGTCAGTTTTTCTGGTACAAACTCTCTCGTAATCTGGCAAAGGAACAGGTCAATTTCTTCGATGGCCACCATCTCGTCATCTTCTGCCTTGACCAACCAGTCGTCTTCGACAGGCACCGTCCCCTTTTCTGCCTCGATCAACCAGTCGTCTTCGACGGCCACTGTCCCCTTTTCTGCCTTGATCAACCAGGCGAGGGGGCAGTAAATAGAGGATGCGAATACAATTGTTCTATACTGCAATATGAGATTAAAACATAAGATTGAATATATGTACAATAGTTAAAATGGAATTGAAATTGAGGGAAAATATCCAGCTTTTCCTTCAAATTATGAATAAAAAATATGTAGACACCCTATTCTGGACTATCCAGATTAGTTTACTTACGGTCTTTAATTCCCCAATGATGAATACGGTCAAGAACATCCCGAGATTGTTGGTATGTTTGAGCTTTAAGCGTCCCAAAGCCCTTCCAAACTCCACTTCAAAACCCTTCAAACCAGAACCAAATGGCCTCAGCAAAACCCTACTTGCTTATGCCAGTATTGTTTTGGCGTGCGCTGGTGAACTGCCACGTGTCAGTCATCGACCGTTGATTCAGTAACCACTGGCGCACGCTGGTATCAAGAGGGCGTACGCCAGTCAAATCCAGTCAAACCATCACTATTCAACCACGTGCTCGGGACTTTTGTAGCCACCCTGACGTAGTCCACAGTCCTTGATGATTACATTCGGCTGGCTGGCTCCCCCTCTCTCTTACACCACCTTTCAACCCAAGTCTCATGCATTTAATGCATGTGGACTCCTCTCTTAACCCAACCAAGCCCTTAACCCAACTGATCAGCCCTTGCCCAGTCAATCCATCCCCTATATATACTCCTCTCTCTCACTCTTACAAGGGGTTACACTCATAAGGGCCATCCAAGCCTCTTTCTTTCTCCATTTTCCTTGTATTCTTGCTTTTCTTTCTCATCCATTGGAAGAACAAGCAGGGAATACATCCTCATACACAACAACACCTCTTCATTCATCACTTAAAGTTCAAGGCTCAAACCTTCCATCAACCCCAAAGCCAAAGGTATACCACCTTTGCACAGTTTCTCTGTTCTGGCCCCCGAGGGGTGCTTGCAGGGTCAAGGCTGGTAATCAATACCAGTCCTAACCCTAAAGCTAGCAAGTTTCAAAGATCGTGTGTGGTTATCATTAGCGCACGCCAGTACCATCGAGCCGTATGCCAGTCATGGCAGTACGTGCACCACTGGCGTGGGGATCACTGATCATCCACTTCCTATTTTTCCTTTTCCTTTCATCACCTTATCTCATGCTAAAAACCAGTCTACTACTTTCTGTACTCTAGAACTGCTTAATTGTAACTTTCAATACTTGCTTCTATCTGCTTTAGAAGGCCTCTGGGATCTTTCTGGTCATATTCCAGAGCCCAGATGATGCAAAGTTAGGCACTGGACAGGAAGTAAAACTGGCGTACGGTCTCTTACGACTGGCGTACGACAGTTATACCGAGACTAGTGGCTGCCCCTTGCATTGTAGCTCAATCTTGGCCTCTTGTTATTTCCTCACTCTGTTTATGGGGTTTCCTGTCTATTTTCATGGCTTCAAGCCATTTCATCTGTCTGTAATCTGTATATATACTGTTATTAAACTGTGTGGTTTGTCCTGGGTGTGCACTGGTCCATTCCAGAGCCCAGAGGGTTGAGAAATAGGAGCTGTGGGTTTAGACCTACCGGCACACGCCAGTCTTGTAGTGGAGTACGCAAGTCATCTCTGTATGCAGTGCATATAGGTTTTCTCTTGCATGCATCACACTGGATCAGTGTGTTCCAGTTTGTTTAAAACACCCACAGGTCCTTGTTCTCAATCTATATTCATTGTTTCAATCAATCATCCATAGCATTTTATCACATAACTGCAACTTGTTACGGTCTTAATCCCCCTTTAACTATTCCCCCGCCCTAACTGGCTAAAAAATGATCAAAGAGAGAAAAATACAAACGTTTTACAAAATGTCTGAGTAGAAACCGATCCTCGGATTGGGTTAGAGGGGTGCCATAAAATCCTTCTCCTCTCGTAACCTGGCTCCCGAAACTCAGATATCGAAGGTGACGACGGACCAGTCTACGTCTTTTCAAAATCAAACAACGTAGCAAAATGTTTCAAGTTCGGTTCCTTGGGTGTTTCTCCGCTAAAACCCGAGTGGCGACTCTGAATCGAAGTGTTTCGCCGCGCTTTTCCAAAACAAAAGGGCCGCACCCAAATTTTTCGTGAAATTTCCAGGGTGTGTGCCCACAAAATGCTAGAGACACAACGGACTACAATGGCTAAGAGCGTGAACCATGATTAGCTTAATGTCTTTCGGCTGTAGTACATTAGACTTCTACTGGGTACTGGGAAAACTAGATTGATCAGCAACCGTAGCTGCAGCATAAAAAGCATTAGTTTGGGGTTCGTACTTCAACAGTTGCTTTTTCAGTACTTAGTTTTTTGATAAGTGGCATGACCTTATATGAATTCAATTTACATCACTGTTTAAGCAGTTAGTGCCTAAGTTTATGGGGGAATTCTACAGAAACTGCAGGCTACCAAAGTGTATAAATTCATCATTCATCACCTTGATCCGAAAAGTTGACAATCCCACTGAGCTAAAAGAGTACAGACCTATAAGCCTGATTGGTTGTATGTATAAGATCCTTGCAAAAGTTCTTGCTGCAAGACTCAAATGCACCATTCCTACAGTGATTGGCGAAGTGCAATCTGCTTTTTCATGTGGGAAAAACATCCAAGATGGCATCCTCATTGCAAATGAGGTGGTGGATTACTGGAAGAAAACCAAGAAACAAGGTGGAATAATCAAACTGGATTTTGAAAAGGCATTTGATAACTTGAACTGGGAATTCACCTTAAATACGATGCAGCTTATGGGCTTTCCTCAAAAGTGGGTGTCCTGGATAAAAGAATGCCTTTCATCTCCATGGGTTTCTGTTTTCGTCAATGGATCTCCAACTAAACAATTTCAAATGCAAAAGGGGGTCAGGCAAGGTGACCCCCTCTCCCCATTTCTGTTCATAATTGCAGCTGAAGGATTAGACTGGATTTTGAAAAATGCTGAAGCTGAGGGATTAATCAAGGGCTTGGTCATGGGTAATGGTGGTCCTACCTTTAACCCATTTAAATTTGCGGATGATACACTGGTATTCTTTGGGGCAAAACTGGAGGAGATTGTGGAGGTAAAAAACTTGTTAAGGAGCTTTGAGGTAATGTCAAACTTAAGAATAAACTACCACAAGCCTGTGGTATGTGGTGTGGCAGTGTTGACTTTGAAGTAACACAAAACCTTGCCAAGATTCTAAAATGTCGACCAAGTAAACTGCAAATAAAATACTTGGGTATGCCATTGGGTGTTAATCCTAGATTGAAACTTGGAAATCAGTGATTGACAGGGTGAGATCAAGACTACCAACCTGGAAAAGATGGTATACCCAACTTGTGCCACTTAATTAATATGGTGCCACTTAACTAACTTGTCATCAGATGCTAGACAAAAAGAACACATGCGTTCAGCCTCAGAGATGCCTTCAAAGGGGCATTGGAAGTAAGATAAACTGTTAATTCATGTACTAAATACCACAGTTGACAATACCACAAACCTTTTATGCTAGGTATTTAAATCTAGAGGTAGCAAAATTCTTTAAAATCCTTACAGTACCTCAACAATTAGTTCTTGGATAAATTCCCCTGAAAACAAACACTAATATACAATCATGACATGAACTAGGTCTTTCCAAAGACGAAAGCAAGCAAGCACAGAACACAGACATACACGCATCAGGACCACATTGCGTACCGTCTATGTTCATGACCTTGGAGACTTCTTCCATGCTCAAACCTTGGTCACCGGCCTTCTAAAAAGCTGAGTAAACATTCCTAAAGAGCTCAGGATAAAAAGAACACGTTTTTGCATATCAGTTGGTAAAGCCATCAGATATGCAGGTGCAGCATAGCTTGTCATAGTTTCCCATTCTGACTCCCGGCAGCAACTGCCGTAGGAATGTTACTCCCCTCATAGAGGATTTCCTTGATATGGTCCGAAGGAAATGCAGTGGCCCCAATATTTACACTTGAAGACTGAATGAATTGGTCATTTTCACCTGAAAAAAGCGTCCCACTAAGGTTATTCCCATCTTTGAACAAATCCACAGTATCACTTGTAGACATTGTTGCACGGTGTATAGATAACATAATACCAGGAAAACCTTTTCCTCGGCAAGGAATGATCTCACCTTCTGCAGCCAATGAGGACTTCAATTTCTTTGCCCTCTCACCACTATGAAATTCACTACTATCAAATTTCCGCTTTAAGTGTTCTCAAGTCTTCAGCCTCTCCAACACCTTTATTTGGCAGGCATGGTGAGATTAACCACTCTCTGGAAGAAACTAAAGCACACAAATGGAAAATGTCCCCGCATTGTAACTCTGCAGTGTTATCAATCCCGTCTTCCATCAGTTCTTTTTCTTTTTCCTAGAGCTAACTATCAAACTTAGCAGCCCTATTACCAATATTAATTGGAAAGGGAAATGAAGAAATACTCTGCAGAAACTGTTGAAGAAACACAAACCAAGATAGAAACACAAACTAATGTGAAGGGATTACCTCTGCTACCTCCAACCTGCCCAAGATAGATATACACAAACTTGAGAGCAAAACACATAGAAAACACTGGTATTAGACAAGCAGAAGGTCAAAGACAAATTGGTGCAGCTGAATAAAGCAACTAAATTATGTTGAGACAGAGAGAGAGCCCCACGCCTGATCTCCCAAGTCACCACCCAACAAGCCTTCCTTCGAACAATGAAATATCTCCTTCAAACCTACCCACTATGACATTTTAAAGGAAAAAAATGCCCCCTTGAAACACATTATTCAAATTTACTGTTCTTTATTTTGGAAGAAGCAAATGACATGAGATGTGAACCATACAGTTCATTGGTATACCAAGTATATTAGGTAATGACAGTAAGTTACACATAGAAATATGAAAACTAAAAACGCCCTAGCCATATGTAAAGTTCTAGTTGCTGCTTATTGCTTTTCTATGTAAATTTGAAGAATTAAGATTCACGGCCCAATGCACATCCCACAATGAACCTGATAATTGGAGGTACAGAATTTACTATAATTTTCTCATCTCTAAGGTAGTTAAAGGCAGCAAAAAGATCATGCTTAGAATAGCGCCACAACATTTCAGCTTGCAAATTCGGCAAACCTGGAGCTGTTGAGGTGCTCAGAAAGGTGAGCTTAAATAGCTCTGCAGCACAGATAAAAAAAAAAAAGAAGAAGAAAATCTGCAGCATTCAAAACCACTACTAATTCATGTGCCCATCTACTAGGTAACACTACTCCCTTCATGCAAAAGCTTACTATACTTTCAAGGAATCCTTTTTTGTAATGGAGAACATCAACAAGCGCCATCATAATTCATATGTTATCAAAACCATCGCATCGTCCCTCAAAATACATATATTCACTATGTTCATCATTACAAGAGAGACTCCTTTGAAGATCTTTCCAGAACAAGGAATCCCAAACTATCCCTCTGCAATCACCATGGCTTGATGACTAGTTTTGTAGTTTATCCACATGTAAGCCACAAATTCTAAAATGACTAAGAGTACTAAATTACTGACATCTCACCATTTTCACCGCAAATCCTTTGTACTCCTTGGAGTGATAAAAAAATTGAAAAGTGAATATTCTTAAAAACACCTTGAAGACCAAAACCTGGGTAAACAATGAGTGAGAGAGAGATAAGAAAAGGATTAAAATCAAAAATCCAAAACTCTTAACCGAAAATAAGAAAATTAAACATTCCCAAAACAGAAACAGGTAATATAGTTAACTCTAACCGTCTGTGCCTAATCTTTTTTTTTTCCACGCACCGTCTAATCTATTTAAACATTCCCCCTCTCACATTCCCCCCCCCCTCCCCCCTTCCCTTCTCTCTCTCTCTCTCCAAGAATGGCTCCAACAAAAGAAGGGCCGGAACTGAGGGAGAAAATCAAGAAAATACTGCATAAGGCATTGGACAAATTGATTGAAGCAATCTGGAACGCGGTTGAAGAGGAAGTGATTGCAGAAGAGGAAGTGATGGCAGCAGACGGTGGTTCGATTGAGGCGATTGTGCCTATCGAAGATGCAGAAAAGAGGACGGAGGGCGACGACTGGTGCGTAGACGAAGAAGACGAGGAGATGGTGGAGATAGAAGAGATTGATCTGATGATTTGCAAGATCACGACAAATTTTGAGCCTGAAAGACTGACAAAAATAGAGATGAACGGAATCAAGAGTTATGAGCATCTAGCGTCGCGCATCCATCTCGCATGGAGCGAGAGGTCTCACGAAGAATTTTACGATGTTGTGCCTGACATCACTGAGTCCTGGCCAGAAGGCTACATCGAATTCTTGAACGCTGATGGCAAGAAACTTGACCCGAGTCTTCCGTGGTCCCAGTTCAAGAAGGAACTCCATCATATCGTCGTTGGACTATTTGAGTGAATAATCTTCTTTTTTGGGCGAAATTATTCTTTCGTAGACTTTCTGGTGCTCTGAACGCAGACTTTTTGGATGCTCTGTTTTCTTGCTCTGTGTGGCCACTCTTCGATTGAATAATCGTCCTTTTTTGAGCGAAATTATTTTTTGGTAGACTTTTTAAATCCTATGAACGTAGACTTTTTGGATGCTCTGTTTTCTTGCTCTGTGTGGTTGTAGAATTAGACTTTCTTTTGGATGTTCTTAATTGGATTTTTTTTATTTCTATTCTTGTTATCGTCTTTGGCTTTTTTCTAATTTTTGATTACAGGAATGAAAAAAGAAAGAAAGGTTTTTGGTTGTGGTTTTTTTTTTTTTTCTAAGCTTTTTCCATTTGTGATATTTGATCTGTTCTAGACAGTCGTGATCAAATGGGTTTTTAAATATTTGCAACAATTTTCTAGCACTTCATTATAAACATTTTCAGTTTTCTACACAGGTGTGACGAAACTGAGTATTCCTAATTTAAAAGCTCTGTCTAGAAGGTGAATATTTTTCAGTATCAAGTGAAAGAGCAAAATGGATGTTAACTATCCACAGTGAAATTTACGTATAAGCAAATCAGCAAGGTTCGGGCTTCAGAACCCTAATCTTTAGATACCAATTGAATCATACATATATATAGGTAAGGAAATATATTGAGTCACCAGAAAAACTGCAACAACCTATCTAATTAAAATCCACTATGTTTGACACTCAAAAGTGGAAAAAAAAATCTCTCATTTGTAAAAACAGGAAACAAGATATCTACGTGAACAAGATATTCCAGCTAGCACAATATCATAAAAGATCAGCCTTTGGTTTGAACATGCTGGAATATCAGATTGGTATTCATATAACCGATTTATATCACCGGCGACACCTCCAACGAGGACACCTTGCAAGGGGTGGGGCTGTGAGATAAGCGACGGGGCCGGGCCAAGGCCCACAAGTCACACCGATGGCATCGCCTGCGATGAGATAATGGGTTGTGAGCCACTGTCCCCACCCAGGATCGGCTGGGGGACCTCTCCTCCAGTGACAGCGAGCTTTGGCAGGGTGCCAGTGATGGCCTGTGTGAGCCCTTGTAGGGCCGCGAGCAGCTGCTTTTGAGTATCATGGATTTGCTGCTGACTGGTCTACACGAGCTTAAGAGCCTGGGCAGCCACATCAGCACTAGGAATCTCGGCGATCTCCTCAAGGACTACGTCATCATTGTGAGTTGTTCCTTTGCCACTCATGGTTGGGAAATATGTTCTATACCGAGGATTAACCACAAAACAAAACACACCTCCCCAATAGAGTCGCCTATTGTAGGTTCGTGTTTTGCACTAGATAGCTAACGTGTAGATCTCATGTGAGTTAGAGAGGTGCGATTGGTTGGTGCTTAAAATAAAGGAAAAAGAGAAATAATCTAATGAGGTGAAAGGAAAGGGCACAGGAACAGAAAGGACGAAGGCAACATGTCGCAGACAGTTTTTTCTAGGTGGATTGGATGATATCAGCTCGAGGAGAATGTTCTTCTTCCTTTAGTCCAATACCTTCCAATCCCCTTCTCTAGAAAAGTCTGTGTCTGTTTCTATGCCTGTATATCTATATCCATTATGGTGAATGTCGGACTTGTATATATAGGCTCCTGGGCCTAAGGCGGTTCCTAGGACGGCCCAATTAAATCTTGACATGTGTCCCTTTTGTTCCCGAGGTCATGAGGGTGACGTCACCTCGCCCGTGCCTAGTGCGCACCACCCTGTGACGGATCCCTCTCCTTAGCCACCAAACCACTAGATTTCCCTCAATTTTCGTAAGAGTAAGGTCGCAACCTGCGGCAATCGCATCTTCGCTAAAAACCCCTTTGGTCCTACCTTTTGACCAGGGCACACTCTATTATCGAAGTGGTCTTTGCATAGCTCGGCCCTTCTTCACGCTCTTTGGCTTCCTAGAGCCGTGCGGGCCGATCTCCTCTCGCGATGGCTCTCGCTATCTCTCGGTTCTTTTAATTCTTTTAATCTTTTATTTGATCTCTTTGAGGCCCTCCCTCGCATGCTATGTATGCATGCGGGCCCCATCTCGCGCCATCTATCGCTAAGTCTCTTGTCGTAGCAGCAATCACTTGTGTGCTGCTCCTTGTGTTACTTCCACATGTCATTCTGTGGGTGGTTGGTCAAAGTCTTCCTTTTTGTCAACGGTTTATTATTTTGACCAAACCTACATACTCAAAAGAGAGTCCAAAGTTGGGGGAGGGTGTAGAGACCCGTATTTTTTTTGAAATTTGTTTAAAAGTTTGATTAATGTTAGAATATGGAATAAATGAGGGATTTATTGAATAATGTGAATTGGGTTCAATGTGTTAGGATTGTTATTTGAAGGAGTGTTTGTGCAATTTACATATATGCTAGTATATAAGGTGTGTGTGTGTTGTAGGAGATAAATCTCCCATCTTTTCTCTCTCTCCCCCGACGCCTCCCCCTCTCTCTCGGCTCTCTCATCTTTTTCACTCTCTCTCTTGAAAAACTTCACTCAAGACTCAAAACCCACAAATTTCAACCTTCATTCCACACTCTAGACGTGATTTTAAACTCGGGGTTCGTTGGTGGACGCCCGAAAGAGAAGCATCCTTGGAGGAACTCGAATTTCAAGTTTTAGGCTCGATTGATTGGGCTTGGATCTTGTTTTTGTTCATTGGGGTAGGGATTTCTTGCTTTCTCTATGCGTATATGAGTTGATTGTGTGCTTGAATCGTGCCTTGGTTCGTTGTTGTTGTTGAAATTTTACCTTTAGAAGTCTGAAAAATCGTTGAAAAGTTCCGGGGTATTGATACCCCAAAAAGGGGTTTTGATACCCCAGCCTTCTCTAGACAGCAGCCGACCCGAGATTGATACCTCACTTTGGGGTATTGACACCCCCTTGATTTCTAGACAGATTTGGTACACCTTGCTCTTTTCATGCTCGTTGGAATCCCGATCACTTCTAGCACACTATGAACACCTTTGAATCACTTCTAGACTTGATTGTTGGTATCTCGAATGGTTCATTGATCTCTCAAACTCTTTTGGTCCTCGTTGGAGGATAAGAACAAGTTGAACTTAATGAATTTGATGTCCGTTAGTCATTCTTGTTTTAAATTGTTTTAGAAAACATCATTGGCAAGTTGACATGATCGTATTAGAGTCGGTATGTGTTGAACTTGAGGTTATTAAAGAATTAGATACGGTTAACATGAATGGATACGAAATAGCGATACAAAGAAAGCCACGGATCCACCGCAAAGTGTGATGCCGGACATGGGAAGCACGGGGTCCCGAAAGCCTGGAAATGCACAAGAAAGCCACGGATCCACCAAAGAGTGTGATGCCGGAATGAATGTGGGACGCACGGGGTCCCAAATGCCCGGAAATGAGATCCAAACACGTAATTTAATGAATATGGAGAACTTTGGAGGTCATTATGCTGCTTGTAGTTGAGTGGGGTTGGTTTAGATACTCATGTTCTCATTGTCGAAAGTATGAAAATATTGTTGTTGCTCATGTTCCTTTCGGTGCATTGATCATCTCATTTACTTATAGCTTGAGCATAGTAATATCTACTGGGCTAGTGTAGCTCAATCTATCATCATTTTCAGGTACACCGCTAGGGCATTGAGTTTGGAGTGCATGGAGTGCTTGTTTGATATCATATCTTCTGAAAGCCGTCATCGAGAAGTTATTCTTGCATCTTTTGTAAACTCTCTTTTGAAAAGATGAACTTGTAACTTCATTTGAACTCTTTTAACTTTGGAAACCATGTAATCGCTAAATTTATCGTCTTTTGACTTATTTTGAAAATGGGGCCGTGGTGCCAATGTTGTAACTTTGTTTAAACCTAGATTATGGGAATCATTTTGGGGTACTATGATGTACTATCGCGTTGGACTTTTATTGAAATGCTATTATTATTATGTTGAAAATCCAGGGCGTGACAGAGGGGGTCCGTGGCCATCCCCATCCCTTAGATAGCTCCGCCAATGGCTACTGCTTACGGTCACGTCTAGCTATCTTTCAACACTACTTGATTGAACTCCCCACTGAATCAGTACTACAATCAGTAGGTCTGTTAAACCTCATTGTATTTCGTACTCTCTCAAACGAAAAGACTCTGACTCGGTGAAAATGTATGGACAAAACAACTTTTCGAATCCTCTTAGAATGAGTGAGAGACGATAAATATTTTGATGATCGACTCTGTTCATTTTGTAGAGCGTAGCGAGAAATATTAAGCTTGCTAAAAATTATGTTTATCGGACTTTATTAGATACATGATCAACGCACATGAAGTTGAAGAAAAACAAAATTTGGATAAAAAAAACACATTGAATCAGAGTGTAATGGATCATGACAAGATTTTCAGTTCAGTGGAGTTTCAGCAAGTTGAGGAAGACGACCACATACATTATCATTATTTGGGTCAAAATCATTCTACGGCCTGAAGGAGTACACCGTGGGTTTAAATAGTGGTCGCTACTTGGCGTATGGGCTGCCACGTCGTAGTTTATGATCAATACTCCGATACTGCTAGCTACACTCCGTTGTTCCGGTACTACCCAAAATTCCCACTCGTATTGGCAATTCCTGCTATGTAAATGTAATTGCTTTGGTGGTATTTGGTAACCTTTTTATTTTTAGTTTTTAGTTTTTATTTTCACTTTTTTGAAAACTAAAAAAGAAAACTTGTTTGGTAATAAATTTTTACTTTTTTGTTTTTAAAAAAACTTTTTAGAATTTCTAAAAATTATGAAAACTAAAAAATGGAGTTTTACACTGTTTTCAAAACAGAACTTCGGCCCATCGATCAAACCCAGTGAATATCATCAGACCAAATAAAATCTCTTCACACTCACACCTGCTTCTCTCTCTCTCTCTCTCTCTCTCTCTCTCTCTCTCTCTCTGACTCTGATCCTCTCTACCACTCCCTTTCAACCCCACTCTCTTCCCCAGACCACCTCATCCTCTCTACCACTCCCTTTCAACCCCACTCTCTTCCCCAGACCACCTCACCCTCCTCCTCCTCTTCTCCCAGAACCCATTAACCTCTCCCCCTTCCCAATCTCCAAAGCCTCCCCAAACCACTCTCTCTCTAGACCTCTCCTTTGCTTCTCTCTCTCTCTCCTCCTCCTCCAATTACGAGTGAGAAGAGGCCAGGTGGCTCCGCGAGGAGAGCGGTGGCTGCGGGAGGAGCAACGGTAGCTCTGCCAGGAATCCCAGTGGAAGGAGTTGATTTTACAGTTTCTGTGTAAAATCAATTAATCTCAATTTCCTAACTCACTATGTTTAGTAAAAGACCATAATACCCTACTAATGCCTTGCCTTTATAGTTTCTGTGTCCGAGGCACTCTCAAAGCTCGCCGCTCTTTTACTAGTGGTTAGAGCAACAGCGCCAGATTCGGTATATCTTACTTTTTAGGTAAAGTAGAGAACCAAGTGTTGAAAACACCCCTACAGCAGCCTAGGGATCAGCTTAGGTATTATACATTTGTCAAAAAACCTCGGTACTTTCAGCGAGGTACTGTTCCGAAGGTAAAGAATAAAGAATTATTTCTTTAGCCTGGCGGAGTACTGTATTCCCTCTGCACCCTCCTCTCTCTCCTCCACACACGTGCCAGCTTTTTGAAGTAATAATATTTTTATCAAATAGAGGTAAAATAGCTACCTTTGCTGTAGAGACGAGGAAAAAAGTGGTTGGCTAAAATACAAAAGATAAACATTTTGATAGCCATTTTACATTTTATTGGTGTACATGCTTTTTGTTAGCTAGGCTGTACTCATGGCCTTAATACTATAATTTGGTGCGAAAATTTTTTAAAAATTATATACGGAAGAAGTTGAATTTTTATTTAAAAATAGGAAGAAAGAGAATATGAGACTCTCAATGTGGAACATCAATGTTAAGGGGTCATGACTACGTCTTAGAAGTCCTCAACGGTCACGAAGATAAGTGTCATCAAAACTTTAGAATGAAACAAAAACAAAAATGATACTACCAAACATGTTGTTGTGTATTTAGTTTTTTTTTTTTTTTCAAAAAGATTATTACCAAACATGTTTCTTGTTTTTGTTTTTATGAAAACATAAACCTATTTCTATTTTTAGTTTTTTAAAAATTGAAAACTGAAATCTGAAAAGGTTACCAAACGCACCCTTTGCAACCAGATTTTTGCCCCCCCGTTTCAGGTGCTCTAGTGCGGAAAATTATACTTAAAAATTCATGATCGCTATACCCGATAACCGCTACGTATTATTATACTCCCGCTACCTCTAGTTAAAAACTTGGAGTCTACTGTAGAAAACTTCATGGAACACTTAAAGCAGCTACTCTCTAATGCTCGTTGATTGGAGGCGTTTGGTAACTTTTTTGTTTTCAGTTTTTGGTTTTACTTTTTTTGAAGACGAATAAAGAAAACTTGTTTGGTAACAAATTTCGACTTTTTTGTTTTTCATAAACAAAAATTTGAAAATGTTACCAAACACATGTGGCTTTCGTCGTTGTTGTCTGATTTCAGATGCATAGAGTTTTGTAGTTGAGCTTATTTTGATGTTCTGGAATGAGCATTCCTTCATTTATTCGTGCACCGGCATTCCATTGGAATCATTATTCCATAACAACGTTCATTCCATCAAACCAATGATAGCTTTAGATCTGTCATGGAAAGGTACAAAAATAAGCAAAATAGATAAAATAAAATAAAAAACTACATAGCTTTTTTTCATGA
This sequence comes from Rhododendron simsii, assembly GCA_014282245.1. NCBI lineage: Eukaryota > Viridiplantae > Streptophyta > Magnoliopsida > Ericales > Ericaceae > Rhododendron > Rhododendron simsii. The sequence continues at coordinate 33,101,488 of CM024960.1, forward strand.
AATTTAACTATTGAGGGAGAGAAACTTTAATCTCTTCATTTGATTTTTTTATTATCATGAATATAAATCTTTTGTCATGACAAGCTAATACGATACGGATCGAAAATGACACGACATTGTAAACACGAAAATGGATGAACCAGATAATGATTAAGAGAATCTTGACACGAACCAAAAAAAACACGAATCTATACTACACGACACAATACCTCACACAATTTCTACTCCCAAGTGATTCCGATAGCATCCCCAAAAATGAAAAATAGCATCCCCAAAAATGAAAAATAGGACATGCTTCACTTTTACCCCCGAGAGTTTTTTTTGGGTAAGTATTTACCCCAATAGTTTAGTCAATGTACGGATTAACCACTCACTTTATTCACCAGACACATAAACAAATTTCTCAAACCTATCATGTCTGTCTCAAGCAACGGAATGATGACATCCAACGGGATAATGTGCGACATCATCTTGTCATCTTGCTCTACTTCCATGTTTGTGAGGTTGTCAATCGGCCACTTTGTTTATCTTCCAGAATGTGTGCTTCAGGGTGCACCCCGTACAAGCCAAAAGGGCTTTGCACTCTTGAATCAAAGTCTTATGGGGAGGGTATCAGGGTACGATAGAAAATCTCCCATTGATCATGGTAACAGCTATCTCGGAGTCTGAATCAACATCCATGGCTTCCTTAAGTTGTAGGCCTACTTAAAAACTGGGTCTCCAAATTAATTGTTGATATCATAGCTAGCTCTATGCATAGGAAAATAACCAAATTTTTTATGCAAAAGTAACCACTGAAATTTCCATCTCTGTCTGTGACATTATGATTGGTTATTAATGGAGTGGAACTTACTTTCTTTCTTTACCTTTTTTTTGTTTTAGACTTGATGTTCCTTGAGCAATCTCGTCTGATTCTGGGCCTTACGGTTACAACCGGGCAAACCATCCATTGGCCCCAAAGTTTGAAATATTTGACCTCCGTAGGATTCGAATATGCAGTCTCATAGAGGACAAACACTTATTTGCCTTCCCATGCCGGTCAAATTAAACCGGGTTAGTGGAGCTTACTTATGCTAAATAATGTAATCCGGCAAGTAAAATCAATCGTGTATATTTTTCCAAATGGGTTGGACCTAGGGCTGCAAACGATCAGAGCCGCTCAAGACTTGATTCGGTAAAAGCCAAACAATCAATACTTATTAGCACCATCAAACCTTAAACACTTGCGACGTATCTATAGTTAAGTCTTGCTCACATGCAATTGAGAAAGAGTACTCCATGAACAACCAAATATTAATCCACCCCTATAACACGTACAGCTTTTCCAGGGTAAAATAAAACTTCCTCGTGTCAGTAGAGTCGTAGTAGTTGATAAAACAGGCGGGAAAATATGATTGGAGTCCACTCCTAGAAACATATTTCAATTTGGCAGTACACATGCATATCCAGGTCTCAGTCCTAAGAATTAATATATAGATAATGACAATAAGCAATATTCCGGCTAAGAGTCCCCTTATAGAAGAATGTTGAAGACATAATACGATGATGTGATCATTCCGATCCAATCTCAACACAAGTTTCTGAACATTTGAAATCATTAAGAAGCCGTCACCCCAAGGGTGAAAGCAGTTACAACATCAATTTACATTATAGTTTCATATGGTCGCCCTAAAATCATCTACCATACATTCCAATATTCCGTTATTGTTGACATGGGATTGATTTCTTCTGTTTATCGTCGACATTTTGGGATTGATTTCTTGACATGTTCGTGGACAAACACCTATAAGGGATTTTGAACAATCAATCCCTCGTTTCCTTTCTTTCGACTTTTGGTGCCATAACAAAAGGATTGAATGCTAGATTTGGCTCATGTTCAAATTCAAGCATGCCAAAAGCTTATTCATTACCTTAGGTGCCACATATTTGTGTAAGTCCCATATACTTTTTTTCATAACATGTACATTCTCCCTGTTTTACAACTAGCTAGCTAGGCCTATTTGTATTCAGATATCCAACTCTAAAATTGACCTTAATTTCTGTAGTTCACATAAGAACTGACCAAAAGTCTTTAACAATTCATACTGATTCTAATATACTTAGTAACACACTAGCGCTCACTGTTGTTGCCACTACTACAAAATGGTATAAATATCACGGTCCAAAAACTAAAAAGATCTCACTTTTTGTAAAAAATGAGATTTCATCTCTAAATAAAGTAAGTTTAACAAGAAAGAGATTAACCTACCAAATTACACACATATATTTATTTTATATAATTTTACATACACACACACACACACACATATATATATATATATATTAGTTTTAAACGGTCCGATCCGGTTCTAACCACGGTTCTTTAATTGAGAACCAGTAACCGAACAAAAATTAACGGTTCTTATTTTTTTGGAACCATAACTTGACCGCAAAACCACAGAACCAGACCAAATAGGACGGTTCGGTCTGGATCGGACCGATTTTACGGTTCGGACGGTTTTCTTGAACACCCCTAATACCAAGTATGACTATTACACCACATCTTTGGGACATATGACGTTCTTAAGGATGTCTATATCTCAGATAAAGAATTCAAGGTTGAGATATGATTATGGAAAGTTCTATGTTTCGAAAATATTTTATGATAGCAATAAGAAACGGAGGATTTGTGGGGCTGGATTAGAGCGTCGTTGCCTCAACCTGAATTTGTCAAACAAGGATGGGTTTAGGTTTTGAAAGGTTTTGAGTCTTTTGACGAATGCCGGACGATGACAAGGGTATTTTCGGTAGTTCACTCAAAGCGAGGCTTATGTGGAATCACTGGAATGAGTTTGACAGGCGGTGGTCTTGGATGGGAACCCCTTGACAAAACGGGACCGGTAGTCAGAAGCCCTAAAGCTTCTAGTTTCATCATTTGTTGCATATATATGTCGAAATATGCACCCAAACCCTTTAAGTGTAAGACAACCAACACGATATTTTTTAATACATAATCACACAATTGAAAGTAAATAGCAGTAGTTGTTACGTTGCATTTTTATAAATTTATAAGTCTGAAATTTATTTCGGTATTTTTTATTTTTTAAAATTTTTGTTTAGCTTTTCGTCATAATTGTTAGGGTTAAATATTGTTCATCTCGACCAGATAAATCGGAAAAGGATAAAAATATGGACCGATGTTAAAAAAATTCAAATAAGACGGCACTTTAAACAAAATAAGACAGTTGTTTGATATACTTTATTCGTTTTTAGTGGACTTTTTTTGCTTTCACTCATAATTTTGTACTTTTTAGACTCCTCTCATTGAAACAAATGATTAATCCAAAACTATCACTCGAATCGAACAAAAAATCAAAAAAGGTGAACGAAACACATACAACGAAGAAAATAATTAAGTTTACAATTGAAATTTTAGGGCAAAAATTAAAATGGTACGTTTACAGCTTCATCATTTACTGCATGCATTTTGCAAAATGTCAGCATATTAATTGGTTTTTTTTGTACACGTGCCTTAAGAATCATATGTGTTCATGAGGAACCTACAATTCTCATTGAGGGGTGTTTCCGTTGGCCAATAGGTTATGGATAAATTTTTACTGTCCAAAAATCTTAAGTTATTTTCACTAACCTATATAAGTTGTGAATGGTATATGGATGGGTGAAATGAAAAAATAGACGAAAAAATTAAAGGAAAAAGTTATGAGTTATAGTTTGAAAAACATGGCAAAATTCAATAATTTGTTGTCCAAAAATTTTAACGAAAATGTCCCTCCGAGAATCATTGCGTTCATGAGGAGCCCAAAATCCCCGATTAAACAAACAACGACGTGGGACTAAGTTTCAATTTCTAAACGTCGGTGGCACTGGTTGTCCAGATTAATTATTGTGCGTGTAAGTTTTTTTTGGAACAATTTCCTTTTTATAAAAGGGACGAGCCCAAAAAATCCAAAGGGAATTGCTTTGGACAAAACTACATCCTACCAACACCACCTGACAGTTGAACTACAAACAACCAACAAAAACAGGATTACACAAAAAATCCTAACTACATGCTGGTGGCAGAAACAACCAGAAACCAAGCAAAGGACAAGACTAGGCTTGTTTGAGCACTCTCATAGGAATTCCCCAATTGGAACTGAGCCTCAAGTTAGTAACAGACCTGGGTAAATTCTTCCAAGAGAAGATACAGATTTAAGCTGGACCAAACACTATCTCAGGAATACCCCACCCTAGACAAAGCCTAATATTCTCAGTAGTCTTAGGAATTCTCCTCCTTGAGACAGCACAGGCTTTCACTTCATTCACAATCTATGTGACACCCCGCTTTCCGGTAGCCGGCGGTAATGCAAGATGGCAGGTTCCGTCCGGATGGGAGGGGGCAAGTTATGGTTTATAAGAAAAGATCTCTCCTACTTATACAAGGCCTTTTAAAGCCGTGAGGCGGGCCAAACACTACTACAATAATCGTAAAAGATGACAGTTTTGAAACTGTCATCTATGGAGCTGTCATTAAAAGTCTAGATTTGTTATGACAATAAAAAACTGTCATTAAACATATAAGATGACAGTTTAAACCTGTCATCTTTGTGATAAAAGATGATAGTCTTAATTTGTCATCTTTAATCGCAAAGATGACGGATTTAAACTATCATCTTATCTCTTCTCCATTCAAGAAAAAAAAAAAACCAATTCTCTTTCGAATGCGTGGTCGCCCACGTGGCACCCACGTGCCTCTCGCATGGCCGCCCAGTGGCACTTGTGTGTCGCCTACTTAGCACTTGTGTGGCCAGCAAATATTTGCTTGCCCCAGGACTTGAACTCAAGAACTTCAATTCCTCGCGCGCGTTTTACCATCTGAGCTGGCACGCTTATTGTTAACTAAAGACAAACAAAAACATGTATAGTATATTTTCGAAAATTTTACGATGAGCACTTTTAATGTCAGTTTTGGATGAAACTGTCATCGTAGACATTGAAGTATGAGATGACAGTTTTAAACTATCATCTTATATGTTTTTATGACACTTTCTGACTGTCATCTTTTATGATCAACTGCAATGTCAGTTCTAACTAAAACTGTTATTAAAAGGGCTTAGTTTCAATGTCACTTTTAAGGAAAACTGTCATTAAAAGGTTTCCCATATGGGCTTCCGGAAGCGCATGTTTTAATGTCAGTTTTAAGCAAAAACTGACATTAAAGAAAAAGATAATAATGTCACTTTTATTCTAAACCGTCATCTTATATCGCAAAGATGACAGTTTGTAAGATGGACTGTCATTAAAAGTCTACCATCATATTTTCGATGACAGTTTTACAAAAACTGTCATTGTTTCAATTTTTTGAGCGTCATCTTTTAAGGTTTTTGTAGTAGTGAAAGTGCATAGGAACTTCGCAGTTAAGCATGCTCGTCCTGGGAGCAATCCAGTGATGGGTGACCTCACTGGGAAGTCTATGGGCTTTGGGCGTCCAAAGCGGACAATATTGTACAAAGATGGAGCGAGTCATTACAGGTGATATCAGAGCACAACCCTGGTCTACATGGTGGGGGCCACCTCTAGAATCCGGTACGAGCACACTGATTGTGCTGTACAGAACTAAGTGCCACACCATGGCCACCAGGGGAAGGTTGCTAGGCCTATGCAACGAGGACATTGCATCCCTAAGAGGGGGGGGGGGGGGTAGACTTGTGACATGTGCAACGAGAACGTTGCATCCCTAAGGGGGTTAGACTTATGACACCCTGCTTTCCGATAGCCGGCGATACTGCAGGATGGCAGGTTCCGTCCGGATGGGAGGGGGCAAATTATGGTTTATAAGAAAAGATCCCTCCTACTTGTACAAGGCCTTTTAAAGCCTTGAGGACGAGTCAAAGCGCATAGGAACTTCACAGTTAAGCGTGCTTGTCCTGGGAGCAGTCTGGGGATGGGTGACCTCATTGGGAAGTCTATGGGCTTTGGGCATCCAAAGCGGACAATATTGTACAAATATGGAGCGGATCGTCACAATCTACTTATCAATAGTAGCAAAATCATGTCCAATATGCTAAAACATTCTATTATTCCTCTCATTCCAAATAATAGATAGAGGCAGAGAGCCTAAGTTTGAATAGGAGAGATTGGATAGAACCTCTCTTACAATTGGAAATGCCCCATTGAACTTCTGAATGTAAATCCCAAGCATGAGGAATAATCCCACATAAGCTTCTAATGTTAAGCCAAATTCCCGAGGAGAATTGACAATCAAAGAATAAATGGGCATGAGATTCTAAACCCCCATTGCATAAAACACAGTCTCTATCATTTAGCACACCCCACGTAGATAGCCTTATCTTTCGTAGACAACCTATTCAAAATAGCAATCCATTGAATGAAAGACTACCTTGAAACTGATTTCGGATACCAGACCATTTGAAACCAATCCACTTCTGGAGCACATGAACGAACCCACTTCTGGACCACATGAACGAATACCTGACCAGTCAGATTTTGTTGAGTAGCAACCATTGGCATTTAAAGACCAAGAAACTCTATCTGCTCTATCCATTGGCATTTTGTGCGTGTAAGCTGCATTAACCCGTTGTTATATATATTATATATATAAATAAAAAAAGAGGCGTGGTATGGTAATATAAATGAGAAAATCTTTATTTATAGAGTAGTTGTAAACAAGTGTTTACAGAGCTTAATCTGGGTCATCCAAAAGTATTTTTGGACGATCTTTGGATTAAAAAGAATCTACCGTTAATAGATTCTTTTTAATCCGGGTTGTCCAATATCGAAACGGACGGCTGAGATTGTTCAGCTCCGCAAAGAGCTGCTTTATAGCAGCTCCGAAAATAAGTATATCTCAATGTAAATATGGGCCGTTTATTTCTTTTTTATGGATAATTTCATTGATCAAGTGTCATGTACCCTAACGTTTTATTAAAAAAAATTCCAAACTCCGCCGCAACGCAGTTTAGATCCAAAGCCAATTTATAGGCACCGCCTCCTACCCCCTTTCAGATTTGGAATTCTGATGCACCGACTCCAATGTGAGAAAACGCGATTTGTTACTTGTTAGGAAAGGTTGAAAAATTATTTGATGTCGTTAGAGCATGTCCACATGTACTCCGAACTCTTCCTCCTCTACATATTTCAGTTGTCTCCACCGTAAAGTGTGTGAAACCTACACAAATAAGAGGTAGAAAAGAATTTGGGACACGATCACTTGAGATACCCAGTGAGGCAGCGACATAGAATAATTACTCGGAAAGCTTACACAGGTTTATAAATACAACGTCTGCGGTCGTTGTTTTGCAACAAAAAAAAATATGGAGGATCTCGGCAGTACTCGTTCCGTAAGACGCCGCTGCAGCAGCAGCATAATCAGATCGCTGCTGCCTCCGCACATGGACAGGCTCACTGAAGAACTGGTCATTGAAGTTTTGCAACGGCTTCCTTTGAAAGATGCCAATCGATGTAAGTGCGTGTGCAAGCGTTGGTTCAATTCGATCTCCAGCCCTTACTTTGCTCGCTGCTACAATCGCTATTGCTTTTCTTTCCCACCCCCTTTTGCCCTCTTTTTCCAATACACGAATACATATAGATGGAAAGTTCCAGTTAATCTGAAAGGGATTCAATCAGCAAATAATGCCTACAATCACCCAGTTTTGAATTCATCTGGTTTCTCCCTCAGTTTTCTCCCTCCGTCCTCCTCCTCCCAACCATCAGAGCCTGTTCGTTTCTTAGCATCGAGTAATGGGTTGGTAATATGCTCTCCCACCATACTTTACCAGAAACTTTACTACGTTTGTAACCCCCTCACAATGCACTGGGTTGCTCTCCCTCCTCCTCCAACCTGCCACAAGCGGGTTCGCATCGGATTCATCTCCACTCCAGATTTCGACAATGGCATCATCAGTCAGTTTAAGGTGGTGCGAATTCCAGAGTTCGAAAAGGATTCCCGGCTTTACACCGATCTCAGTTTGGAGATTTTCTCTTCGGAGACAGGGGAATGGACTGACTTTGTAATCTCCTGGCACGAGCCCGTGTTTGGTTGCCTTTTCTTATGCGACAGTGCTGTTGTCTGCAATGGTATGCTACACTGGAGATATGTCTATCTAGACAAAATTTTTGCTTACGATCCGAACAAAACAGCTAATTATCAAGAATTCCGAACCATACCTCGCCCAAAGGAATGTTTGAATGGAGCCTATGTCCATCTCTTTGGGGAGTCCCAGGGTCATCTCAGGTACGCCGAGTTTGATAAAGGTACTTTCAGAGTTTGGGAACTCAAGGAGTACAGCAGTGGTGAATGGGGTTTGGTACACAAATTTTCTCAAAGCGAACTAGTGGGGCATCCTAATCTCGCTAAGTTGAAGACCAGAAAGTCCAAGAGCTCTATCATGATGCTAGCTTTTCACCCAATAGAGGGAGACGTTATGTTTCTGGATTGGCATGGACGCATCTTTGAGTGCAACATGCGGAGCAGAAGTTTGAAGTGGTTATGTTCTCTTGCTGACCGGACAGCCTCTATCCACCGGACAATCTTCCCTTATGTGCTCCCATGGTGGCCAATTTCACTTCCTCAATGCTGATGGAAATTAATGCTCTTAAGGAGTAAAGTTTTGTATTTATTTTCCATTTGTTTCGGTTTTGTATACAGTCGAATTAAAAACCATAGTTCTTTCGCCTATATCTGTGTTTCCTGTTTTGATCCTTGAGAAAGTTCTTAATGTTTTTGTTATGCCTTCGACTGATCGTTTAGAGGAAATAACTGTTGATTCTGTGCTTCCTGTGAATACTGTTGTGGATAAATCTGTTAATCATCGAATTAAGATGTTGAGTAATGAAATTCTCTTAGGCAGGGTTTGGGTTCATCTCAGAGTTCTGATTAATCTGTTCATGCGACTACCGTTCTTGGTAACCCTACTCCTAAATGGACTGATGTTTTGGGTCATAATAAAGTCTCTCGATGTATGCATCTAACTTTTCACCCTCCCATCGTCACTGATGAAAAGGCCAAGAGTTTTGATGTTGATAGGGGTGTTCAAGAAAATCGTTCGAACCGTAAAATCGGTCCGATCCGGACCAAACCGTCCTATTTGGTCCAATTCTAGGTCCTACGGTCATATTATGGTTCCAAAAAAATAAGAACCGTTAATTTTGGTTCGGTTACTGGTTCTCAATTAATGAACCATGGTTAGAACCCAACCACACCGTTTAAAATTAAGATAAATATAGATATACGTATGTGTGTAATTAAATATGTATTTGAATTTGGTATTTGAATTTGGTAGGTTAATCTTTTCCTTGCTAAACTTAATTTATTTAGAGATGAAATTTCATTTATATGAAAAGTTTTTATTTTCTTCCTTCCTTTCTTATTCCAGCAGATTATCTTCTTATTTCTTTAATTTTATGAGTTCATATTTTCTGAATAAGTGTTTGGATGCTTATTGGATAAAACTGTAACCGAACCAAAATCGGATCGGTTTTGCGGTTTGGTTCTGGTTAGGTTCCATGCATATATTGGTTATGTTCTGGTTCCCAATTTTCTAGAACCATTTAAAATGGTTCGATTACTAGTTTTCTAGAGAACCGGACCGTGTACACCCCTAGTTGTTGAGATTTACAAAATAGTTAGAACTCATCCCTATTTGTATTACCCACGAAAGATTTTAGTACAAAAATATTTTCATACAAGATAAATTTTGAGATAATTCTAAAATTACATATGAGATTAATTCTCACAAAAAAAAACTCTAGATATTTCATAAGGATATTTTAGAGCTTAGAGCATTTCCAACCCTTGATATCAAATTGGGAATGTCAAATTTTTTTTGAAGGCTGACGTGGCAATTTGGCATCTCCAATTTGACATCATAATCTTTCTTTCCAACCCTTATGCCAAAAGTTCAAAATCCAAACTGTCATTTTTTGAAATTTGGCAGGCAAGGTGTAGGTAGTCAAAGTTGGCATGCTTCCTCCTCCCTTCATCCATGTCAGAAGCCACATAGGATTTGGCCTAACAGAAGACATCTGGGTTGGATTGTCAATTAGTGTCAAATATTACCGTTACAAGCTCCACGTCAGATTTGACATCTCCCATTGGAGATGCTCCTATAGAGCTAGATATTTTAGAGTTTCTAAAAACTAGATATTTATATCTTTTTCGATGATATCTATCATATTTGGGTTTTGTCAATTGAAACTTTGCCAAAATACTAAATTTAATTTATGTTTCAACAACATTAATCATAATTAAAATATAATTAAGAAGTAGACACACATAATAACACCAACACACTATGCTTACATTTAAAAAAGAAATTTAAGATGCAAAATTTCAAGTCCCTTAACTAGGGCCTATTACATTAAGGCTTTATATTTCCTTTGCTAGGGAAAGAAAAGTAAGACAAAATACAATCGAAGTATGATTCTGTCTTTTATACAAGACATACATTGAGGTTGAATTTCTATCAAAGGGTTTGAAAGCGGCCATAATTAAATCAAATGGCTTAGATTAATGCATTTGGGATTCCGCTTCTTAAAATAAGGTCCGACTTTTTTTGAATTAGTAATCGTAAGATACGTACAGAATTAGAATACTCGTATAAATTGTAGGATATGTGATCGTATCATAGGATTTTTATACAAAAAGGATACATGATGAGATACGTATCGTTCTCCGAAGGAAACGATATAAATCGTAAGATACGTATCATGTATCGTAGATTTTTAACAACTATGTTCATGCCTATGCCCCCTCCACTGGGTAAAACGTCAGAGCCACACCTTGAGAGCGCAGTCAGCTGGCCTCAACTTTAGCCGTTCTGGGAGTTGGCATCCACCAAGGATTTGTAGGAGTCGCACACCCCGATATTGATGGATCATGGATGGACATACCAATTATGTTTTTCCTCATATATATTTACTGGAACCTCACTTGATTCAAGACTTTGTTCGGGATCTATGATATGCTCTGGTGGAGTTTTTTTAATCTTTGCTCTTCTTCCTCTTGCGGAATCGTTACTTCTTCTGCTACCTCAGCGTCGCTAAAGGGCCATTCTATTTCGAAAACTGCTCCGAATCAATGGCAATGGCGGGGTATTCGACCCCATCAGTCTACACAATTTTCCTCATCGTCTTCTTGTTCTTCATTTACACCCATTGAAGCTGGGACTTTCTTGGTTTTTTTGTATTGTCTAACATTTTTTTGGGTTTTTTTTCCTGAATGAAAGGCTGAAAAATCAAGGCTTCATGCCCAATGTTTTCAAATCGGGATACATATCGTATATCGTTTTTTCATTATTATAATTCGTATCAAGATACATATTGTGTATCTTGTGATACGTTTGCTCAAAGAGTAAGATATTCAATTGTGTAGTTTGACAATATTTTTGGAAGATGGAGAATCCTAACGTCAAGAGTAGGAAAGAAAAGTATTTGTATTGCACTTGAACTCAAGACAAGAGTGTTGTTGTTGAGATTTACAAAATGGTTAGAACTCATCCCTATTTATACTACGCCATGGAAGACTCTAGTACTGAAAAATCCTAGCTTGCCTAGGTTATATAAATATTTGCTATTTTTATCTTTTTAATTAATCAATCCACCAATCGAAAAATCAATCGTATGAATGAAAGCAATAAACAGAGAACACCAAGATATACGTGGAAAACCCCAAACGGGTAAAAACCACGGGAAGGAATCAAAGCACTATACTCAATGTGTAGTTACAAGTAGTCTTACCTACGATTTGAATCCTCACAATCGCCCTAAGACCTACTTGCCGAATCGCTCGTTCACCACACCCAGTGCTTGACTGCCGCTGCCTTGAATCCACAAGCCTTCCGCAAAACTTCGGAAATCCACCGAAGAATAACTCTAAGTTTGTTTAAATAGAGTTGTGATTACCTCTTGGAGTTTCATTGTAGCCTGAACAATTGAAGAGGAACTCCAAGATTCAAAGATAAAGAAACCACTTGGTCGATTGAGGTTTAAACCCACGCATGCATGTTGCTGCCCCTTTCTCTTTGTTTTTCTCAAACCTCAGGCCCATATCTTTTGGCTGCTCTGTTCCTCTTTGTAGTCCTGGGAGACCACATGTCCTCAAATAAATTACACCTTCTAGGCAATGTAAATCTCGTGCCTTAAACAGATTCCTTAGATTAAAGTCTGATTGGTTGGTAAAGTCAAGCCTTGCAATTACCGAATGATCTTTTCCATGTGCAGCAAATCCTTTCTTCTTGACAAACAAATCTTTCCTTTTCTACCTATACGAAACACTCACTCTCAATTACACAATATTGATTTCCTTCCACTTCCTAAACAGACACTCTATAAAGAAAAATAAAATACAACTCGATAAATGGGGATACAAATAAATATGTGTTTTGTTGTGAAATTTGCCAACACAGATAGACCGTAGCATATGGTCCTAACAAGTACAAAGATATTTTCATACCAATAATGTTTTTCTCTTCACTCTTCTTCCTCTTCTTCCTCTTGCAGAATCGTTACTTCATCTACTACCTCAACGTTGCTAAGAGGCCATTTGATTTCGAAAACTAAGGGTTTCGAAAACTAAAGGCCACGGCTCTGGATCAACGGCAACGGCAGGAACAATTTTCCTCGTCGTCTTCTTGTTCTTCATTCACACCCATTTAAGCTGAGACTTTCTTGGTTTTTTTCTGTATCATCTGACATTTTTTTGGGTTTTTTTTTTCTGAATGAAAGGCTGAAAAATCAAGGCTTCATGTCCAATGTGTTCAAATCGGGATACATATCGTATATAGTTTTTTCACTTATATAATTCGTATCAAGATACATATCATGTGTCTTGAGATACGTTTGCTCGAAGAGTAGGATTTTCTATTGCGTAGTTCAACAATATGTTTTTGAAAGAAGAAGAATACTAAAGACAATAGCGGGGAAGGAGAGTATTTGTATTGCACTTGAATTCAAGACAAGAGTGTTGTTGTTGAGATTTACAAAATGGTTAGAACTCATCCCTATTTGTACTACCCCATAGAAGACTCTAGTACAAAAATATTTTCATACCAGGCAAACTTTGAGAAAATTATAGAATTACACATGAGACTAATTCTTACTAAAAAGCTCTAGATATTTCACAAGGATATTCTAGAGCTTATAAAGCTAGATATATATACATTTTTTTTGTATTCACTTAGCAAGAAAATCTTAGAAAGTGGTAGAAAGTGAATTTTCATGTACAACCTTCTAAAGTATGAGAACTTGCTTTACTTTTTCATACAAAATGTACAGAAAAATTTTATTTTCTCGAGAAAATCAACAATTACTCTAACTTCCTTCTTTATCTTCTTCCATCCACATTTTCTCTTCTAATTTCGACAATTTTATTCCCTCAAAACAATGATATCTTATTTTCTCTATTACTTTCTTGCAAAACTTTCATTCTAACCAAACAGATGTGAGAAAAAATAGATTTTCTTTTTCTTTTTTTTTCACTTCACTTTCTTTCATTTTCAATTTTTATTTTATTTTTCTCGCTAATTAAATGGACCTTTGTGTAGTGTTTCAAATAAAATATAGACGTTAGGGTTGTGTTTGGTTAGAAGTTTAGTTTAATTTAGTTTGGTAGTGGGTGGAGAGAGAAATAGAGTAATTATTGAAAATAGGGGTAATGATTGGAGAGAGATAGAGAGAGATGAGAAAGTAATAATTGGAAAAATAGGGTAATGATTGAAGAAAGAAGTAGGGTAATGATTGAAAACAAAACTAAAACTAAAACTAAAAAGGGAACCGAACAAAGCCCTAGGTTTTTTAGGTTAGGCGGTTAAGTGGAACTCAAGCGAAGTGAGTTAGTGAGTTGGTACAACTCAATGACGGAACTATATTGGGGCTTGCGTTGTTTCGGAGCTTTTTTTTTCTTCAAAATTTGATATTAATATTAGTTATTTTTTATTTGGTGCATTTTGTAAATGTTGCTGGAGCTATCCGTGCAGTGGGCCTATTTTTGGACCAGCCCGTAGATCTCTCATCACCAGACCCTACCCAGCCCATCGTGGGCGGGCTTAAACCGGCCCAACAAAAAAGTGGTTGTAAACAGTAAATACTTGGTGGAAATAGGAATACCCATAATCGCAGGTCGTCGGAGTACGTTGTTCTCTCAGTTGGCGGGTCTTCTTTCCCGAAACATGGCATCGGAGTCCTCGAATTCTGCTCGTAAAGGTCGGTCTCTATTCACCGGAGATGATTTCTTTCTAAATATTATTATATCGGATAGGGTTTGATTTCAGTTGATTAAACTGCATAATAACGAGGTTTTGATCATCCATTCATGGCTTTTCTCCTTTACCTTTTTGATGTAGTTGTTGTCCATCTAAGAGCAACTGGTGACGCCCCAATTCTCAAGCAAGCCAAGTTCAAGGCACGTCTTTTTTTCTTTTTCTTTTTTTAATTTCTTGATTTCACATATTTAAGCTTTCGATTAATTTTCTTTTTTTCTTTTCTTTTTTTAATTTCTTGATTTCACATATTTAAGCTTTCGATTAATTGTCTTTTTTTCTTTTCTTTTTTTAATTTCTTGATTTCACATATTTAAGCTTTCGATTAATTGCTTCTGATCTAAATATTCGTGGTTCCTTTCGTGGAACTGGTTGCGAGTACCCTTTTTGAAACCGTAGTTCACCATGAAGAACATAAAATCTTAATAGCATCCCAAAAGTTGGCCGACTAGTCTCCGCCTAAGGGCAAGTCCAACCCCTAAATTAGGCATCTGACTAGTCGGCGCCTTTTCGCCCTACTAGCGCTTTGCGATTTTTAGAACATTGAATTTTAACCTTATGTCCTTTCTTTGAACTTTCTTGAACCCAAGCCAGATCAATGTTTATGTTTATGTTTATGTTTGTGATTCAGGATTCTTGTTTAAAATGTTTCCAGTGGGAAACATAGGGTCCAACTAGGGTTTTGTTTTTTTCGTGCGTGTGGAGGTGGGGATGGTGCGAAAGTATTCTTTATAGTTCATATAGTGCTTCAACAAAGGAAAGGGGTTCTTCTTCTTCTTGGATAAACTTTATTGGAGGTAGCCAGCTAGAAAATGAGAAACAGTATGTTGGAGTGTACCATAGATGATTTTAGGTCGACCATAGAAAACTGTAATGTAATTTGATGCGGTATCCGCTTTCTATGCCTCCCTTGGGGTGAGCGCTTCTTAACTATTTCAAATGTTTAGAAAATTCTGTTGATATTGAATTAGAATGATCACCTCATCGTATTATGTCTTCAACATTCTTCTGTAAGGGGACTCTGAGCTGGAGTTGCATATTGTCATTATCTCTTCTTAGGATTGAGACCGGATATGTGTACTGCCAAATTGAAATATGTTTTTAGGAGCGGACAGACTCCTATCATATTCTCTCTGCTGTATCAACTACAACTCTACCAACACAAGGAAGTTTTATTTTATCGTGGAAAGGCTGTGTTGTTGGGGTGGATTATTTGGTTGTTCAAGGATTATTCTTCCTCAATTGTGAGCTAGACTTAACTCTAGGTCGCGACTGTTTAAGCTTTCATGGTGCTATTAAGTATTGATTGTCTGGCTTTAGTCAACTCCTGGGAATCCTTGTCTCTTTAGTCTTATTTCATTTTGTCTTTGAGTTTCCAGATTGGAGGTACTGATAAGTTTGCTAAAGTGATTGACTTTCTTCGTCGCCAGCTTCACAGGGAGACATTGGTTGGTATTTTCTCATGGTTTGTTGCCTGTTTGTATTGAATCGCTAAGGCTTGCAGCTATATAATCCATTCTTTTGTTATTCTGTCATTTCTCTGCAGTTTGTTTATGTCAACAGTGCCTTCTCACCCAACCCAGACGAGTTGGTGATTGATCTGTATAATGTAAGTTTTTACGTTTTAAGTTCATTTTCTCATGTTTTTTGGATAAGTTTGCTTTATATTACGGCATTTTTGTTAAGGTAAAATTGTCAGATAATAGTCAAACCTAACCATATTCTCTTTTTTGTATCTATGTGGGCTTAGTTGTAATCTCTAATAGTTCTGCTATGTTCTGAGCATGAAGGACCATCTGGGACACGGTACAAATCCGTGAGACCAGGTGCTAGTTCTGAGTGCTTAAATAGAAAGTTTCCAATTACCAAGTTTAGATTCCAGTCACTTCGATATGTCCCTAAGTTATATTTGTTGCAATCGTAATCTGTATTGCCTTCACCAAATCGGTATGTGGAATGTTTGGAAGGCAGTTTGCCCTCAATTGCTAATTTAGTTTCCCGCTTATGAATTTTCAGAACTTCGGTTTTGATGGAAAGCTGGTGGTTAACTATGCTTGCTCCATGGCATGGGGCTAAATATCACTGATGGATCTAAGCTGTATATCATATGCTTCTCTTCATATGGTGAGCACATTCCGTAATATATTCCAAGTTTAGTTCACCTATCTTGTCCTATCATCTTGCAAGTGATTAACTTGATGACCGTCACGTTCATGATTAGGTTTTTTCTCCCCTCCTCCAACTATCACTATCCATCACCGGAGTAGCTATGACTGCTATTTCATCTCCTGCAACTTTTTTTTTTTTTATCATCATCTCCTGCAGCTGTTCGGAAAATAGAAGCATGGTAGCGGGCATGAAGTTGGATGTCTAAAATTTGTCAAAAAGGATATTGATGTACATGATAAACTGAACACGGTAGGATTTGATTGTATTCTTTGGAAGTTTCGTTAATCGAAAAGTTCCACATTTTATTGTTGTTGCAGCTGGCATTCTCCTTTCATTCAGAACCAATTGTTTTTCACGCTTTTTTCATGTTTAATGTTTATTTTGCAGTGCAAACCACTTTTTGGGAAAAACCAAGCGATGTTTATGAATTCCACTAAAACTGTTAGCATTCAACAAGTCAACAATGCAATCGATGTGAAAACATTTCGAAATTTTCATTTTTACCATTTCCACCAATGAATTAAAGGTGAAAGGGAGAAACCGAAGACAATACCATATAAGCTTAATGCACTTGCTCTGCTTTGAGCAATATTTCTGCGTTTTTTTAGTTTATTGTTGTAGCAGATCAGGATTGGTATTTCATTGGCTTCAATAGTCCGATTTACTTATTCCCAATAAACTTGATCAATTGGGCAATTTTTGGTATTGCTTCTCCAAATCGGCTTTTTGTATTTCAATTCCTTAAAAGGGGAAACCATTTGGTTGAAGATTGAAGGTTTGGTATGGGGAGCTTCAAAACTTTCCACACATGATCTAGTTGACTTGTTGGCAACTAAAATTTTTGGTGCTTTCTGTTAGCAATTTGCTGTGCGTATATATTCCTTCCGTACTCTGTTTTTTTGTATGTCTGAATCATATTTTTGGTCCTTTTCTCAATCTAATCTCAAAGAGTTGTTTGTTTCTAAAATCTGAACAGCAAGGGGTAAAGTTTCTGTTGTTTTCTCTGGTCCAAAACTGTGGATATGTGATGACTGAGAAGAAAATAAACTGGAAAACAGGGTAATGGTACCACGAACAAGTCTTGTTCTCAACAGTCAATTCATATAATTAGCTAAGGCAATCATGGCTCTAGTTGAATATTTACTGAAGAATTACTATGATTAGACGGTAGAGTCGATTTGATCAGATTCAGATTTATTTAAGATGCGAATAGAGGTGTAAACAGGCCCGGGGAACTGGCACGACACGTTTAGAAGGCGACACAGTACAAACATTTAGGTGAGTTGAGTTGGATAGTTGTTTTTGGCACGGGCACGAAACAAGCATGACAAATCATGAGCATGGCATGGGCTTGCCATTTTTTTTCTTTGTGAAATGAAGGAAACCTAGTGGATTCTAGAGTCAAAGATATTGACCCTTTATTCAACACATGAAGTGTCACAATGTATTCTTGTAGAATCCATTCTAAAAACTCCTCCCACACACGCAACAATTGATTGTTGCGTGCCTAGGCACAAGGATGACAATTTCCCCCAAACTTGATGGGTACTAGCCCCGTCTATTAGGAGGTGGGTATTACCCGATTTTTTACCCAATTGGAGCGAGTATATATGGTAGAACATAAAAATAAAAAATCCTGCTCTCGTATGAGGCAGGTAGGATTTTGTGATACCCGCTCGACTACCCATATCTAGAAAGTTCACGTATGGTATTTGTTAAAATCATATGTAATCTTTAATTCGTACATATGGTACTTATTTGTGACCTATTTTATTTAGTATTTGAAATGGTTTGGTTTTTTTTTTTTTTTTTTGTCGTAGCACAAATGAATTCGGTTTTTTTAAAGATATTATATTCTTTCTTGTTCAAGTAGTTTAGATATGAGTTTACCCCAATACACCCGATTGATTCCCTTCATGGAGGAGGGGATGAAAAAGAATTCTCCAATTAGGAATCGGAAGGAAATAGAATCCCCCAATCATACCCTACCTGTTGCTATCCTTACGGCCGGGCAGGGCAGGGCAGGGCATTGAATAAACCTTCATTGATGTATATATAATGTGGGTGGGTAGGTGGGTGGGTGGGTGGG
The DNA here is from genome assembly GCA_014282245.1 of Rhododendron simsii. NCBI lineage: Eukaryota > Viridiplantae > Streptophyta > Magnoliopsida > Ericales > Ericaceae > Rhododendron > Rhododendron simsii. The sequence continues at coordinate 33,120,001 of CM024960.1, forward strand.
TTGTATATATAACAGTATTTATAGGTGTGGTTGGGAAGGACGGAGTACTACTTGTCTTCCTCCACTGAATCTGAGAGGGACCTTGAACGAACGAACGAACCAACGAAGCTGGCATTGGCATTGGCAATGGCAACAACCTTCCTGTGCTTTTTTTTCAGTTCTGCATTACTATTGTCACTGGCATCGTATGGCATTGATTTCGCGATTGAATGCATGAGCAGTGTGTGTACTTACTACGTTCGTAAGAGACGAGAGTACGTACGTTTGTAGTAGTAGTAGTAGTAGTAAAATTTCACATGAATGACGTTAAGATGTGGCAGTGCTACTCAAGTACTAGTAGTTTCGTTCTTCATCTGGTACTGGTATATACTGTGGGTTTCGTCTCAAATTTCAATGGTTTTTGGGTTCAAAAGTTCCACTTTTATAGGTCATCTAGTGGTCGTTACTTTGAAAATATGGCTCAAAAAAAAATCTTCTTCGTACCAAATGTCGTGCCAAAGTCGAAATTCAAAGATGGAAAATGACAAATCTCTCTTCTATCTTGTGCCAAACTCATTGTCGAATTTCGACAATGCCATTTATGGTGTCAAATTGGGTATCAAATTTGATAGTTGTCAAACTTGCAACATCACCTTCAAAGTGTCGAAAAGTTGATTGATTGCAGCTAGAAATAAATTAGGGTCATTCTATCATATACTTACTACTATTACACTGGTGGAGCAACCATTTTTTATTTTAATTGATGACATAAAAAAAACACTCCTAAATAAGGTAAGAGTAAACTTCTAAACTGAGACCCCCACGTGCTTTAAAGTGGATCACAGCCTCTAAATGCTTGGAATTTGGCCATCCAAACGCGACGGAGAGTCATCCCTGACAATTTTTGGCGGAAACTTGGAATTTGGTTTTTGCATAAAAGAACAAAGATTGTAAAAAAATGCTGCAAGATACCTTGCTCCTATTAATGAAACGTCAGCAATCACTAGAAAAAACTTTTAGCTGATAGCCAAGATCATGGGGTCGACCTGGAGTCAGGAATCAATACCCTTTCGAATGCTCAAATCTACGAGTGAAACAAAACACCCTTCGTACCGGACCACCCGGCGTAGGGGGGACGGGATCCCAAGCCCCCGGCTCCGACTCCAGTAGTGTATGTTACTGTGCATAGGTAAGAAACATAGACAAGTCTACGGACCGATATTGTCATTAATTATGTTTTTCGATTTGTGCAAACTCGTTGAAGATCGATACGCTAAGACAAGGTAGGAACACAGTAAGAGTGAGAGTGAAGTTTAAAAAGTTCTGGTATAAAAACTAATTGAATTCAACTTAGATATAAATAATTTATTCTCATGTAACTTGTATTAAAACGTACTTATCAGAAAAAAAAAAAAAAAGAACTTGTATTAGAACGTAAGGTTTATGGGTCTTATTTTCTGCGAAATAAGGTGTCGTACGTATCTGTGTCGACATGTTTTGTCTCCACACTTCTTTCTTGGGTGCCTTAAGTACCAGATGTATTTGTATTATGCAAGCCAAGATATTACCCATCGGTCGATATGCATGAGAAGTTTCGAACTCCGATACCGAGACATTAGTTAATAGAAGAAAGAAAATAATGGGAGCATGGCCTTAATTACTCAGAGACTAGTTTTCTTTTTTTAGCTGAAGTGGGCAACAGAATTTCTTTTCTGGGACTATGGTTCACTTTGTTGATGACACTTTTATCAGGGAAATCTCTCTGCAAAGGGTAATCCTTTTACTCCCCCCATGGCCTTTTGTCCAATCACCCAATTGTGCTCCAACTTATGTCTCCCATGATGTAAATTTCCTCCTTTTTTCACTTTCATTATCTCTCTTTTTATGCCTGTCTTTACAGTTTTACACCGGACTTCACTTCACCACCTCATTTCACCAAAAAGTGAAAATCTCTCTCTCTCTCTCTCTCTCTCTCTCTCTCTCTCTCTCTCTCTCCACCAAAAAGTGAAAATCTCTCTCTCTCTCTCTCTCCACCAAAAAGTGAAAATCTCTCTCTCTCTCTCTCTCTCTCTCTCTCTCTCTCTCTCATCTGATTGTGAACTACATGCCAAAAACTTCACTGTTTGAGTGGTCCTTTTTTCTCCTGTCAGTTTCCTCTATATGATGATGAAAGAAGAGAATAACAAGAGCAAGGAACATGGAAAATGATTTCAGATCAGAATAATGGAGTATCTAGAAATGATTTGGACTCAAAGACCAGACAAATGCATCAATTCCAAATCCAAATTGATGATCATGCACTGAACCAAGACACTTGCAGTTGGAGATCACATTAGTCTACGTAGAATATTGACACGGTTTTCTTGACAATTCTTATGATAACTCACATATATAGGTTATTATCTTAGTTCAAGAAATTTGCTAACCCACTCTAAAGTTAAGGGACTCTCATTAGAGAAATCAAAGAAATCGTCGTGATCGAATTCGTCCTTTGAGTCCTCACAACCGTTGGATTTACTGTCCTCTCCTTCCCCCTCCTTCCTGGCCTTCCCTACTACCCTTCTCCTCTTACTCCTGGAGCCCTCTCTTCTTGAGCTTTCCCTGTGTTTCTCCACTTGATTTATTTTCTTGCTCAAATGAGAATTCCAGTAGTTCTTGATTTCATTATCTGTTCGGCCCGGTAGTCTTCCAGCAATCAAAGACCATCTGGAAGAAAACATCAAGCAAATCGGACTATAAAAACCCGATATCAAAGAAAACATTAATTTTGGAGTTGTTATTGCATCCAAAAAGAGTAACGCTACGTTGATCATATTTAAATATCATCTATTGTGGCGTGTTATATATATAGTGTTATTAATTTTTGGTTATGTCTTCTCATGCATCTACCCACATCACTTATATAGAGTGATAGGGGTGAGCTAATAATCTATTAAACCGTGAATCCAGTCCAAACCAATTCAAACTGAATTAATTTGTTTGGTTTTTAAGTAGTGTGGTTTGGTCTTAGTTTTAAAAAATTCAAAATCAAGTTATATGGTTTGGTTTGTGAATTTACATTAACGGTTGCGGTTCCAAACTGATTTGGACCGTATAAATGCATTTATATATTTTTTTAATTTAATATAGATACACCAATAAATATAGGCTATGCCATGGTGAATTAACTTCTTAATTTAGTACTCCACTTCACCGCTACATTTCTTTGCTGTGAATAGTAATTGCCCTAAATTTCTATTAGTTCACAAGTTTTGGTGATTTCTATAGAATTTTAAGTTTAAATATAAGTTTTGGTTTTATTTATATATGTCATTTTGAGTACTTTAAATCGTGTATAAAATTGATATTTTAATTTCAAGCAAACCATGGTTCAAAATCGAAACTGATCCGTATCTAAAGGTTTGGATTGGTTAGGTTTTATGAATTTGGATTGATTTGGTTCTCAAAATTCATAATTCGTAAGTATTGATTTGGTTCTTACCGGACCATGCTCACCCCTATAAAGTGACACATCAGATAGTACACAAATATAGTTACCATAGTAATATTACTAAGACGAGGGAGATTTAGACAAACCTGTTTCCTAGGAGTTTATGAAGCCGAAGAATCAAGTCTTCTTCTTGATCAGTTATGTTTCCTCTCTTGATATTCGGCCTTAAGTAATTCATCCATCTCAATCTGCAACTCTTACCACACCGATCGAGCCCTGCAAAATTAAAAAAAAATACTACACATCTTAGCTTAAGTATGTGTATTTTGAACTGCACATGTACGTATTCACATATGCATACGCTTTTTCTATATATGTGCACTCAGACTCATTAATTGTTGAAGAAATATATACCTGCTTTGGTTGCAATTTTCTTCCACCTCTTTGGACCATGGATTTCAATAACCTCTGCTAGTTTTCTATCTTCCTCAGCCGTCCATGCACCCCTGTTCATCATCTCCTTCTTAACTGACTTATCGTCTTTTTTCTTTTCAATATTGATGGACTCTTCTGCCATAGCAGATGGAGAGGGAGAGAGAGAGAGAGAGAGAGAGAGAGAGAGAGAGAGAGAGATAATTTTGATTTGGAGGGAAGAGGGTTATGAGATGGGTCCCTAATTCTAAATCATCTACCCTTCTTGGTGCATGGATACAACTTCAACAACCATATGATTTTGTGTGTGGTATATATATAGGGGAGAAAAGGGGGATTTATGAGGGGCATCACAAGGGACTTTTTGTGAATGATGATTGAGCAATGAGAGAACCCAAAAAGTACCTTGCTGGACATGCTACATGGTAGGACTACAAAGGCTGCTAGATTAGAGGAATAAAATAAACACAACTACAACGAGAGAGAGAGAGAGAGAGAGAGAGAGAGAGAGAGAAGGTTAAAAATTTCAATGGTGCGCTTACACCTGCTTTGGACGAAAAGTAAAGGCAAAAAAAGTGACATGGACATGGTGGGGAGAAAGGACCACAGACCAAATGGTTGTGGTAATTTAATCACCACAGTGATCATGTGGTGGCCTATGTTTGTCATTTACTTTTTTTTGTTTTTTTAAATCTTTGACGAATGCTCTGTCTTACATAAACTATGAAATCACGGATCCTAAGCTCATGATAACCTTAAAAAATGGTGTGTGAGCATTTGATTGATTATAGTTCGAGTTCAATAATTGTTAGCTAAGACTATAGAAAGACTGTCTTAGACTCTTAATTATAGGAATTATTCATATATCTAATGTGTTCATTTTTTCCAGAGATTTAAATCGTTGCGAGGTGTTCGGGAATGAATAGTTCAAATCACCGTTTAGATCACGGTAATTGTATGGAGGTGAGTTGTGGACACCGTAATTTTATCACAACAATGTGGTGGAAGTGGAATAAGTTTGCCAATTCTCTCTCTTTTTCGAGGGTGTTTGGAGCTTAACCCAATTTACCTTTCAGGTACATCTAGTCTTGGCTGATGCTTGGAGCTTCGGTTCCGCTCCCTTTGTTCAAATCACTGAAAAAGTTGGCTTGCCGTAGTGGTCTTAACTTGAAATTTAGGGGATTTACTTTCACTAAAGGGATTTTTGTTCTCAGGTTTAATTCTTCTTACCAGTAACTCTTGGAGTCGTCTCACCCCAACGCATAAGCGTGTCAAAAAACTATGGGAGGGACTATAGTGATTAGCCTGAAGTGCACGTAAGCTGACCCGAGACCCTCTGCATTTAAAAAAAAAAGAAAGAAAAAGAAATGGAGCCATAGGTATTACTTCCTCCGTCCATTTTTAAGTGTCCTGCTCCGAAATTCCAACTTATTAAAAAGACATCATCATTACTTTTCACATCAACTTTTTTCTCCAATTTCCTACGTACCCATCATCATTACACTTTTACTTACTAACTTTTCAAAATGAAATCTACTTTTAGAGACAAAATAGACAATGCACCAACTTTTACCCACTAACTTTACAAAATAGACATTTATTAAGGAACAATCCAAAATGGAATACCAGACTATAAAAAAGGAACGGAAGGAGTACTATAAAGTTGTAGTAAATGTTTTAATACGACATCAAGAACTGCATGCCAAAAAATATTAGGAAGACGAGAGATTATTAAGCTGCTACCTACTAACAATTCTGTAATTCAAAGGGTTTTAATTTTTCAGAGCGATGGGCATGAAAAGAGGATAATTCTGCTGGGAATGCATGAAGAATGTCTCTGATTGGTTTGGTCTCTTCCTTTGTTAATAATATTCCTCAAATTCATCGTTTTCTCCATGATACTAGATCCCAATTCCCATCCCACGTGATACTAGCTAGTGAGGATCCAATATTAATCTGCTTTATAATATATATATATATATATATATATATAGATGTACGGAAATACTATACTATACATTTTCATTTGGGTGTCTACAAAGCTAGCGTAAAAGCGTTTTTAGAACACATCGGACGTGTTTGCGCACAACAGCATTGAAAACAGATTTTAAATTTTAGTTTTTGATTCTGCTGCAGATTTTAGTTAACGAATTTAGTAGAAGTTGAGAAACCTATTTGTTGCAGCTGCGAGATTATGAGAATTTCATTTCTTTCTTGAGAATTTGTGTTACAGAATCCCAAAAACTACCCAAACCTAACTTCGAAATTTTTAGAATTTTTTTCCTTTTTCATGTTCTTAGAATTTGTAGATTCTAAAAATTGATTATGTAGAATTTTTAACAAACATTATATACTGGTTTTTAGAAGCTAGTAGAATCTAAAAATTTATCAAAATAATTTTTTGCAAGCACTCACATCCTAACCCACTAAAATTCACAAGAATGAAGGATTGAGACCGCGAGCGTAGAGCATTTTAATTAAGGATTATGCCACTAGAATCCACCATATGCGGCCCTCTTTGAATTGTATAATGATCAATATCGTTGGTACGTAAATTCATAGCATCAACCTAGAATTCATAACTTAATTTTGTACACAAATAACAATTGCACAGTATGACACCAACATTTGAATTCATAACTTAAGTTGTGATTTTTTAAAAGAATGTTATGAATTTCTGTACAAACATGATGAATTATATACTCTATGAAACAATTATTAAGTACTCTAACAACCAAAAAAAAAAACTATTACGTACTCTTCTTTAGACTTTGCAATATTAAAAACTAAAATTTTACATATAACCAGGTACTCGGATCAACTTATAGGAACCTCAACTAATGCTGAGAGATCATAAATTCACCGTCTTCTAGCGGTGGCCGCAATTCAAGCAAAAGTAATTGCTCTGTAGGGACTGGCCAAATGAGTTGATTGCATCTGAAAGATATCCAACCTGAAACCTTAGAATTAAACAAATTCTTAAGTCGATCTCAAGGCCTTGACTGCTCGACCAACCCCTACCGCTTGAGTTAATAATTTCCCAATATTGAGGAAACCAGGTGTGCCAAATTTTTGATCCAGTCAATGTGCCAACTGCTCAGATGCTTTATATATTCTAATATAAATGTCTCATTATTTAGAAAACATGTGTTTAACTTCTTGCTAATCTCAAAATAAAACAAGAACAAAGTGACAGAATTAAGTGGGAATTAGGTTAGTGTTTCGTCTCAATTGCAAGGTTAGGTGAAAATTTAGGGTTGAAACTTCTGGGGAAGAGTAATAAACCTCACAAGCCCCTCGACAGCATCTTAATTTGTGATTCCATGGAATGAATCTCACTGTACCCATAAAAGGCTGAAATGGCAAGAGTTTTTTCTTCCTATGTATTTATTTGTCACGTTTGTACTTCTTCTTTCTGCAGGTGGCCGGGTTAATTTACGCGTACCTCAATTAATCTTAAGAAACCATAAACCAACCTTTCACTAGAGGAGACGCCACTTAAAACTGGACAAAAACACTTGTAGATCGACGATTTTCTTTAAAGTTCCCACATTTAGCCATCAACTATGCACAATTGTCCTAATTGAACCTTGGAGTCGTAAGCAGCATGCATGAATCAATTGCTTGATGATGATGCATGATATATTGTAGCAGTGGGATTCCTCGATTCAGTTTTTCATAATTGAATGTCCAGGTCGTTTATCCCATCTCGACTAATATAATTAGGACTCTAAAGTTAACGACCGAAAAAATCTCTAGTAGTTTTGATTGTGGATACAAGATTTGTATTTAGCGAGGGTCTAAACCACATGTAGTTCTACGGTGATAATTAACTACCGTGCCACCATGTGTATATATATATACACATATACACATGGTGGCACGGTGATTAATTCGATCATATTGAGCGGCTCGAATCATCGAAATTCAATCGGGATTAATGAGGTCCGCACTTAAGTTAAGTAGGGAACTCAAATACACACACACACACACACACATATATATATATATATGGGCTTGATATATAGGTCTAATACCTCTCGTTTTAAATTAAAGGCACATACAATTAAAGAGAATATTTAGAATTGGGCAGGGAATTAACCTGCCTGCACCCCCTTCCATCTACCACTGAGTGGCTCCAAAAAGAGTCGAACCTATGATTTTGGAGGAGTAAGCACCTTGTTTTTCTATTTATAATTCAAGGTGACGGGTCTGGTATACACGCACATCGACTATTCATACCTTTCACTCACGGGTGGTCCAATTAAAGCCAGAGCAGAGTCGACTGTCATGCTCCCACCGGCCGATCAAATCCATGGGGATTAAAGATTCCATGTTTCACACTCCATATACTGCCATTCCTTGGTACAAAAATTCTTTGCAGGGGACTGTGCAGAACACTGAATGAATGAAATGATCACGTGACAAAAGTATTAAGGCACGAATATGGCCAATTGAATGGATTAATTAGCAAAAGTATTAAGACTAGAAGACAAAATTAAATGACAAATTAGTCTTCGCATGACAAACGCAGCATATGTCAGTTGAATTTAACTTAATTATAAATTAGAGGGCATATGTCGGGCGATTAGGATAAACAGGTGATTACAGTACATTTTTCTGATATTTTTTTTGCCCAAAACTAATAAATGCGAAACACAGCATATGTCAGTTGGATTTAACTTAATTATAAATTAGAGGGCATATGTCGGGCGATTAGGGTAACCAGGTGATTACATAACATTTTTCTAATTTTTTTTTCGAAAAACTAATAAATGCGGAAAAAAAAAAAAAAAAGTGCTAAAGCTTAGCGGAACACTACCTTAATCCTCTGTGCCAACTGCTCGATCAGGTGCTATATTTTTATCACAGGGATCCAAGGTGCTTTATGCTAATAAATGTCTCATTAGCTGGAAACATGTGTTTAATTGCGAACTGATCAAACATAACAAGAACAATAAGTGGGAAATGATTTTGTGTTATGTCGGTAGAAAACTTCTGGCGAAGAAGAATATATTTGCAATTTTTTGTCGTATCAGCGAAAGTCAGTATATTGTCAAAATAGTTAATTAGCATTTCGGAAGAGGAGTTGAATTCCTTACCACATTTCTTCTTGCCCTTTAGGGCACCCCCTTATGCCGTCGCACTAAGGTCTCTTTGCTATATTTGACAACTTTTTACCTATAATTTAGATATTCGGATCAAGTTACGCACATCTCGAAAGCACAAGTATCTGTGATGTCATGAAGTATCTGATGATTTCATGAAGGGACACTAATTACTATACCGACATGACTTTCTACATCATCTTCTTTTTTGACTTGCAAAACTGAAGGATGAAAACTAGAACGCTCTAGAGCAAAGCTATCCTGTTTAGATCTGTATCTGGTTTATTGTACTACTTTAGCTTATGGTTTCCTTCCTTGGTAACAGGTGGCGTATGATTGTCCTCGCCCTCAGTTTAGGTGCCAACATTGTTGGAATGTAGGCCGTTGGTTGTGATACATTCTCTCCGTTTTCCATTTAATCTTTGTAACTCTTTTTCTAAAATTAATAAGTTTTTTTTTTTGCAGATAAAAAAAAAGATGAAAACTAAAACTGACATCGCGATGCGATAAGACTTGAATTTTTCGAGAACACAACACCTCATTACTTACCCAAAATAAATAACACCTCGTTCTTGACTCACACTTGGAATAAATGATTTTTTTTTTTTTTAATCTAATTGGTGCTTCCGTTGGAAGAAGCCTTCCAATTACCCAACAATTATATATAATGATTTGTCTAAATTAAAATTTTGAGTTGTAAGCCGCCTCACTGATCAATTGCTTGATGGTATATGGTCATAGCTGCGAGATTCCATGTTCCAGCTTCTTCTTTTTTTAAAACTGGATGTTAGTACCAGTTTATCCATATCTTGACTTATTTCAAAACCCTAAAATTAACAACTGGACAAACCTCAAGAGTTTTTTGCTAGCAGAGTTGAGCATACGGACTTGGATGAGTAAGCAAGGGTTTTTTTTTAATGACTCGGGGTGTTTGGGCCAACATTTACGCACCTCCACTAATTTCATCATCCACTTGTGAGGGGTCCAATCAAAACCGTCGAGTATCACGCTCCCACACAATCAAACACTCGGGATAAAGATTCCGTGTTTCATAATGTGCTGCCATTGCATCATGTTACAAAATCGTTCTTTGCAGGTGGCTGCGCAGTCAAATTGAATGAAGAAAAAGATCACATGGAAAAAGCATAGGGGAATGGCAGATAGCCAAAACCAAATGGATTAATTAGCAAATAAGGAATTAAGATTTGAAGACCAAGTGACCCATGACAAATCAGGCCAAACAAACAAGCTTTTGGTTGTATATAAACAACTCATCTCACGAGTAATTATACTAATCTTTCAACTTTTGGGGGCGGGGGGTAAGTATTTCTAATCTTTCAACTTGCAGAATTAAGAAAGAAAAACAAAACGTCATCACGTCATTGGGACTTAATTAAAAATCAGCAATTGATTAGCAGGGATATTAGGGGTAAAGGCAAGGAGATTAGGACAACCATGCAACCTTAAGCAAGAGAAAGTGGGTAATTAAGGAATTAAGTTCTTGTTATTATTCTAGATGGTCACACACCACGTGCTTTCGATCTCTTTATTGGTCTGGTACATGCAGGGCTTTTGCACCTTATTTAATTAGATTCATTATGTGATGCAGGCCAATAATTTATAATTAATATAGGAATTTCAGTGCATCATTTTTTTGAAATAATATTTCATTAAAAAACTAGTATATTTGATTTTAATATTTTGCTAGGAATCTTTAAATTAGAAAAATAAGTATCCTAGAGTAGTTAGTTTCCTAATTCTCTAATAGATTTGGTTTCCTTTATTTTTTGCTTGGTCAAGAAAAATTGTTAATTTCTAATTTTATTGTTTTATTTCCTAGCATGTAGGGTTTCTTCTATTATAAATTAATTAAGTTGTAAGCCTTAGAGCTAAGTTGGTTGTTTATGATTGATTATTGAAAATTTGAGAAGTTTTCTCATATCATTTGTGATTTATTCGTACAGAGAGTATCTCTAGTTCAAACTTATTTTGGATTGTCCTTGTTGCGCATTTCTTCTTTTTCAACACCCCTCCCTACATCACGACGAGATTTGTTCCCCAAATTAATTAGCTTATTGGATCAGGTTAATTAGCTTATAATATTTTTCTCTTCACTAGGAATTACTTTTCGCCGCATCGAATTACTTTTGGTCGTATCGGATTACACTTGGCTGCTACAAATTACTCTTGCCCGTATCGAATAGCACTTGGCCACATTGAATTACTTTTCGCAGCATCGAATGGCACTTGGCCGCATCTAATTACTCTTGGCCGCATTTAATTGCACTTGGCCGCTACAAACTGCACTTGGCCGCATCAAATTGCACGGCCACATGCAATTCGATGCGGCCAAGTGCAATTTGATGCGGCCATATGCAATTCGTAGCGTCCAAGAGTAATTCGGAGCGGCCAAGTGTAATTCGATGAGACCAAGTGCAATTTGATGCGGCCAACAGTAATTCGATCCGGCGAAAAGTAATTCAATGCGGCCAAGAGTAATTCGTTGCGGCCAAGTACAATTTGATGCATCCAAGAGTATTTCACACTTGGCCCGCGCATTTTAGTACTATGCATAAAAAATTTATAGGGACAATTTATGTTTATATGTGGTGTGCACTTTTTTTTTCTGCAAAAAACCTAAAATCTTATTATTGATAATGAAATATTACAAGGATAGAAATATAGGGTACCCTCGAAGCTAATAAACATATAAGGATGTCTGGAGATTCGATTCACTTTGTCAGCAACTCTTAGGGCCACCTCACATCCAACATGTAAGTGCAAAGACAGATCCAAGATTTTGCGCTAATGAGGGTACAAAATTTTATTTGTAAGTTTATCCGGTGCGTTCATAATTTCGATATCGATCCTTGTATAGAATCTCTCTAGCTTCTCCTCATGATCAGCTCTCTCTTTATCTACATCGTAACCTTATGTTTTATTAGCCTACGAAGTTATGAACCATTAAATTAACATTATGGTGATCACGTTTGTGTATCATTTTTGCACGAGCACCACTAACCAATGTGACCGATGCAATTTTTCGTTTATCGACAATGCGATCGATGCAACATGATACTTATTTAGTTTAGGAAAGCCGATTAATCTTTCGGGTTTCTTTTAGTTCCGTACGATTAATCTTTCGGGCTTACGCATCAGAAAAGCCGATATCCAAATTGGCCGATTGCCTTTCCAGTAGGGAAAAGCTAACACTTATGAATACAAATTTTGCTTTCAAAAAAATCTTTTTGCTAGTATTACTTATGCTTATTTATTCATAAATGTCTAGGCCTTTTAATTAACTTTATTATAAAAAGCCAAAAGCTAGCTTCAATCTTATCTTCACTTTTTTTGGTTGAGTAGACCAGCACGAAGTTGACAGTACTAGAAAAGTAAAAATTAACTAAACCATCATCGACCATTATTAAAGACATAAAATTAGTGCTACATTTGTGATTGAGGCTTTATTTATTTATTTTTTTTTACTGATCTTGCAAAGTGATTTTGCCACTTTTAAGGTCAATTGAAGCCTAAATCTTTCTACCTTTCTAGCTTTTTTGAACGCTAATAATTGATGGACCCAAACCATCAAAACATGCAAAAGTTGTGTTCCCCAAAGAATCATAAGCACCGTAAAAAAAAAAAAAAAAATTTAAATGGCGAAACGAAAACAAATAGAGCAAATGGAATCGCTATGAGAGAATAACATCCCAACGAATTTGTCACCCAAAATCCCGACTGCAATATGCCACACAAACCCCGACGGCTACAAAGTTGACAAGGAATCAACCTAGCTAGCTAGCAACAGCACTGCTTAAGTGTCGACCTCAGCTAGAAACTAGAAATCAATAAGCTAGCTACGTATGTGGAGATTCTCAACTATATACCCCCAGCCCCAGCACCTTTTAACTAGCTTATAGTATATGATATGATATGATATGATAGAACTTTTTTTTTTTTTTTGAAGGTACGGCCTCTAGATAATTATGATAATTATATGATGTTGATTTGACCCAAGTGAGAATTATTGAGGTCCCAGTAAGCTAGCTAGTAGATCACATCACGTGCCCACTCAGACTCAGCTAGCTGTATTTAATTTGAACTTAATTGCATGATCACATCAATTAAAGGAACTTTGTATAATTCAAATAGTTAATGCTGTATATACATGCATGAATATGCACAGAGACCCTTGCTAATAACAGAATTGGGGTGAGCTAGATAAAAAAATTAAGGGTTTTTCATTTTTTGGAACTTATGGAAAAGGAAAGAAAAGAATGGAAAATCAAAAAAAAAATTCACTTCCATTAATTGTCTGGTTTGGAGAAAATAACAAATTCATATGTATCGAGGAAAGTACCATTTTCCTCTCATTTTCTTTTCTTTCTTTCTTTTTTTTCCCTCTCACTTTCCTCATGTTCCAACCAATATAAACTCCTTTGTACGGTAACTTCTTCCTGGATTAGGGCATTTGTCTCCTGACATCCAATTAAATGTGATTGCTTGATAGAGTGAGGTAAGTTACTTTTTATGTAAGTGTTTTATGCAACAATAGGAAGGCATGATAATGGGTGATCGGTTTTGTGTACCACTTAATTAACAAGGCATGCCTTGTGAGAAAAAACCAATCACCCGTTGTCACGGTGATTGGTTTTGTGTACCACTTAATTTTAGGGATTTTTGTTGTAGCCATTCATTTAAGGGAAAATGACGGCCCATGATGTATTTTAATAATTAATACTCCCTCCGTCCCAAATTAATTGTTCGGTCTGCAAAACGGAGTGTTAAAAATAATGCAATTTTTTCAAGGAAAAATTCAAACTTTTTTCATAAATTAAAAATACTCATTGATATCTAGTAAATTGTTGAAAAACTTTTGATTTTTTCTTGCAAAAATTGTATTATTTTTAATACTCCGTTTTGCGGACCGGACAATCAATTTGGGACGGAGGGAATACCTTTTAAGGACATGCTAAGAACATTTGTTAATGAACAAAATGTCTTTGACGAGTATTAATTATCAAAACACGTCCTTGGCCATCATTTTCCCTTCATTTAATCATATGTTTGATATATATAAATGCCACGTGAGAGTTGGATCCTAAAAATAAGGAGAGTTGTTCCTAAACTTTATGGTGGGGAGTTGATTGGAAATGTTTGCAGTTACAAGTATTTATATTTTGTCATTACTCATAATGTCATTTCATTGTCAAACCTAGCCTAGCCTAGTTTATTTCCATTTTCTTGTACATCATTCAACTTTTTCTAGGCCAATTTAATGAAGTTTTTTTTAGTAGTTTTAGTTTCACTTTTTCCATTGAGGCAAAAAATAACAATCCTTAGCCACACATGTTATCTTGAAGAATTAATAAGTCAAATTAAAGGCCAATGCCAACTCACACGATGGATTGCAATTCAGTTCTGGCACTCCTCACATCCGTTCACGCTTACAAATGTCGCTCACGCCTGCGCAGCTAAGGAGGGAGAATTCAAGATCCGTTTAACTTCTGAATTTCTACTTGTAGCACGAGAAGCTTTGAGCATCGGCTCTCAACAGCAGTGGCCCAAGCCTCAAATTAGCCCAACTAGTCTAGGTGCCAATTCCCAACAAGCCCGTACATGGGCCCAGTGCTGTCTCTAGGTGCCAGCGAACTTGGGCCCAACGGGTTCTGGGAATCTTGGGCTGGCTCGTCGTTTTAGGCCCTACATGTTTTGGACTTGTGGCCCCGTAATCGTGCACTAAGGGTCTCTTCGGCCTAACTTGTCACGGGCTTTTTGACAGTGCAATTATTTTGTTATTTTTTTTTAATATCGTATCAAATTTTACATCATATATTTCGTCTCGTCATCTTATATGACGTTTTCTCAATTTAGGTCTATGTTTTATAATTCTCTGATAAAAAAAAAATTGCAGGAAGTCTACTTTTTACCACTGGGTAGAAAAAATTGCACCTTAATTCTTATTAAGGTATAACACTCTTTTTAATTACCACTAAGTTTAGGCATGTACTGAGAATGTTAGAGAACAAATTATCTCCAGGTTTAGGCGTATGTTGAGAATGTTCTCAGTGCTGGGAACGTCTTAGAATATTCTTAGTGCTAAGATAAGAAAATTCTTAGTGTTGAGAACATAGGAGAATGTTCTCAAAACTAAGAACGTTTGAGAATGAATTACCACTACGTCAAGCGTGTAGAATGCTCTAAGAATGTTATCAGCTTTGAAAAATATTCAGAGATGTCAATAATACCATAAAATCTAGGCATGTATTGAGAACGTTCCGAGATTGAGAACGTTCTCAATAGGGACTCGGGGGGCCTGTGGTGACTTGAGTCACCACAGGGATGTAGTGGTAGGAAACGGTGCCGTTTGCGGCAAGAAGAAGTTGGAAAAAAAAAAGGGCTACAAGGCCTTGTTTGGTGAAAAGGAGAGAGAAAAAATTAAGTTCTCTAATTTTTAATTCGTTTGAACCAGTGCAAAGATCTTGTTTTTCTTATCATTTTACATTAAAGGGTCATAATTAATTTTTGACTCTAAGACTCTCATTAGTTAGTCCTAAGAGATATTTGGTTCTACGACTTTCTTAGGGCTAACCAACGAGAGCCTTAGAGTTAAAAATTATTTATGACCCCTTAAAATAAAATGATTATAAAAATAAGATATTTGCACCTGTTCAAACGGATTGAAAATTGGAGCACTTAACTTTTTAACCCTATTTTTTAAATATATAAATGGTCTAAAGATTGTTGAAAAATTAAGTGCTCCAATTTTCAATCCGTTTGAACAGGTGCAAAGATCTTATTTTTATAATCATTTTATTTTAAGGGGTCATAAATAATTTTTGACTCTAGGGCTCTCGTTGGTTAGCTCTAAGAAAGTCGTAGAACCAAATATCTCTTAGGACTAACTAATGAGAGTCTTAGAGTCAAAAATTAATTATGACCTTTTAATGTAAAATGATAAGAAAAACAAGATCTTTGCACTGATTCAAACGAATTAAAAATTAGAGAACTTAATTTTTTCCCTGTCCTTTTCACCAAATAAGGCCTTGCAGCCCTTTTTTTTCCAACTTCTTCTTGCCGCAAACGGCACCGTTTCCTGCCACTACATCCCTGCGGTGACTCAAGTCACCACAGGCCCCCCGAGTCCTGTCAATAGTCAATGTCGGTAGCCAATGGTCAATAATGGTGGAGGAGTATTTTTTGAAAATAAAATTTTGATTTTATCTTAAGGATGTATTTAATGATTTTAGCCTAATCCGGTGGGAATTAGTTTGAATTTTTCTGTACCTACACATAAATGACCTTAAAATATTTTTTATGAGATTTTGTAAACAATCAGTTTCATTGAATATCAGTAGGTATGTCTACAAATATCCAATTGAGTTAATTTTTTTTACAAGGCCTCATAAATTGATACTAATGAATATTTTTTGTATTTTTGTTGGGTCTAGAGTAGGCCCTAAGTAGGCGTCCAGTCAATCCAACGATAAAGGGAAAATGACGGTCAAAGATGTGTTTTGATAATTAATACCCGCCAAGAACATGGACATTTTTAATATTAACAAATGTTCTTAATATGTATTTGATAGGTATTAATTATCAAATCACGTCATCCGACCTTAATTTTCCCAACTATAAAAGCGTGGGGTCAGTGTAGGCCCTAGACTTTTTGAAAAAATACGATGTAAAAATAACAAAAACAAACAGTGCCGAAAAGACCATAAAAAGTTAGGCCAAAAGACCCGTGACCAAAATGAACGATGGCTGATCATGTTAGATGGATGTAAATGTATAATAACACACCTCCCCTTTGTTTTCTTCGCATGGCCACCCCCTGCAGAAAACACAGAGCAAATGGAAAAAAGTAGGAACGGAACACGAGGAGAAGGAGGAGGCTATTCATTACAAATCCCACCGTTTTGTTTGTGATCCCCCCAACTTTGAAATTTGAGCTCAAACCCCCCACCACACACACAAAATCCCAGTTTTTACCCCCAAGAAATCTCGAGAGAGAGAGAGAGTTTTAAACAAAACATTCTACTGGTCATGAGTAACTGGTTAGGTTTCTCTCTTACTCCCCACCTCAGACTCAATGGCGAAGGTTATGAGAGAGAAGAAGACGGCCATGGAGCCTCTTCCCGTACGACGTCGCTCATGCCTCTGCGTTCAGACGGTTCTGTTTTCGATGTGAACATTTTCAGGCCTTCTCATGGCCCAGGTAACAATTACTACTATTCATCTAAACCTAGCTAATGCATATTGAAAACCCCTAAAAATACCTCCTTTTTCCCTTCTTCCGTTTGGGAGCTAGAAAAAGGTGGGATTTTTAGCAGAGCTGGTAAACGAGCCGAGCAATGAGTTTTCGAAACATGTTCTAGCATATAAACATGCTGATAAACATGTTTAAGCTGAATAGCAGCTTGGTTTGAACGCTTAAGAAAGTTTGAATATATTCAAAATCGAAATTAAACGAGCTTTTAACGAACGCCGACGAGCTCAGGCTCGATTAGATTAGCTTGATTTGTTTATCGGCCCTAGTTTTTAGGTCAAAAGGAGTGTTATAACATGAGCTCTGTTTTCTTGTTCTTGGTTTTTAGATTGGAGATATGATGAGAACACAATGGGTGGGACGAATCAAAACGTGGAGGTTCCAAAGCTGGAAGATTTCTTGGGAAGTTGTTACTCAAACACTTCTCCCACTGACTCAGAAGATTATACTAACAGCCAAACCCAACAAGAAAGAATCAACGTGAATGTGCAACCAATCTTCAACCACTCTACTGGGGAAATGGAGGAATCTGAGGGGAATCTGAATCTCACAAACCCAACTTTTCTCCCACCTTACAACCATTACAATGGCAACCCACAAAATGGAATTGCGAGCACTCTGCTCCAAAAGTGTGATTTGAATTGCAACCCTAATCTTGGCAATGGCATGACCCATGTGCCATTTTATGGTGCGAATTCGATTTCCGGGTTCAAGTCTTGGTTGAGGGAAACACCGGTTTATTGCGAAAACCCTTCTGCTGAAGCAGATGATGGTGGTTTTCGGCCTCTATCGCTGACCGTGAGGCCGAGTGTAAACCCTGTTGGTGTTACGGTGGCTTCGCCTTTGCAGGCGGTGGATGGCCGAAAAAAGTCGGTGGTCGTGAAATCGACGAAGAGAGAAGCAGTGGCCCGGAAATCTATTGAGACTTTTGGGCAAAGAACTTCTCAATATCGTGGTGTTACGAGGTATTGATCACAAAATTTGACTTTTATTGAAGGCTATGTTTGTTTGTTCTGTCTAATTATAGTGCATTGGACGAGTAACCTCATCGGATTAATACGATTGTATTGTATAGTTTTCCATGTTTTGTTAGATGAGTTATCAA
Source organism: Rhododendron simsii (assembly GCA_014282245.1). Lineage (NCBI taxonomy): Eukaryota > Viridiplantae > Streptophyta > Magnoliopsida > Ericales > Ericaceae > Rhododendron > Rhododendron simsii. Next base: position 33,138,324 of record CM024960.1, read on the forward strand.
CTTAACAAACGTGTAAAACCCATTCCTCTAATTATTGGATTCAGATGATAAAATACAAGACCCAACATGGGTTAGCGTAGTGGCGGTCAATATCTGAGGTTTAGAGGCTTGTTCGATCGTTACAATGTTAAACCTCCATCAACTCTTGTCAGTGTCAGTTTATGCGAGGAATTACTACGACTTTAATTGGCCCTGTTAGTAGACAATAGAATTGATTCCGGTGGTTAGTTGAGATTAGCATGTGTTGGTCTAGACACCTCGAAGTTAAAAAAATAGCCAAAGCAAGTTTTTGGGTCCCATATTTTCTTTTCGGATGATACTACTATGGTGTCCCCGGTCATTTTGAGAACACCGTAATTTTTGGAATAATAGAACCCTTACAAGCATAACAAAAATCATTACAAGTATAATAGAACCATAACATGGCATAACCAAGGCATAACCAAAAATCAACCAAGGCATAACCAACCAAGTTATGCCTTGTTATGGTTTTGGTTATACTTATAATAGTTTTGGTTATGCTTGTAATGAATTTGGTTATGCTTATAATGGTTTTTGTTATACCAAAAGTTACGGTGTCTCCAAAATGACTGGGGACACCGAAGTCATTCCCTTTTCTTTGCGCTTTATGTTTTATGGGTAATGAATTCATGATAACGAAATATTTAGGCATCGGTGGACCGGAAGATACGAGGCTCATTTGTGGGACAACAGCTGCAGAAAAGAAGGGCAAACAAGGAAAGGAAGGCAAGGTGATGAAAAATGTTTTTTGATCTCCAACTCACATTATCCTGATTATATCATTTTCTCTCCCTAACGAATATTCTAATCTGTACATATGTGTTTGATGCAATTTCTGGGTTCTTCTTCTTTCACCTATTCAATGTTGCAGTTTATTTAGGTAGGTGAAGCTTCCCTGCGTTTCTCATTTATTTCCATTAATTTTGACCCCTAATATTCTACTATGATATAAAATAAAAACCTTGGATGGTGTGCAATTTATTTTATGTTTCCATTCTTCCTCTGTCTTATGATCAGGTGGTTATGATAAGGAAGATAAAGCAGCTAGGGCTTATGATTTAGCTGCTTTGAAGTACTGGGGCCCATCTACCCATATCAATTTCCCTGTAAGTTTAGTTGCCAAATTTCCCATTTTCTGATAACCAATCTCAAAGCCCATTTTAGCACACTCTTTCCTATATAAACTAGGATATCCTCTGTTGAACACTCAGCTAAGCACTTATGAGAAAGAGCTTGAAGAAATGAACAACATGACCAGGCAGGAGTTTGTAGCCATGTTAAGAAGGTACCCCTGTGTTTTTATTTGGTTTATGTGAACAGATTCGGATACAGATGTGTTCGGAACCGTCCCAGTCCGTTATTGTTTTGTTGGGTTCATGTGAACGGGTTGGTTCCTGTCACGTACTAGTAGATTATTGGTAAAACCATTAAGGACCATTTTTTTGTTTTTGCAGGAAAAGTAGTGGGTTTTCAAGAGGGGCTTCAATGTACAGAGGAGTGACAAGGTGGTGGCAGGAGACAACAATTTTTATTATATAGTCTACATTATTTACCGCATTTGCAGCTTTTGCAACAATAAGACTCACATGCATATAATGTTCTGAATAAACCAGTGAAGTGAAAATTTTATTATTGCATCATTTAATTAGGTCCACCTATCAAAATGTCTTACCTTCTTTTGCTTTAATGGGTTTAGTTGTTTTGGTTACCATTGTGGATAGGCACCATCAACATGGGAGGTGGCAAGCTCGGATAGGAAGGGTTGCTGGCAATAAGGACTTGTACCTCGGCACATTTAGTAAGTGATTGGTCGCCCTTTTTCTTCAAAGCTAGGTTGCAATAATAACACTAGTTCATAAAGGTTTGCACAAAATGTAGTGGGTGTGTTGTTTAATTGGCCAACAAACTCAATGACTTAACCCTTTTTTAATAACTGGACGTTTGGCCCAGCTTGCACGCAACTCGACTAATTTTACGGTCCTGAAGTTAACGACCGGGTGAACCCTGCTGTGGCTCCAAGATTTGGAATGTTTGGCCTCTATGGAATTCAAACATGTCACCTCATGAAAGACAAGCATTTACTCCACCATTAGTTTGGCCTCCATGGAGTATTAGTTTTCTCAAAACCACTTGGCCAAACCCCTTGGATTTACAATTTTGTTTTCCTTTTGTAGATAATTTCACCATTATATGATCCAAATGCAAATACAACCTCAATTATGTACTAATTTAAGATTGATGTTGGGTTTTATCGTCTCTTCTTTCTTATTTACTGACTAACGAAATGCAAAAGGACAATGCTAATGTCCAAGAACTACTGGACATAATGGTCATTGAGAACATAAGAGGCCAACATAATGGATCTTTTGGGTTGAAATGATAAATTTCTAGTCTAGCACTTGACTCTGTCTAATGGATGATGATACGTTTGCTGGTGGTCATTACTGATTTCTCATTATGAGTTATGGTATTGCTTAGGTACACAAGAGGAAGCAGCTGAAGCATATGATATTGCAGCGATCAAATTCAGGGGGACCAGTGCCGTTACCAATTTTGATATCAGCCGGTACGACGTCAAGAGGATTTGCTCGAGCTCGACACTCATCGGTGGGGACCAAGCCAAGCATTCCTCGGTGGATTTGACTCCAATTTCTACGGTCGAGGATTACAATTCTTGTGCTTCATCTGCTTCGCCTCAGCCGCTTCTCTCAATATCAAACGGTGATCAGACAACTGATGAATTAATGGCGAGCGATATAGTGTGGGGTACTTCCAATGAGGCATCTTTGGTGGATCCTGGTGGCCCAGAAGGCTGTGTCGGGGCGCAGGGCCACTGGTGCGAAGATAGCAATAATGGGAGTGAGAACAGTGGTGGGAATCGGCTAGGAAGTCATCTGGGTTTGGTCCATGATCAGGTTCCAGTGTTTGCACTCATGTGGAATGAGTGAGAATACATACACTACGAATGAGTTTTTAGTGTTGCTACTGGAGTAGTTCACAAGAAAAAGAGTTGTAGGTTTAGGAGATCAATCTACGCACACAACCCCGGACACAACAGCATTGGAAACCGTTCGATGCTTTTGGCCCATGTGCATTGAATGGTTCCGGCCTACGTGTCATGAATTAATAATTTTCTTAATACAGTTGTGTCCAGAGTTGTGTTTTAAAGTCGTGTGCCTTGTATTGTTCTTACGAGATAGCTAACGACAGAAATTAAAGTGTGTTTGGTGAAGGCATCTATACAGTGCTGGTGGGTGTAGAGGTTTCAAAGTACTGTACTTGGAATCTAATATGGCCCGGCTTTTTGGCTGTTTTAAGCTGATAGTGACCCTTGACTTTTAAAAGGAGAGGATTTTATGTTGGATTTCATTTGGGTATTTTTGGCTTTGATTGGTTTCTTCTCCTTGTTCTTTTCCAAAATTTTCAAGATGGATCAAACCGTGTTTAAATTGCGAATGTGCTGTAAAGATTGTGTTTAATTTTTTAGAATAGTAGGAGTAATTTTTTGGGTTAACTTTCGTAAAACGTTAACCATGACAATCAGTTGTAGGAAAAAAGTCAAAATGAATCATGTGGACAGCTTTTGACCCGGCGAAAGGAGAATCTATGCAGCCTGATCTACAGAAGAGGGGATGCCTTAAACTGCGTGCCTTCAATCTCTCTCTCTCTCTCTCTCTCTGTCTGTCTGTCTCTGTGACTGCGTCTTCTTCACCCCAACTCTGCACCTCTGCAATTGTTTGCTCTGTTGGGAAATTTCCCATTCACAAAGCAGAAACCACCTTCTTCATCATGTCGCGTATGTCATGTTCTGCCATGCTACAATCATTCATTTTTGTTTGCTAGCATCTCTCTCTCTCTCTCTCTCTCTCTCTCTCTCTCTCTCGTTGGTTTATGAGCTTTGAAGGGAGTATGCATGTGTACGGAAAGACTGTTGGCAGGGCGAGGGAGGAACAATTTAGAGATAGAACACTACTCCTAATCTAGAGGACAAGATGATTCATGCCATTGTATAACCTATATATCCATGTTCAATGCATATAGCTGAAGCGTAAGTTAGACATATATCCATGTTCATGCCATTGTATAACCTATATATCCATGTTCAATGCATATAGTATTGGTAAAACTAGATCGATTGCCGTCGTGGCATGTTTCTGGTTTTTCTAGTATATAATTGAGGTGAAAATTGAAATAAAGAAAAAAGTTGGCCGTTCGAAAAAAGGGGATGCACGATATACATGCATGTCCCCAAATTCGACTTATTTGAAAGATTGCCGTTATGGATTATTTCTGTTTTTTCTATATGTAAATGAGGTGAATTAAAGAAAAAAGGTTAGCCGTTCGAAAAAGATGATGCACGATATATGCATGGACGTCCGCATAAGAAATGCCTCATTTTTTTCTTAATAGATTAACACTAATAGGAATGTATTGTGCATGCATGGGCTTCTTTGGAAACTCTGATAGAAAGGTAAATAAGCAAAATACAAAGAACTAAGGTCACCATATTTATATCTGTCTCCAATTCTCATACTGCATTCCACTTCTTCCCAGGAAAGAATTGAGAAACAGTGAAAAAAAAATGGTAGTAGAATGGATACACCAAAACAAAACAGAAGTAATTGAAGTTATTGAGAAATTTTTCAGTGTCGGATGGGTATTATGTGGTGCCCGCTCTGCACATCTGAGCCGTCTGATGCACTTTTGGACGGCTCGAATTTGGAGAGAGAGGAAGCGAAGAGATGAGAGGAGAGAAAAGGTTTTAATTTGAGCCGTTCAAAAGTGCACCATGTGGGATATACCCACCCAGCACCCAAAAATTTCTCCAAGCTATGGCATGCTAAGAACAAGTTTACCAGTGTAAAGGTAAACTACCTTGTGAACAGTTCCTAAATCTATTTTAGTTATCAATTTTTTATTTCACAACTACACCAACACAATCCATTTCACCTATCATCTATTAAAATATTCTTTTTATTCTTTTTCCAATATTAAAAATAAAGAGAGGGGAAAGGAGAAAGGAGGAAGGGGAGAGAAAAGAAAAAATAAAAAAAGAAAAGAGCATGAATAATGCTTAGATAAAAATAACTAAGAACTATTCACAAATGAATTTTATCACTTTTTTTACCTAATCTATTGCAAACATATTTTTGTGATTTTTCTCTCTAAAATAGAGAAAAATATATTTTATATTGTTTGATATACTTGCTCTAACCAGCAGAACAGTACTGCCAGTTACAGGCAAGATTTTTGGCACGAAACCCTTTTTTTTTTCTTTCATAAAGTAGTAAAAGTCACGGTCATGCGCGTGACCCATTTGAGGCCAGTTAAGGCATCAATTTCCAAGGCGCAAAATAATGCACATCCAGTTGTGTAATAAATTCCTTCTTTCCCTGCCTCTGCAAATTCTCGATCCAAGCATATGGAGTATGGATCGACATGTAATCATGTAGTTTTATGCAAATTGAATATGTCGCAATAAAATTCAGCCATAGACAAGAGTGACCCATTACTTATTATTTACCTACCACAATTTTGAAAGAACCATCAATAATTGCACGCATAAATACACACAAACTAGGACTTCGCACAATTATATGCATGATCGATATATGCCTAGGTCTTAGGTGGGGTCTAATCCCTAGATCAAAATTAGTCCAGGCGCGCGGCTGACTAGTTTGGTTGCTACTAGGTAGGTGCTAGAGGCCCGACTAACTAACGTCTAGCATGGAGTTTAGATCCTATATTCCTATGTACCAAAACTTTTGTGTGTTTTTGTTCAGGTATATATTTTAGACTATAAAGTATTTAAAAAATAAAGAAATTCTTTCAAGATTCAACAAGCCAAAAAAATGAACCTGAGCAAAGAGTCAAAGATACACGATAATTCATTTGAGGGGACAAGACCATGCATCGTCTCTCTCTGAGGAACCTCTCTAGCAAGAGGACAAATTGTGCTGACATTTTTGGGACACAATAAAGTAGACTGAGTTGCTGCGGCTAGTGGCCTACCTAGATTCTTGCCAAACAATCTTGGATGCCCCCATCTCTATCCCCAAGAACACATGAACCCAATTGGGAATAATGTTGTGCAGTAATGTGCACAGTACCGTGCTGCACACCTTCAAACCGTCGGATTGTGCATCCGACGGCTCGGATTTTATCTCCGACGGCTCGGATTTTATCTTGGCAATGAACGGCTCTCAATCGTTGGTTGCCATTATGAGATCCAAGTCGTCGAATGCACGATCCGACAGCTCAAAGGTACGCAGCACAGTGCTGTGCACCTTGCTGTATAGCATCAACCCGAAGTCCACTTGAACCCTTTACCTTTGAAATTGTGAACTAGACTTGGGGTTTGCTCTTTCCTAAATTTTTATTATAGACAATTCTTGAGATCACATCACTGCTCGTGTAAGTGTGTGAATGGCTGTAGGAAGAACCGTAAGTATTAGTTTGAGATGTGCACATACTGGCTCGAGACACCCTGCATTACTGAAAAAATGCTATAAACAACCTTACCGGTTGTCTTCAAGCTTCAAAAAAGTGTGTTGACATATGTTCAAAGTATATAAAAATGTGTGAAAATGTATTGAAAAATATAAAAACTGTCTTGAAATATGTGTGTTTTTTTTTTTGACTTTGTAAAGAGCATATGTTTAACGTATAGTCCTTAGAATTCGTAAAAGTGTTTGAATGATACATGCATAATTTGTGAGTAAAGTTTAATTTGAATACAAAAACTCATTTAAAGATTATTTTTGAAGGGTAGTGATTTTTGCACTCCATTCTTGTTAAAATGCATTACAAAATTTTCCTTTAGTATTTAAAATTACACACAAGCACTAAAAGACAAATTTTAGAGTGCAATTGTAAGAAAGGAGATTTTAGGAGAAATACTATTTACGGAAGTGTTGTAAATAACTTGCTTACAACACCAACCAATTGCAACAGTTTAAAAGTGTTCTGGACAGTCCGAATATTAATAAAACTTTTTCGGAGAAAAGTTTAACTCTTCCCCAAAAAAGTTTCATTAACATCTCGGCTGTCCAAAATACTTTTAGATGATCACGATTGAGTATAGTAAACAAATTGTTTACAGCACCTCCGGAAATAAGATTTTCTCTTGCAAAAATCATTTCCTTTATCGAATTATGGATTCTTAGTTTATTGCATTTTGGCCGAATGAATTATAAACGTCGCTCCCAAACACACACAAAAAATGAAAAATGCATAATATATAATGCACTAATTAGGGCTCTCAAAAATCCTCTTCACAATTTTTTAAACAGGTAAGCTTCCAAAATTTCTGGATTGCACAAACCTGCATTTAGGACTGGAGTTGGTCCAGTCCAAATTGCACTACAAATCTAGCACAAAATGATAGGCCCATCCCATTATTATAGTGCATAATTTCATACCCCAGGCCCAAGTTTCTAAACACCCATCTTCTATAATTGAACCAGCTGAGGAATGCTACATACATAACTTTCGGGCACAATTCAGAACACAATTGCATCCGGAATTGTTTGATGCATATAGGTTCATATGTATTGGGGGATTAAGTGTTGTGCACGATCTGAACAGTCGGATCATGCATCCGACGACTCGGATCTCATTTCAATAATAAATGATTGAGAACCGTTTATTACCGATATGAGATCCGAGTCGTCAGATGAACAATATCGTGCACCCCAGGGTCTTGCACATCACCATGTGCCCCAGGGTTTCGTTTAATACGCATCAAACAATTTCGGACGCAATTGTGTTCGAAATTGTGATGAAGATTTGTGTAGTAGAATTTCTCGAAGCAACCCCAAGAAAACGTCAGACGGATCTGCAGTCTCTCTCTCCCTCTCTCTCTCTCTCTCTCTCTCTGTGTTCCCCCAATGTAAATACAGCTTAAACTTGCACCAAATTGTGCAAAAACCAGCCAATATCCCAACTTTGGCCAACCGTTTTTCCCCGCGTAGACATATCATCTCTCTCTCTCTCTCTCTGTTGCCCTTCTCTCTTATCCATCCCTGATAAGTGGAGGATCAACCAGAACCTCGACTCCTTCTATTCAAGATTCAATCTTTGGCCGATCAAAAAAAAAAGACGAAGAAGAAGATTCAATCTTTTTGTTTTGCCGAACCCAATTGACCCTTGCCACTTGATTTGATGAGCAATGTGATACCCGACACCAATCTTAGCACCAGACCTTTGTTCTTGCTTTCCAAGAACAAATCTTGAACATGGGAACAATTCCACTGGACCCATTTCGTTGATTCTTCGCTACCGCAAGAAAGCAAATTTATACGACCACACCCATTATTCTTATCCCTAACCCTAATCCTGCTGTGCCCAATTGACGAAAAACCTCTTGATGTATGTAGAGCATATTCAATCTTTCATGGGATAAACACTCGTGAGCTCTGAGTGTTTATCTCGTTTGCCAGAACGCTATCTAGCCCGGTGTTTATTTCGCCACCTCTGTTCTTGAATTTGGTGGGAGAATAGAAAGATTGGGGCTGAACCCACATGCAAATATTCCTCATTTTGATTGATACTCCAATTGCAAGTGAATGGATTCCCCATTTCTCACATTGGTCTTCTTGAGTTTGTGGTTTTTCTTTGTGCGTTCACAGAGAAATGTGGTGAATCTTGGAACCCAGCCTTCTCCACCTTCTCAACCGCCGCGGCCGCCTCCTCCACCTCCCCCGCCGCCGCCACCACCGCCTTCTTCTTTTTCGCCTCCGCCGCCACACCGACGGTCCACTCCCCACCGGCCACCCCCGCCAAGGCGCCGCCATAGCCCAGCCGTGAGATCGCCGCCTCCACCAAGCCCACCGGCTAAACAAAAGCTCAATTTGGGCAAGAAAATTGGACTGATATTTGTGGGCATTGTGGTGATCATGCAAGTTGGTGTGGTGGCATTCTTGTTAATCATCAGGCGTCGGCTTTTTGAAGAACATTGATAGACACTGACTGTTGTTTGCCATTCTCATTGATTCCCTTGCTTTCTCCATGGTTTTTTACAGAGGAGCAGAGGCGGAGTTATGTTCATTGCAGCTGATTGATGGGTACATACGGAGTTACCCGAACTAGGGATTAATCAGAGTGTTTTCTGCATTGGGGTTGTAAATGGGTAATTTCTTTTATATCCCTTCGACTTTAACTAAAAATTCATTTTGGTCAGCGTGGCCGTCGGTCCCTGTAGCAGGACTCAAAGAAAACGGATTCTTTCTAAACGATGACATTGAAAAAAATTGAAAAATCGAAGTATTTGATGCCAAAATTAAAAAATGAAGGACCAAAATGAATTTTTGGTCAAAGTCGAAAGGGTATAAAAGAAATTTTCTCTTTCTTGATTGACATTCTACTTCCCATTTTTTTCAACAATTGGTTATGGTGGGTTACGATCATATAACTGTATTGGGAATTTGTGGAATCATCTTCGAACCTCTAATAACAAAATCTTCTTACTGTACTTATCAAAAAACAAAAAATCTTCTTACTGTATCACAATCTAGATCGTGAGCGCAACCTGCTGCTTATCACATTGCCTCGAACAACTCAACATTAGCTTATGGCATTTTGGTCATCCATGAATTTCCGGACTTCCACATGAATGATGTGTTATAACATGGTACTAACTGTGATCCAATCCTAATCGATATGGCCAAGTTTCTCAAATTTCTAAGGATGTTAGTTTCCAAAATTTTCAATTGGGTATGAACGGCATAGAGTACCTGTTGAGTCATTATAAAGAAAGAAAGAAAGAACTCCGTTTAGCTCGAGCAGGTGCTCCTTTAGATGTGGATAATTCACCCCAAGTGGCTCTCGAGTAATGATAGCTTAGTGGCGAGAAGGGAAACTCGGTCTAAATCCTATGCAAGTAGACAATATTTTTGCAATGCTCTTTTTGTCAATTTCTAACTATAAGCTTCTAGAAGTTACATGGTTATATGAAATTGAATGTTAGGGAAATAAACTTATTGATGGTGGATGAGAGGTCAAGTCATGGGAGTTGTCGTTATTGCGGGTTGTTGTAAGATGGAGCTTTTTGCTTGATAGGAAACGATTAGGACAGTCTACCTCAACCCACTAGCAAAGCAAAGAGGGCAAAAAGAATAAGAAACGTAATAGCCCTCTTTTCCAGGAAAGCTGAAACTTTAAGAAAACATAAAAGAGTTTAACTTCCTGCATTGTACATGGGGATGTCAAGCAACAATGGACTTATAGAAAAGGTCTATTTCAAGTCGAACTAACTGTTTCTGCTGTGTGGACCTGAGTTATAGTTCATATAGTAGTATGTGAGTTTGGTTGAGATCAGTTAGTTTTGGTGAGTACGCCAAACTACAATCCATGTACCTGTTTTGTACAAAGTTCTATGTATGAATGTTGGTGGAATGGAACTGTTTGAAAGTCTGTTTTCTGTGAGTGCTGCTATGTGTGTGCTAAGAATTTATTAAAACACTTGTGTGAACATTTATCTGTTTAGGACGTAAAGTAGCAAGCATAGATTGGCTGCGTAGAGCTTTCATCGTCTCTAAACCAGATAGGAATAGGGAGGGGGTTGGCAATCCTTGCAGGAAGTCAATTGTCACGAATATCAAGTCGTTTGGCATTCTTCTGGTTTGGGTGTATACGTATGTCGTATGCGTGTTCTTGTGTATATATTTTGTATGTGTTTTCTGTGGTGTTGCATTGCACTATTTGCTTCTGATTGCAAGAAGTTTTATACTCTCTGGACCACAAAACAGTGGTGCACTCTTTGATGGTGTGGAATTAGCTTGCTTAGGCGATAAAAGGAAAGAGTGATTATAGTAAAACCAGTGATACCCTCAAAGCAGAAAAATATTCTTTTAGGCCCACGTGTCCGAAACATGTTTCCTTTGTTATGCAAAATAAGAACCTCAAAATGCAACAAACGCAAAACCATCACCCAAAACATTAGTTGTCGTGCAAAATACAAAAGATGTAAAACCATCACCCAAGATTGATAACTCACCTTGCACACACAAAAACCCACTTACCACTATGGAAAGTGGACTCCTATCCAAGAAAGCTCATGTGAAGAGGTATGGGAATTGAGAGCTGGGTAGTACTGGAGAAGAGATGGAAAGGCTTCTGCTTTTCCTCTTCTCTGGTTGGCCATGCTCACTCGAAATTAGTGCCCAAAATAAAGCAGTTCTTCTCCTGTTGTAGTTGTTCTTGATCATTAACAGTGAGGGCCGGAAAGTGGGAGTGAGAATAGCCAGTTGGAGAACTCATCGTCAATGGTGTAAACGAATTGTTTAGGCTTATCTCGGTCCTAGCAAAGGAATTGCGTAACTTTTTCAAAAGGTCACAAAGCAGGGGAGAATCCAAAAGATATAGGATAGACCCATCCGAAATGCCAAATACATAGAATCCTGGACAGTCATATTGGTAGATTTAGTGTTGGTGGTAGAATTTTGTTGTTGGGTTATGAACGACTTCCACAGACTTTTGTGAACGTGTTTCACCTCTGTGCATGTGTCTATCACAGTACTTGGAGTCTGGGTGGGGTTCCTTTGAGCACCATGATCCTATTGTCATGTCTCAGTTCTTAAATGATTGACAGATTTTAGACTGCACCATTACTCTTGCCTGATTTCTTGCTAGTGTTTTTTTTTTTTGGCAGCTGATATAATTCTCAGTTCTCACCTCAACCAGGATAACTTTTCGTAAGCTAGCTTAGGATTTGATGATGCGCGCCGATGTACTCCACTCAAATCAGTTCATTTTCTCCTAGGTTCTGAGAGTAGTTGGTAATCACCATCATCGTGTGCGTGTTGCATAAAATATCAAAACAAAAACCAGAAACAATGTGGAATATCTCTGAATGTGGTTGGAACATACTCTGTCGAAGAGCCCCTAAATCTAAGACCAAAATGGAGTAGCAAAAACCATGGTGTCGGCTCATACTCAATGCCTACTTTGCTTGAGAGCAGAGAGCATTGGCAATCAAAATTCGATGCATGCAAACCTATTTCTAGATCAGGTACATTTATATCTTTATCTGTATAGCCATGACATAACATTGAGAAAACGTAAAACCCTGACAACAACAAATAGCGCCGCGCAGCTGATGAAGAAGACGAAGGAGATTGCGAAGACAGTAGGGGCTGTGATTATATAGTTCGCGGAGTAACTGCCAAACAACCAAATCCTAGAGGAAACGAATTAGGGTTTCGTACCTCACATGCCGCAACAGAGAGTATGCTTCCGTAAAGTGCAAGATAATTCTTCTTCTTCCCTTCGTATGCCTCTGTTTCTCCATAACAATGGGAGAATGGCTCATTGAGGGTTTGACAAGTGAGAATCACCAATGACCATTTTAACGAAATGGATGTTGTGTCAATTTTTTCACTCCGTGGTTCAGTCTCGACCTTAAGTACCCGAGGCTTATTGAGTATGGTTGTTACATCTTCGTTTGTCTTCTTTACGGTTATGCTCTGGGGTTTAGGCTCTCCACGAGCAGCTGTCGATGTGATGACATCTGGCAAAGTGGGATGAACCTTGCGGTCCAAAGAACCGTCTTGATTTGGAGAGAGATCTTCAATCGATGGTCATGCTATATCCCCTCTTGTTTTTATGCTTGTTGAAATGATTTTCTGTATTTTATGCATTTTCTTGTACTTGTGGTTTTTGTTTTTGCTTTTGTTTTTTTCTTTCAAGTGGGGTTAAAAAAATTTGCAGTAAGAAATATATCAAGCAGATATGCCGTTTCTTTTAAAAACGAAATTTCAAGCATTTGTCCAATGGCAACGTGAATGCGTAGATGTTCAAAACTCATTCCGAACAGACCTAACACACACACCCAAGGTCAAAATAAGTTGAAACGTTGTTCTTGTAAACCATAAATAATCCTAGAATGGACACATAACGCATGGAACATTGGAAGGTACCCAAACCATACATTGTGGACACAAACTTAAATTATGGTGCTGCGAATAAACACGTTCTTTATGCGTATGTATAGTTGTTTTTACACTCTGTAGCACGGAAGATATAGGAAGCTATACTAACTACAGCGCGGACATAATCGCTGTTAGCAGTACTATCTTTGTGCTTCCCAAAGCCCGTATCTGTTTGGCTTCAAGGATACAACTAAATATCGTAGGACTGCTAGAGTGATGATTTTGATAAGAGGGAGGTTTTACTTGCTGTACGAATAAGTACCCTTCTTTCTACCTTTTTCCCTTTTGATGAGTGAATGAAGTTTGGCATAGGGTGCAAGGGAAGTACACACTTGTGGACCTGTTATGCAGCGCAGCCTCCTTTTACGAAATTATGTGCAAGAAAAGATCACGAACTTGCTTGTGTTAAAGATTCTCTCTTTGAAACATAAACATGAATACATGTAAACTAGAGGTACTTCCTCTTCGAACATACAACTATGAGAAAACTCTCAATTTTCATTAATTAATTCAATAAACAACCAACTCTTAATATCACCCTACAACTTATTTTATACTAGAAAACTAAGACCGAAAAGGAATCAACAAAACATGACCCTGAATCCTAGTAAGTCGCTAATTGACTCAATAATTACCAAAATCAAAAGATTTGAGATATTTTCAAATCTAAATATTAGAGAATAAAAAATAAAAAAAAAAACTTGCCAAAATAAATGGCACTTAAAACGTAAGGTTTTAAAAATAATTTATTACCAAAATAATAAAACTAGATATCTATTTCTTAAATAATAAGTTGTTTCCATTCTGCATCATCTGTCATATACTGAATCACTGTTTTCTCTGCAGCATAACAGTGCCTTCCATTCTCCTTGCCAACACCTTTCACTCTTTAATCAAGAATCTCTGCATTGCATTCATGTATTCCATTGTATCCTCTAGGGGCACTTTCCCTTTCCATCTTGTCACAATCATCTTTCCTTGAGCTAAGCATTTTCTAGGAAGTTTCCCTACACTTCACTGTTCAGGTCTAAACTTTTCCTCTCTTACTTCTTGTTGAAGACTTTGTTATGGCATTAATATGGTGTTAGATACTCATTTACACCAATTCTGCTTTTTTGCTAATGTACCCTGTCAATCTTGAATCGGTCACTTCGCCAGAAATCCGCCAAACAATTACTCTACTGATTTGGTTTTGCTTGCACATGCTGTGTCATACACTGCTTCAATAAAAAGCTTACCATCTATTTCTGAACAATTGTCACCAAGAATTTGGTTGGTTGGGTTTTTGATGTAGGATTGAGAGGAATGGAACATCCTTTAGCTACTAGTATGATCAAATCAGAAAAACAACCAACTATATCCTGGATTTATATTGGACCAATTTGCATGAGCAAGTTGTCAAGGTATTGGTTGGATTTATATTGGACCAATAACCAATTTAGGAGGCTTCATCAGAACCTTGAAAGAGGTTGATCATGTCCTTGCGTCAATACCTCCTTAATTGTGTTTAGACTTTAGATCACGAATTTATAAAGAGATGCACAAAGGAAGAAGAAAAAAAAACGATGGGAAGGCTAAGGAAAGAAATTTAATGTTTCTCCTTTAGATAAGCCGAATTTGCGGATAGAGAGTCGCCATGAATAGGATCAAACCTTAATGTTTCTCGATGGTTAAGTAAGACCAAGCTCATGACTATGTTCTTATCCAAGAGAAGCACAGATGTGGACACAGGATAAGGACATGCAACCATGTCATTCCTCCAAAAACTAGGACACAAACACGTTAGGGACCATTGATAACATAGGTGTAGTAGGAGTTCCCAAGAACTCATATAAGAATTGAAAATATTAGGTCTATGAATTTAAGATAATAAAACACACAAATAGCATTAGTAATATGAACGTACAAATCACTGGTCAGTGTCCAAGTATTCATGAAGTAAACGTCCATGGAAATTTTGACAATGGGCCAACATTTGAAAATTACACGTTAAACTTCTAAAGTGTTTTCGACGTGTCCCAAACGCGTCCGACTACAGATAAAAGTACAATAACATATGGGGCACATACTTAGTTGTGTCCGAAGAGTGTCATGTCTTGTCATGTTCGTGTCTAATAGGTGTCGGACACAAATACACGAGGCCAGGAGACGTGTCCATGTTTCTTACTTCTTATCTTTGCCTTCTTGGTTTTCCTTTCTTCTGATAAAGTAAGAATAGCTGTGGTAGAGACTAGAGAGAACGTAATCAGAGAGAGATGCTGGATTTATAGCAAGATAGTTTCACTGGCAAGAGGAATCCAATCCTGTCAAGGCTAAGGTTTCAGAAAAAGTCCACAATATTGATATTGACAGAGAGGACCCCTCACCCACCCCCAACTCTGTGGATTCACTCATTCACGGAGTAACTTCATTTGAAATGAGGTACACCACAAATGAAACCTTAGCCAGAAGACCCAGAAAGGAATTCTCACTGTCCACCCATTTCTTCCCGATGGGTAGCCATTGGACAGCCAAACTTGCATAGATAGTCTAGTCTTTCCTTCGGTATTCTCTCTGTCATACTGTCTTCTTCTGCTCGTATTTTCTCTCCCCACATGTGCTCTTGATCTTGTTGGACCACAATCTTAAACAGATCTTCTCATTATCAACATTCAATGGAAATGTATCCCATTTAGCACGCATTAGGACTTTTAGACTCCGTTTGTTTGTACGTAAAATATTTTTCGGTAAAATGTTTTATCTATTTTCCGGTGTTTGGTTGTGTAAAAAATGAGAAAAATATTTTACATGTAAAACATTTTCCATCAATTGGATGAAAATGACTTACCCTTAAATCTTTTGTAAGTTATTTTCCGAAATGAACCCGCTGCCTTCTACTGCAATTCTTGCTGCTCAATTTTCTCGATCTTCAGTCGTGACCCATGTTCAATTCCAATAATCTTATATCTCTCCACCGTTTAAACTCCTCATCTCCCTCTCTACACTATTTTGTTGATTTCCGAAAATATTTTCAAGTGCCAACCAAACACCAAAAAACAAAAGTTTAAAATTTGTTTTCTTGAAAAAATATTTTCCATGAAAAACATTTTAGATCGAAACAAACGGAGCCTTAAACAGGATCATTTAACTTCAATACAGAAGCAGTATGCCTAGTTCGGTTATAAATCATGTGAATCAATAGTGCGTTAAACTTCATCGAAACAGCCTGGTTAATTGAGACTTTAGAGTCAAATAAGCTATCAACTTGCACCTGTACTTGTATTTATTAGCTGTCGAGATTGTGAAAAACCAATGCCCTCTGAGGCCTGATCCACTCATTTACAATAAATCCAGCGAAAAGTTATTGCCTGTTTCTTTGTCCAATACAGAATGGGCTTAAAAGTCATGGGGACCAAAAGCCAACATGCTTCAAAGCAAAACCTTGTGGTTCTCATTCAGTTAACTACATTCTGAGCATAACCCTCCTATGGAAAATCATTCAGTGGTCCCGGGGCACTACTTCCGGACAACTTGTCTATATAAACAGCCCAAGCTCTTTGCGAATGCCTCGCACCCATCAAAACAACCAAATTCATGAAACTAAAAATGCTGCAAATTTTCTTCCTCTTCTCTCTCCTACTCTTCTCCTCCTCTCATGCCTTAGACTTTTGTGTCGGGGACCCAAAGGGTCCAATCGGCCCTTCAGGGTACTCCTGCAAAATGCCTGCTAAAGTCACGGTTGAGGATTTCGTGCTTTCACTAGGAAAGGCTGGAAACACTTCAAACATCATCAAAGCCGCAGTCACTCCAGCATTTGCCGCCCAGTTTCCGGGTGTCAATGGGCTTGGTATCTCCATTGCAAGGTTAGACCTAGCCCCAGGTGGTGTCATCCCAATGCATACACACCCGGGTGCATCGGAACTCCTACTTGTAGTGCAGGGTTATATCCTTGCCGGATTCATTTCCTCGGATAATTCTGTTTATTTGAAGACACTCAAAAAGGGTGATATCATGGTTTTCCCTCAAGGGTTGTTGCATTTTCAAATAAATGCTAAAGGAAAAACGGCGATTGCTTTTCCGAGTTTTAGTAGCCCTGATCCGGGACTCCAAATCCTTGATTTTGCATTGTTCGCAAATAATCTGCCTTCTGCTATTGTGGAGAAGACTACTTTCCTTGATGAAGCTACTGTGAAGGCTCTCAAGGCTGTTCTTGGTGGTACCGGCTAACTTGTATTGCCAAGGAAACTGGTTTTTTTTTTTTGGGGGGGGTCTTCAACTTCATTGTTAGTGTGCTTTAATTCCAGTTGCTTTTATGTAATTGAGTTCATTGAGCTAATGACTCTTCTGATTATTGAAATGTTGTGAAATTTTGTGTTCAAACTTTCAGTCTAAGCTTAATTTCCAATAATTTTTGGTTATCTTAAAGGAAACCTTGCCAAGAATGATATGGAAATATATTGTGCCTCCAATGGAATTATCAGAATTCGAACTCTGACATCTCCTTAGAGGTATTTTCCAAGAGAAGTTGATGCATGTTAGAAGCTGATGGCATGAAAGTTCAATTGGATGCGACAAATGGGTAAGAAAGAACTAATTAGGAGATTGGGTCATTTAACCAGAAAACTTTCCAGTGCCGGGTAGGTGTCAGGTGGTGCCCGCTCGGTGCATCTGAGCCGTCCATTGTATTTTTGGACGGCTCGGATTTGGAGAGAGAAAATGTTGAGGTGAGAGGAGAGAGAGGGTTTCAATCAGAGCCGTCCAAAAGTGTATTGAACCGCTCGAATGTGCCAAGCGGATCCAAAAGTGTCAGATTATGAATATGATGCAATCGACACAACTTCATGAAAAGAACGAATTCAAGTAGTTGACCCTAATTGATTGAAACTTAAAGGCTCATTTTGGCTTGGTTTTGGTTGATAACAACTTCGAATAGAATATATCGATTAGAAGAAACTAATCCATATAGCCGCTCCCAAGTGGGTTGACCTTTATTGAGTCGAGTTGAATAGATCTAAGGGACTTGTTGATACAACTCAACGTCAAACCCTAAGAGTGAACGGTAGAATTGGTCTTCTAGAAGTCGAGGTGCACATAAACTAATCCGGAAACTGAAGTTATATTAAAAAATAGAATAGAACGCCATTGCATTGGCATGAGAAAGAAAAAGACCCAGCGAGATACGTTAGAAAACCAACTTAAGGAACGTCATTTTAATATGGTTTAGACCTGTTTGCTTGTCGCCGTTAACATGCAGTTGGCAATTTTGTTCCTTTTCTATAGTACAAATCCATCGTTCTAATGGTTCTTTCATCAACGAACCAGTGATTACTGATTTACTGTAACCATCTATATATAGTAAATCCATCGTTCTATCTATGAAGTTTACTCTTGAACAGACTAGGGTTGCTCCCGAATGTCCTCGTAAACTTTGATCAAGTCAAAAGACAAGAGTTTATTTTTCATCACCGTAAACTTGGAAATTTGGCCCAAAAAAAATCGAAAATACTACGGAGTGCTATAATCAAACTCACTCTGGAAAAAATGCATTGCTTATCCAATGAAATTAAAGACAATCTACAAGTTCATATGGTTGCCAATTCATACATTTCATGATTCATGTTAACCAAGGGGCAATTCTAAATTATTTTAAATTAATGTTCATGGTTTTCTATTAAGAAAAAATATATCTCTATATCATTTATGAAAATACATTTCGTGAATAATTTTTAAACTCTCTTTTTTACTAACCACGCCCTCTTTTTTACTAATAACACTCGCCTTTTTGTTTTAAGCGTGTGAAATTACCAAAATGTCCTTAAACTTTTTACAAAAATCAATTCATTGGATAACAACAAAAGGACAATATTAAAAGGTCGAAGTGTGTTTTGATAACTTCACACACACACAAGAAGAGATTGGTAAAAAGGGGTGCGGAAATCACTCCCCAATTTATTTCTAAAGCATAGTTTTCCATTCAGATATGACAACCGAGTTGTTTGCAGGTCAATTTGGTGGAGGGGCAATGACATAGCTTCCTTTGGCCAATGGCACATCAAAAGGGCAATTTCAAGCACAACATCCCCATAATATTTAATTTATTCCAATGAAAAAGAGTTTGCTGTCTCTTGGCATTTTCAAAACTCAACAAATCACCATCTATCGACTCTCATAATACATGCCTTGTCGCCAATTGCTGTCCATTGATCTCACCAACCATGTCATACAAGCACATAAATTAATACCCAAAAGGGCTGAGTTGAAAAAAAAAACACAAAAACAAAATACTTCACCCTTTATTGATAACTTGGACAACTAATGATGTTTGATGTTTTGATCTGGTTGGATTCATGATTGAATCTGCAAACACATTCTCTCTTGTGCCAATGCTCGGAGTTGATTGGAATCAATGCATTCCAATTTCTAGCCACACCACTCTCGTGTGCCAATGCTATCAGTTGATTGGAATCAATGCATTCCAATTTCTAGCCACACCTAATAATGCCAGACTCTCGACGCCTTTTAAAAAATGCATAGATAATCCATTCGAAATCTCTGCATCTCATTTTTTAACCAACTGCGTGATTTGTCTTACTCAATGAAATCGTGCGGTTGAGAAAGACGAGTAACAAATCCGACACCATTTTTTTTTCCCTACGGACGATCTGGTCCCTATGAAAAACCTTAATAAAACATATCACAAAATCCAAAATTACGTCACCCCAAAGCAATCAAATATGCTCTTCACTGTCCCTTTGTGCAAAGACAACCACCAATTTCATTTATTTATTTTTTTTAATTTCATACAAAACACCAAGTCCAACCTCTTTCTCTACACCTACTCATCTCCCTCCTATCTCAAACATAATTTTCGACACAATGACCATTGAAGAACCAGAGCCAACCCCAAGCTCTGATTACATCTCGGAATGGTTGGACTCGATCGACGGCTCGTTCCTTTCATCTTTCTTGGTCGATCCATACAATTCCAACCAAATCAGCAGTGATCAATGGTCGGTTCAGGCTCAAGATGTAGACCCCGTTTCTTTCACCACTGCCACCAGCACGGCCCCACCGGATCCCATCGCCTCGAGTAATCCACAACCGTCCGATTCGTCCAAGAAACGGAAGGCATCCGATCACCATGTTCCGAAGGCATCCCGAAACTGTGGAACGAATCGGAACCGTCGGACCAACGAGGCTGATGGTGGGGATGGGGCTGTGGAACATGGGGTGACAGTTAAGAAATCAGTTGGGACTAAGAGGGGATCAGCCAAATCTGCTGGAAATAACTGTAATAACGGTAATAACAGAGAAGGAAGGTGGGCAGAGCAGTTGCTCAACCCCTGTGCCGCCGCGATCACCGCCGAAAACCTGCCCCGTGTCCAACACCTCTTGTACGTTCTCCACGAGCTGGCTTCACCGACCGGCGATGCCAACCACAGGCTGGCAGCTCACGGCCTCCGAGCGCTGACCCACCACCTCTCCTCCCCCTCCCCTGCCTCCTCTGTTTCAAGTGGGGCCATTAACTTTGCTTCCACCAAGCCTCAGCTTTTCCAAAAATCACTCATCAGATTCGATGAGGTTAGTCCCTGGTTCAAGTTCCCTAACAAAATCGCAAACAATTCAATCCTCCAAATTCTTTCGGAACAATATCAATCTTCTAATCTTCACATCGTTGATATTGGAGTCTCTCATGGAGTCCAATGGCCAACCCTCCTGGAGGCGTTGACCCGCCGCCCTGGCGGACCTCCACCACTAGTCCGCCTTACAGTTGTTAGCGCCGCCACCTCTGAATGTGATGGGAGTAAGGACATTCCGTTTGCTATTGCCCCACCAGGCTGCAGTTATTCTTCCCAACTCCTCAGTTTCGCCAAATCCATAAACATCAATTTACAGATCAATCGGATTGATAACCACCAATTACAGAATCTAAATGCCCAAATCATAAATTCCTCTCCTAGTGAAACCTTAATTATCTGCGCTCAGTTCAGGCTCCACCATCTGAACCACATAAACCCGGATAACAGAAGCGATTTTTTGCGAGTACTGAGGAGTTTGGATCCGAAAGGTATGATTCTAAGCGAGAACAACATGGATTGCAGCTGCAGCAAGTGTGGGGACTTTGCGACTAGTTTTTCGCATCGAGTGGAGTACTTGTGGAGGTTTTTGGACTCGACTAGTGCCGCATTTAGAGGGCGAGAGAGCGACGAAAGGAGGGTGATGGAAGGAGAGGCTGCGAAGACATTGACCAATTTAGATGAGATGAATGAAGGGAAAGAGAAGTGGTGTGAGAGGATGAGAAGGGTCGGTTTTGTCGAGGAAGTGTTCGGAGACGACACCATCAACAAAGCTCGAACTTTGTTGAGGAAGTATGATAGTAATTGGGAGATGAGAGTGGAGGAGAAAGATGGGTGTCTTGGTTTGTGGTGGAAGGGACAACCGGTTTCCTTCTGTTCCTTGTGGAAGTAGGATGTGAAAAGCAAATGACAGTTGAACAGAGTTTGTGTGTAGTTTTTCCCTCATCTCTGTAACCTAATCTACAGCACCAATGTAAAATATGAACGGGTAATTTTTATACTGTGGAAATGAGACACTACGAAAAACTAGAAGAGCCTTCTTCAAACCGATTCTGCAAATATGAAGAGTGCACGAGTACAATTGCGGGAGAACTTGATCATTGAAATAACTTTCAATGAAACAAAAATTAACTAGATGTAGCTCCACACTTTCGTCTCTTTTCCTATGATATACTCCGAGTTCAATACAACTACACACAATTCGATTCCGAGATATACACTAGAATGCACAGCTATCCTCACAAAACGCAACTTCAGTAAGATAGTCAGGAAAACAGCAACTACCAATTCTCAAGAGTCATAGATCCTCACTGAAGTCCGGATTGACTGCCGACACACAGGGCACTTGGGTGCCAAGTCACGTTCAACTGAAAGAGCACATCGTTGGCAACAGACCAGATGCCCGCAAGGAATGAATGCTGAACGCCTCCTCCTAGTCAAGCAAATAACACACAGCTCTCCATCTGGTATTTCCTCGGTTCCCTCAGCTGCAATCTCAGGATCAGCATCTTCACGGGCAAGGTTGTTCTGTTGTTGGGCTTGCCTTTGTTGTCGCCGCGCTTTCCACCTGTTCCAATTCCTGAAACAATCATAGTCAAATGAAATACCATCTAAAGCTAAATTGGTAGGACAATCCTAGCAAATTGAGCCGATTTCAATGCATTTCAAACAATCCAGTTTATTTTCTTGGGGTTTAATTCTTCATGTTGTTTAGAAATAAGGGCACTTTATCATTGAACTCCTTATTGTTTCTGTTCATGTTGGTATGGTGAGCTTGCAGAGCCACCCCCTCCCCAATTCCCAAAACAATAAAATAAATTGACAGAGAAAAAAGAAATCATCGTTATCATGTATGCTAAGCTTATAGTGCAACTCAATATAATCAAGCTGCATGATAGAGAGAGCAAAAACATTAGAAGAATAGAACACGATGGGATCAGGTTTATTAAGCATAAAATTCTCAAGCTTGATTGTTAGTTTGTTATGAATGTGATCCTAGCAAGAGCCAAAGATTCAACAGGAAACAACTTTGAACCAAATGAAAGCTCTGGATTAAACATTCAAATCCGTTAAATGTACACAACTCTAAATTAAAAAAGACAGTGTGACAATTGTAGTACCTTACGGCAGCGAAGCCAAGGATACCAATTGAGAGTGCACCAAATACAATGCCACTCCAAAACAATATCTTTGTCCTCAATGCAATATCTACCACCATTTGATCCTTAGTCATGTCAGACCTGCAAAGCGCAAACAACATTAGATTTTCCTCCAGAAGCAGCATTACAATACAAACAGAATATAAATTGGCTTAAAGAATTTAGGCAGGATATACTGAGTAAAGAGAGAAGAAGAGTTGACGACAAGGGATACCAAAATTTAAACACCAAACATTATCTCAGGACACAACAAAGTGAATTCAGGGTAACTACCTAGCTTTAATGGTCATGCATGCATTTCTAACAGCAAGCCATATTCCACCACTGATCCATCAACAACTTTACAAAATACCAGTTGGGACTTGGGAGGCATGCCACTAGTAGAAGATCAGTAAATGCAAGAACCCATAAAAAAGTAACCCTTTTCGTAAATGCAAAAATGAGGCAGGTAGTATCCCCCATGAAGGTAAATATGCTCACAGAGAATGTGGTACGATCTTTTTTTAAAACCTGATAACAGAAGAGGGAGGTCATTCTGTAGAAAAAAATGAACGTATGAGAATTTAAATTTTGGACGCATATGGAATGAGGTATAAGAAGACGAGAAAAGCTCACTAGTGACCATACCTTGGCCCCAATTTACATATTTTAATCTAGGGAGTGACATCCAAATGTTTTGCAAACTCGAGACTTGGGTATTTGATATGTGTCCGAAATCTACGCCAAGACATTCACCCTAGGTATATTAAGTAATTCGTATTTAACACAAAATCCCAACTTTATGCATTAAATGCTCCCTGACAACTTGCAAATGCCATTTTCCAAATAAATATGTAAGAAGTATGTTATAAAACAAAAGAATATTTTGACATACCCCCGTGTCCTTGGGCATAAGACTTGGTTGTATCGCCTACTCAGACATACAATGGTACCCAATTCTGGATAAATATAACATAGCTTGGCCCAGGTAGCATTTCTCTAGCCGACTATTATGAGTATAATATGCACCGGTGCAATACTGGATAACTTGACCTCTGGCCAACTTAGCAAACAAACCCTCAAAATGCATTTTACTTTCGAAAGAAGCACCATATTCTAGACCTTTCCAAGTTGACCAATTACAGCCATCCAGCTGAGTTGACCATGAAAATATCCCCAATAAGTAAACATACTTCTCATGTGACAAAGTGCACAATGCGAGTATCTAATCTACCAAAATACTTTTCCAAACAAACTTGCTTACAGAAAATAAGGAAGGTCGTTGCATGATTTGATCTCAGCAACTCCATCTCTTAAAGAACAAATGCCGACTGCACTGATATCCTTTCCAAGCGGAAGAATTTTCTCCTCATCAAGCAGTCCAACCTTCAGAAACAAAACATATTACCACACCAATCATATGCACAATAATAAGCAAAAAAGAATGCCAAAGCCATGAACTTGTTAAGTTACATCAATCCTTGAAACCCAATCCTAGTTTGTAATCTTAAACTCACAGGGTAATCATGACCAAAGAGTGCCTGAAGGAAAGTATAGGGAGACGGGGTAATAGGCTGCAGCTGGTGAAAAACTGTAACAAGGGGTAACGGATGTCTTGATCCATCCATGTTGACAATCAGATAGTCATTCTGTGGCCATTTTCCACTTTCAACAAGAATGAAAGGAACCTGCAAAGAGAATTCGCCACAATAAAATTCTAAATCAGACCATCTAAAAGAACAGACACAACTGGACTCAGCGTGAAAACTGCACTAATAGTATATTATCTGCTGCAATATAATGGCTGAGGAATAGAGAAACGTATTCAGTATTTATTTGATTGTGGACCCAAAAAATCAGGAAACCAGAGACTTCCAGACGAAAATCAAGCAAATAATGTAATAAATGCATGACTACTCAAACGGCAAGTATTAATATCGTCTAAAATATAGAATTTAAACAATCATAGATTGGTAAGAAGAATCAGCTTGTGCATCCATGGTATACAATTCTGCATGCCATAATGACTGTAAGTACCTTTACAGCTAATTCATCAAGAAATATGAGGAGAACTGTTATAATCAGAGCATACCATTCTTAAGGAGGTTGATTCTTTCTGCTTCCAGGATCTCGTAAACACAGAGCGTAGATCAGAAGTCCATCCAAAAAAGCCCCTCCATTCGTTGTATATACACTTAAAATAAGTATCAGCCACAAAATCAAAATCAGTTTTTGTCGACAGTCTTAGAAAAACAAACAAAAGTAGGTGGAAACTTTTGAACTCGAATTTTACAAAAAGGGTTAATGCCGAAGATAAAAATTGAAGTTGACTTAGTGCCCTCCTAGACCCTATTATGGGGACTAAACTTGGCACCATTCTATCAATCTGTTGCCAAGTGAACAAGTGACCAACGCAATTAACACTCTTCTGCAGTTCGACCCCTTTAAGAAATGATGTATATGGCCATGTTTGATCTAAACCCACAGTGATACAAATGAAACAAGCAAGTGATCTGTAATCCACTTGTTCTTGGAATGGATGAGGACAAGAGAGTGGAAAATGATTTTCTTCAAATACCACTGCAATTTGCAGGAGCAAAACTAAAAATTGAGTATTTTTTCAGTCCTTCCCAAAGTTTACGAAGGGCCTTCATGTTTCCACTTTGTTTCTTCCCTTTCCCTTCCTCGAATACAGATTTGGGTCAACAGAATAGAAAGCATGGCAGTCTATCATATCAGCTGAAGTCCAGAAATATTTATACAGCTTGTATATTTAAAGGAAACACACCAGTTGGTGTGAATGAAAAAATGAAGCTGGCTCCCAATTTTAATTTCCAAAAGTGTACAATAAAAGATCCCAAATCCAACATATGCTTTGGCTAGCCTAATATATTGTAGGGCCAAACAAGGCAATAATCCCCATTACATAATACTGGACATTTATTCCGCGAAGAATCCTAAACCGTTAGGTTCCCTTTGCAATCACAGATAGGAACTTCCATGACGGGAACACATCCAAATCCATTCCCCGATCATTGTGTCTTACGAGAAAATGACTGCCACTCATGGTAAGTCTATCTTATTTCTCCACTAATTTTCGTTCTTTGTTCTCTGCTATCTACAAATACATACGCATTATGTTCCACAAACTTCATCTTTCGCTCTATGTGAGTTTTATCCTTCCATACACAAACCTTGATTCAACTTTTAATTCCTTTTTGAGTAATGGTACTTACCAAAAAAAAAAAAATCTTTATCAAGTAATGGGCTTTCTTTTATGGATATAGGGTACAAACTCAATGAGGTTTTCCTCTTCTCCTGCCTATTTTTCCCTCAACCTCTTCCACTACTTCTATAATTAAATTCATACCGCACACTTTGCCCATCGCATGCGCCCAATCTCTTGTATATAGCACATTGAAACACGTGTGCATCACAAGTTTGGTAATTCAATTCGGCCTCTAACAAGTGTTGCTAATGGCAAAACTATTTTTGTTTGTGTCAAAACTGTAGTGCATAACACCCTTGAATTCTTTTCTTCCACCGGATACGGTGAAAAACTAACTCCATAAATTCTCTTGTTTTCAAATGCCAGATATAGAATCATACACTATTAGTTCACCAAAAAGAACTATATCAGCTACAAATGGTCCCGACAATTATACCCAAATACAGCTACGTATGCAATAAAACCTTAGTCACATAATCCTTCAATAGGACCCTCCACTCACACTTTCAACCTCAACCTACACTCGCACTCCCAGTCCTTGCTCTCGCGGATTGTAGTAGTTTGGAATGTTTTTGAAAGACGCTTTCACACTCACCCTCACGCTCCCGCTCACACACTCACATTACGCGACCTATCCCATAATCCTTCAGTAGGACCTCCACTCCCGCTCTCAATCCTCACCCTTTCTAGTTTGGGACGTTTTAGGAAGGCGCTTGCACGATCACGCACTCAGAATAAAAATTCGCAGGATTTCGCAAACGAAAGACGAGTTATACCGTCTGAGTCCTCCGAATGATCACGCCTCTATCGCCGGACTCGTGCGAGACGAGGACGTTTGGCCTGAGGTGCTTCCAGTTCCCATCGACAGCCGATTTCGCCTCCACGAAACCGCGAACGATCACGAGCTTTCCTTCCTCGCTCGGAGTATCGGAGCCATCGGACGGAGAGAGGACGGACCGGAGGTCGGAGACGCGAACGGATGGGGAGTCCTTGACTTTCCTGAGGGCGGATGAAGCGTCGGTGAACTTGATGATGCTTCGGACGGCCACGTAGGCCAGGGCTAGCCCGAGGAAGACGCCGTCGGCGGCTAGGGCTCCTTGTGCGAGGATTGCGGCCGCGGTTTGTTCGTGGATTGACATAGTGGTTAGCGACTGGGGAAGGAGAGAGTGGACAGGCGGTTGAAGCGACGGCGTAAGGCGGTGGTCGCGACGGCGGTTGCTGGCTGCTGAACTGGCTGTGTTTATGGATTTGGTCTGGCTTTACATGACTTGCCTATGGGAATTTTTTCTATTTGAATTTTTTCTATTTTTCTAATGGGGATCATAAATGTTATAGCTTGGTAGCTCGGGCCTTGGGATGGAAGATGAGAAGATGAGAGAGATTTTTGGTGGAAAATGATTTTCGGGGTGTTTCAGTTTACCCTCTTTTTTTTTTTTGTTTTCTTTTTAATTTTTAAATTTAAATATAATGAAAATAAAAAAAAAATTTTATTTTTTTTTGTACAGTATAAAAAGATTTGAGAGATCTATCAAAAAAGATCCATATTGGTAGAAACATTATTTGTATAAACACATAATTTTTAAGCTTGAAATTACCTTATTTTTAAAAAAAAAAAATTGGAGAAACCGGAACACCCCCTTAAACACTCTACTTACTGGTAAATATACTCCAAAAAGTGTTTCAAAATAGAGATTTTTGTAGGTTTATTTTTTGAAAATGATTTTAACACTCTACCTTTTGATAAATATACTCCAAAAAGTGTTTCAAAATACAAATAACACATTTTTTAAAGCACATTAGAAGACAAATTTTAGAGTGCATTTACCAAGTGAACTGCTAAAATCATTTTGACGCAATGAAATTCATGGGAAAGTAGTTAGCATACTAGTACAAACAAGATAAACAACTCGTAGCAACAAGCAAACTTTACGCACAAGAAAGAAAGAGAAAAGCTCTGCAATATTATTGATAAAAGTTTCATAAACTCTGGGTTGCAAATCTTTATATACGCCGAAACCCTAGAAATTCTAAAAATAAACTCGAAAAATAAAAAGTCCCAGATTTTTGGGTTTTTCCTAAAATTGAAAACAGGAAAGAATAACAAGATTTTCCCAAAAAGAATCAACTTAAAAAAATTTACGGTCTAAGAGTTATCAACGAAATAAATTTTTTCTAAAACGGCAAAATAACGCAATTGAAGGCCGAAACGAAGGAATTAAGCCAAGAAACACTGGGGCTCGCAAACTTAGGTCGTGAGCCTTGCCGGAGCGTGAAAAAAAGTCAGCCCACCAAGTTTGGGCCCATTCTGAGATTGTCCGAATTTTGCCAAATTGGATAATTTGAAATTAAACACCGTTGGGCTTCCGAGGCTTGGCACGGTCCAACTGATCATGGAATTAAGCCTCCACGTGTTCTACATCACATTTCCCTTTCTGGGTTATATGAAGCACATATAAAACTGCTCTATAAAAGGGATATGAAATGCAAAGACAGAATCAGTGTTTTGTTAAGTCTCATAATTTTTACATCTTTGTTTTTTTAGGCTTTTTTTTATTAGGAATGGGAACCAGTATTTTTCAAGTTAACAATATGTACGTCTCCGTTTTTTCGGATAAAGAGAACCAGTAATTTTTAGGAAGATTCTAAAAGAATAATGTGGACTGTTAGATGAAAATAATCCTAAGCGTTCATTGAGAAGGTGAATTGGCTATAAAAAGAAAGAATGTGTGCATTTGTATAAACTATTATACAAGTATTCGCCCACTAATATTAATTGAGAGAATTTAAACCTACTTCGAATTTCAGAAAACATACAAAAATCGATACTCGAATTTTCGAAAACATACGAAAATAGATAGCTAATTATAATTCACCCTTCCATCTTTGCTGTCACCGGAATTTTTTCTTTATAGTGCTCTCATTGATGCATATTTCTAGTTCTATCGCAACATTAAAAAGACTCTGGTTAATTATTGATGTGTTTAGATTATAGTTGAGGCTATTAAGGTAATTAGTTGGATTTCTACTACTGTTAATCTGTTCATTGTCATACTTCTTGTCTTTGTCTTCCTTAGACTCTTCCTGAGTTCCTTCTTATTGCTATTTTCATGCTTTGAGTAGTCAATGGAAGCAAAAAACGTCGTTAGGAGAAGATGGAGAGAACACCGAAGAAATCAAGGAAGGGAAAGACGACAAAGATTGAGAAATCAAGGAGGGGGAGGTGCCGATATACCTTTGCAAAGTAACAACTTTACAACCATTGTACATAGGTTTTATCATCAATGACTGTGAAAGCCATGAGGATTTTGCAACAAGATTGCATCTTTGCTTGGGCAGAGTTGGCATCGAGGATCCGTATGAAGAAACTCCTGAACTGTTCGAGAGTTGGTCAGGGTGTCAAATTGACTTTGAGCGTGCTGACAAGATCTCGTGATCAAGACAATGGTGTCCTGTGAGGACTTTCAGCAAAATCTCTTGCATAACCGACATAACCGTTTACACCTAGTAAGTCAATGGTGACGCCAGATGTGGGTGCAAATGAATATTTTGACTATTTAGGTGTAGTTTGTCTTCATCTTTTGTTGCATGTGTCGAAATATGCACCCCTCCCTTCAATGTAATGGATTTTTTTAATATAATTATCCAATTGAAAGTAAATAGTAGTGAATTTTTGAAGTTTAAAAAAAAAAAAGTATAGTAGTTAGTGCTAAAATTAAAATGGTACGTTTACAGCTTCATCATTTACCCCATATGTCAAAATGTCAGCATACTAGGCCTACTTGGCCATATTCTGTTAAGGTTATTATTTTTTAAGTATTTATTTTTCACTTTGTGAGAGAGGTCATTCTCTCCTAATATACTCCATCACCTTTAATTCAAAAAATAACTACTTCTTAAAAAAATATACATTTATTTGTAATTTTCAAACTTAAAAATAATATATTTACAAAAATAATTTTTTGACTTTTTTTGCACTGTTCAAAAGATATTATTGAGATCTATCAAATAAGATCCACAATTCGGGCTTTCATATATGGGCTTGTCCCTTGTATTTTTTACTTTTAGACCTTTTAGGGGTTTGGCTGCGTTCCATCAAGTTTAATTGTTCGAGCTTGTCCGATTTTATCTAGGTTTTTAGGCCTTTTAAGTGTTTGGGCTATGTTCTATTGGATGTTTCTTTGGTTGGCATTTTGATAGGATTGGTGGTATAGATTGAACAAGAAATAAGAACAATGGAAAAGAAAAGGAGAGTTTATTGATAGATAAGGAATTGACAGATTGAGAGTTCTCGTCTCAACTGCTTTTGGTTACACTTTTCAACATGCCCTTCACATTTTCTTCTTCCCTTCTTTATACACAAAACCAAAATAAGGAAAAACTGACTCAACTAACCCAGCTCAACTAATCCCTCACTTTACTTAACTAATTAAATTATAATGATTACGAACGAAACGGCTCAAGCTTTACTCAGTTGCGTTGCACGTGTTCTCCCACAGTCCAATTAGGCCCAAGAAGTTGAGGGCTTTGCCAAATTCAATCCAGCAAAGCCACCTTTATTCGGTAGTATATCACATCTTGTCAATCAAGGGATTGGATCTCGAATTGAACACATTGTTGTTGCTCTCTTTTCTCCTATTAATCTTTGTATTTTTCTAAGGTTAATAAAATTTCATTTCGCCGTTCAAAAAAAAATGAACAAGTCACATAATTCGAGTGCAAGTGTAAGAGTAGGAGAAGGCGTATTTAAAACACATCCTAAATTACTAAAATCTGCGAGCGCAGTGATAGAAATTGTGTCATTATATGTGACTAAGCCAATTCAAGCCCATTACGAAGAGCCCAGCATTCAGCAGATAGGCTTGTTGACAGGGCAATAAACTCCCCGGAAACCATGCACCCAAGAACCAGCAATCATATTCGTCTCTGACTAGACCTTGTGAGACTGTGTCTTAACCAAACCTCTACTCCTTTTCTGATCGATGCCTTTGTTGAAAAGTTAACGGTCAGGATCACGCTCATTTTGGAATGAAGAACCGATTATTAGCCCTTATTTTCAATATTAGACAACGGTTTAGCGC
Source organism: Rhododendron simsii (assembly GCA_014282245.1). NCBI lineage: Eukaryota > Viridiplantae > Streptophyta > Magnoliopsida > Ericales > Ericaceae > Rhododendron > Rhododendron simsii. The sequence continues at coordinate 33,169,275 of CM024960.1, forward strand.
AAAATAAATTTAAGAAAAACAAAGTCATAACGAAGTGGGAATTATAACTTGTCAGTTGTCACTTTCAAGTATGAAAATGTAGACAAATTAACCATTTAGGCTAATGAAACAAGATCGACAAGCAATTTTTTTTAATTGAAATCTTAAGAGATAAACTTTGGGCTACTTAAAACAAACGACTCGGTCAAATCGTTCAAGTCGTCAGCAGCTTCAATATTAGCTGCATGTCCAATTCCCTTGATTATCTCTACCTTCGATTTTGGACCCAAATGCCTGCATTCACAAGTTATTAGCAGTCGTACAATTTGCGCCGCAGATTAATTACAAGCCAATCCGAAAAATACATGGCCGAATTGGGCCAACAAAAAAGAGTACCTTTGCAATTGATAGGCCAAATATGGAGGGAAGACTTTGTCCTGATCACCCCAAATAAGTAGTGTTTCCTTCAACCAAGCAAAATAACATGTGAGAGAAAGAAAAAAAAGAAGAGAATATATATATCATTTTCTCATTTCCATAACTTTCTCGTTGTCGGGGAAAAAAAAAAACTAAGATGTTCAAAAATAGTCCGTCAGAGGCCGACAGAGTGTTTTCAAACATTTTATGTAACGACCCGCTCTATTTTTGTACAATATTATCCACTTTGGATGCCCAAAGCCCATATACTTCCCAGTAGGTCACCCATCTCTGGATTACCCCAGGATGGGCACACTTACCTGTGAAGTTCCTATGCGCTTTGGCCCGCCCTCACGACTTTAAAAGGCCTTGTCCAAGAGTAAGAGTGATCTTTTCTTATAAACCATGACTTGCCCCCTTCCGTCCGGACGGAATCTGCTATCCTGCAGTATCGCCGGCCACCAGAAAGCAGGGTGTAACATCTTAACTAGTTTTCCTACCTTTTTCCATAACCACAAGAGTGATGAAATTGTGAATAATGTTTTTGGAGTGTTTCGAAAACTATTCCCAAAATTACTTTGGGAAATAATTTGTCAAGCAAGATTTGCTTTTCCATCTTACTTTCTTTGATTCCAAAAAAAAAGGATTTCAGAAAAATAGGAAAGTAGTTTCGACATTATTCACTGGACTTTAAAACTAAAGTCACCTGAGTTAGAATGGGGAGTTGAGAATCTGCTTTCTTTGCAATGAGGTATTCCACCAGCTCTATTCTCTCCTTCCTATACTTCTTACACATCACCTGGATCGTCAAAACAAAATCGGGATACACCCTTTTATTGACTTGAATAGTCATATATGACGACTTTGACTTTTGCCAAACTTTAATAGTACTGTATCATTTGTGACATAGAGCTCATAGCAAATTGTTAATCTTATCCAGTGAGAGGAAGCGTCAAACTCGTCAGTTGGTGTGATTATTTCAAATGTGAACAGATTGAGGAGTGATAGTGAAGTATTGAAGGTGAGTTTTGTGAGGAGAAGTGAAAATTCTGTGGCGCACATTGTGGCCAAGAATGCAGTGAGAGTGAGTGGGATTCGTACGTGGGAGTTTTATCCCCCCCTTGACTTTTAGTTCCTCTTCATGAGGATGACGGCCCCCTTTGATGTATTGGTTACTTTTTTCTATCAATAATAATATCGTAACCTTTGGCAAAAAAAAAAAATTTAAGGATATTTTGAGGGCATATTCAATACCATTATGGATAATACTGTTATAGACCAAGCTTGTCTACAGTTTACTAGTGGAATGCACGCCGTGTCGCCGTGTTATCTGGCCATTCCCTACTTCATTTTGATTCCTCTTTCATGATTGGACTCATTCTTATAAGTATCATCGATCGGCATCCAATCAACAAATTTTTTTTTTTTTGCATGGTTGATCAGCTCGACGAGCTCTATGACATAACGAGTCCGATCATGAAAAGTAACCCAAATGAAGCCGGAAACGCTGAACTTCACGCCGTGCAGCCCACTATAAACCCGAGACAATCCTTCGCCCTTAGTTACATATCGGCCTACATCGAATAGTATAGACCGAAGATTGCCTTATGTCACAATCAATACGATACGTAATGGTCAAATCTCGGGTGAAACTGAATTACCGATCGTACAACTTACTCTGATGTATTTACCCAAAAAAAAGCCCTTACTCTGATGTATTCGTTGAGGAAGAAATCCGGGAGCCACTTGGCCATTTTGGACTTGTGCATGGTCAGATTCATCAGGGACCGTAGATGCTCGGGCTTCTCCGGACAAAACAAATCCCGAACGTCAACCCCAACCTTGCTCAGGTGCTCTTCCTTCTGCTCCTCCGTAAGCCCGACGCCGCTGCTCACGATCACAACCTTCTCCACCATCTCCGGATACATCTCTGCCATCCGATACCCCACCCACCCGCCGTAGCTGATCGCGTACAGCGAGAACCTCTCCACGCCCAATCTCTTCAGCCCCTCGCACACGCACCTTGCTTGGAACACCTCCGTCCGGTCGTCCCGGTTCGTGTATGAGTCCCCGAAAAACAGCAACTCCGGTAAGTACAAGTTGAAGGCTCGAGACAGTCGGCCCACCTGGCTATAGAACTGCCATTTTGTAGTGCTGCCGTAACCGTGGACCAAGACCAGACTGGGCTTGTTGAACCGCCTGTGGGTGGGGGTCCAGTAGTGCATCGTGGTCTGGTCGTCTAAGTCCACGGTGCACGGTGACAGGCCGTGAAAACGGTAGAAGATCGATAGGAGAGCATCGACGATTGTTACGAGGAAGGGGAAGCGTTTGAGGTAGGATAAAAAGAAGATAAATGATTTTGACATGGCGATTGTGAGGGAGAGGTAGATGGAAAGGATATGGTGAAGCCATTGGCAATCCATGGAAATTGGAGTGAGCAATGAAGTTCTAGTGGAGACTATTGCGTGTTAAAGCTCAATGATGGGTTTGGTTGGTGAGAAGAAAGTATATACTAGTAGTACTAATGCACTAGGAGAAGTACCAAAAGAGATTTCAGCTTTTGTGGTAGGTTTTCTATGTCGTCTTGATTGAGATCCTGAATGTTCATTTGTGAGTTTAGGCCTCTTTTAAGGGGACTGGGGGGGGGGGGGGTGGCCTCCTCTCCCCCTTGGGGAGAGCAGCATGCTGCTGCCCCCTTTTTCGGGCCCATCACGGTCTCGCTCCGATGATCCGAATCGTTCACTTTGTAGAGCTCGTCGAGTAGAACAACTATGCAAAAAATCAGCTTAATTGGTTATCATTAAGTGCCTGATCGGAGCCTATATAACTCTTGGTCCATTGGGAATAATGGATTTGATCCAGTGTTTCGGATCCATTCTTTTCAAAGTAAAAAGGCTCCAATCAAGCACTTAATGATATCCAATTAAGCTGATTTTTTGCATAGTTGTTCTACTCGACGAGCTCTACATAGTGAATGATTCGGATCATCGGAGCGAGACCGGGATGGGCCCGAAAAAGGGGGCAGCAGCACGCTGCTCTCCCCAAGTGGGAGAGCAGCCCCCCTGAGTCCCTTTTAAGGTTGCTTTCATTCGGGGTGGCTATCCGTTTTCGATGTATGATTTTTGTATCAATGAAAACACTTCTAAAATTAAAAAAAAAAATTTAATGCATTTTTTTTTTTTAACTTGAAAAGCTAATGCATTAGGGGAAGTAAAATGTCAAACACGTGAGTCAATAAAACAAAAATGTGCATAAATAAGCAACCAACCAAACTTTTATCCTCTACTGATTGAGGGTAAGGATTCTCAATCTCACATAATTCATCGGAGCTATTGATTCTATGTAGAGAATGATTTATAGACATCATTTTAATCGAATATCGATAAGCATATCAATTTATTCAAAGTTTTGTTTTGACTTCGGGATTACAAAATTGTAGACAGAGAATTAGATGAAATGATCAACTACTAACCAATATCTAATTCAAAATTTTTTTTTTAACGAGAATACTTAAGTAAATTATATGCTCTATAAAATCAATTACCCCGATCATGCATCTAGAACTTAGAGTGGGCTCCACAATAAAACTATAGGTACACCAAATGCGCACACATTGTATTGATGTACAATACTATAACTCTATTGGCACCCATAGAATAATTTATAAGTAACGTGGCTTAAAAAAAGAAAGAAAAAGCTACTTTTTTAAATAAATAAATAGTAAAAATTACGTGTACCCCACGTACAGGAGAATGCCCACAAAATAGCATACTTTTCAGATGGTATTTTTTTAGTAGTAAACAACCAAAGAGGAAAAATGACCCTACATATCTCTTATTAAAACGTGTTAGGTTGGGTTTCTCGTATTATTTAAAAGAACAATATAATTAAGAATAAATGAAAAAAGAACAATATAATTAAGAATAAATGAAAAAAGAACAATATAAGAAAGAATAATGAAAAAAGGATGAGCGTATTATTTAAAAGAACAATATAATTAAGAATAAATGAAAAAAGAACAATATAAGAAAGAATAATGAAAAAATGACTCATCCTTTCATTGTAAGGCCCGTCAGTTTGGCCACATATGCAGTCTGATTAGACTAGGAGAGATATGTGGATATAATTCTTTACGGTTTATTCCTCTAAGCTTTTTGAGACTTTTTCTTCTTTTGTTCTTATTCCATTTTTTTCCTCGATGGTTAGTTTTACGTCTAATTTTTATGGATTATTGCCTATCGAATTTTTTTTTGTAGATTACTGATTCGTCTCGAAGAGAGGAATTCGAGACGAATCGAAAAGATATAATTTTCTTACTTTAGCCAAAATATTTTCGAAAATATCCAAGAAAAATCTTCAAAAGCAGGCTTTTTAGGATTTATCTTGGATATTTTCAAAAATATTTAGGTAAAATTCATAATTTTTTTACTTTGACAATTTGTTTTGAGGAGAGAAATGAATAATCCACAAAAATTATGTGCATAACTAACAGATGCAGAAAAAATTGAATAAGAACAAAATTTTAAAAAAAAAAAAACTCAAAAAGCTTTAGAGGAACAACAAGGAGGCCTAAATTATAGTATTCCCTCCGTCCCATAAAATTTGGCATTTTCATGAATGCGTGCCATTTTTAAATTGCATGTATCTTTCAATCCATAATATTTTAGGCGAATTTTTAAACTTTGTTTAATAGAACAAATTAAAATCTATTAAACAAGATCCATATTGGTTATAAAAAACATTACGCATTAAAAGATATAATTAATTTTTTCATGGAGCAAGAATAATGAAAGTGCCAAATTTTATGGGACGGAGGGAGTACATTGGAAATCTAATTGCACGATCGAAGAGTGGGACGTACGATATTCACATATAAGTATTAGGGTTTGTCGTTTAATGAGACGACTAATAATTACGTGATGTAAAATGTCACAGGAGGAGATATTTACCAAATAAAAAAAAAAATGTTACAGGAGATATGTGAGGAGCCAATAGTGATGTCAGGTAGAAGTATTATTGATGTCACTTGCTAGGTGGTAGCAAATGTCCCTTAATTTGGGAGGATTGTCTTCGATTTTTTGAAGTACAAGATGGCTCTGCTATTGATGTCACGTTCTGATCACGTTTGATTATATATATATATATATATATATATATCATCTTGTCTTTCATGAGGTGATCCTCATTTTAGTTAAAAAACAGATCTTTCAATTTCTCTCATTTTTCGATCAAATTTCGATTGTCCGAACTGTTCAATGTGATCAGAACGTGATTTTATGAGTACTCGTGAGAAATCGGAAAAAAAAATGATCTGAAAGGACTTGATTTGAGCAGTTTTTATTTGAACTGTTCAATAAAAAATTGTTCGGATGAAGCCCTTCCCGATCATTTTTTTTACCAATTTCTCGCAAGTACCTTTAAAATCACGTTCTGAACACATTAAGCAGTTCGGATCATCGAAATTCGATCAAAAAAGGAGGGTCCGCATTTTAATTAAAATGAGAACCCCCTCATGGCAGACGGACTGTATATATAAATATTATTAAACGCTAGGTTTGTACATTACGAGTAGTACTAAAGTAGACAATAATCCCAAATCATGACAAAACTCTACTTGGGACTAATTATGCCTGTAACACCCCAAGCAGACCACTGGCCAGTACCCTGATTTTGATCCACAAGCCACACCACATGGCCCAAAAACTTAAGCACAAGGTACTAGTAGTAGCCCACAAGGTTTGTTATATGTCCAAATCATCCATATAGACTTCTGATGTGGGACGGGGTGTTACAATCTCCCCAACTTTATAGCCTTGCGCCATCGCGAGGAGCATGTAGACTTCTGATGTAGGACGGGGTGTTACAATCTCCCCAACTTTATAGCCTTGCGCCATCGCGAGGAGTTGAGCACTATAATCACCAATACAAATCAAACCAACAACCAAATCAAACCAAACCCCAAGGCCCACATGGTCGTGTACATAGATGGCTCTGATACCACCTGTAAAGCAGACCACTGGCCCAGTACCCTGATTTTGATTCACAAGCCACACCACATGGCCCAAAAGTTTAAGCACAAGGTACTAGTAGTAGCCCACAAGGTTTGTTATATGCCCAAGATCATTCATGTAGACTTCCAATGTGGGACGGGGTGTTACAAGGCCTCGTTCCGGAAACCTTCTTAAAAAATAAGTACTTATTTTGCCACTTCTCATTCAAAAATAAGAAGGGCCATTCCACAAAATCCAAACAAAAAGTTTCTTTCACATTTTCAAACTCAAAAATAATGTAAATGAAAAAAAAATTCAATTTTTTTTTGCACCGTATTAAAGATCTCAATGAGATCTATCAAATAAGATCCATAGTGATAGGAAAATTATTTGCGTAAACACATGATTTTTGAGCTTGAAGTTGCCTTATACAAAAAATAAGACTGTTGCTATGATAATGGGCGCCGGCGGAGGGAAATCGTACCAGTGGCCGCGCCGGGCCGTCTCCGGCCACCGGAAGGCGAATCCGACCCGTCCAAAAATTCTATAAAAAAAAAACTGAGGGGGCCTACGCGGGAATCAATGGCATCTGAGGTGTGTAGGGTGCTTGATCCGAGCACCCTTTTTCCGTGTATATATGCCTCCGGTACGATTTCCCTCTCCGGCGCCCATTGATACCTATATAAATTCTGAAAAATAAGCACCTCCTTCTTATTTTTTGGGGAACAAGCCTTCTTATTCAACAAAAAATAAGTTCTTATTTGGTTTCTGGAACGCAACCTAATTTTTTTGGTACGTAAACATTTTTCAAGAATAATATATGAAGCGAAATTGGGTGATTCCTTGAACTTATTGCGGAAATAGTTAAGCGTGTCAATTTTTCTGATACTGAATTTCTCTATCTACATTACTACTTCTACATAATTCCAGTAACGTCACTGTCATTTTATTTTGTTCTAATTTATCTACATTACTACATATATTATTACAGTTAATATTTGTATTTATTCACTGTTTTAATTTGCTGTTGATTAGGGATGTTCAAGAAAATCGTCCGAACCGTAAAACCGGTCCGATCCGGACCGAACCGTCCTATTTGGTCCAGTTATGTGGTTCTACGGTCAGGTTATGGTTCTAAAAAAATAAGAACCGTTAATTTTGGTTCGGTTACTGGATTTCAATTAATGAACCGTGGTTAGAACCGAATCGGACCGTTTAAAACTAAGATAAATATAGATATACATATGTGTGTGTAATTAAATATCTATTTGAATTTGGTAGGTTGATCTTTTCTTTGCTAAACTTAATTTATTTAGAGATAAAATTTCATTAGTATTAGGAAAACTTTTATTTTCTTTCTTCATTTCCTATTCCAACAGATTAAATTCTTATTTCTTTAATTTTATGAGTTCATATTTTGTGAATAAGTGTTTGGATGCTTATTGGATAGAACCGGAACCGAACCAAAACCGGACCGGTCTTGCGGTTTGGTTCTGGTTAGGTTTCATGCATATATTGGTTAGGTTCTGGTTCCCAATTTTCTAGAACCGTTTGAAATGGTCTGGTTACTGATTTTCTAGAGAACCGGATCAATCCGGACCGTGTATACCCTTACTGTTGATTAAGCTTTATATATTGTAAGACCAAAAGGTTGGCATAGTGGTTATGGCAGGATACAAAAATACTTTCAGCAGATACAATCTTCAGAGATTCACGCAGAGACAAATGCGTTTAGCCCCATTTCAGGTCCTGAAAAAATCTAGAAAAATATCCATAAATTTTTAAATATTATTTTATGGAGCCCTGTAAAAAATCAACTCCAGTGGATATCGATAAGTGTTACTTTTGGATTCGTAGAGGCGAATTGACCAGTTTCGCCTCTACGAATCCAAAAGTAATACTTATCGACATCCACTGGAGTTGATTTTTTACAGGGCTCCATAAAATAATATTCAAAAATTTATGGATATTTTTCTAGATTTTTTCGGGATCCGAAATGAGGCCAAATGCATTTGTCTCTGCGTGGTTCTCTGCGAATTGTCTCTGCGCGTAGCAAAGCTCTTATGGCAGTGATAACTTCTATGTTCATGTCATCCTTTACGTGTCATACACATCCCTTGTTATTATTATACAATTTAATTCCGAGGTCCTAAACAGATCAGCTGTCTACTTCTTTGAAAAATGGGGCAATATCCAACTACAAGTTCATGCTATTAGATATTGTCAAATTAAGGACTTGGAAATTGCATGCATTGATTAATAAGTTTCTTTCTAAGACCTAGCTTCCACCAAAAATACAATTAAAACGATGCTTGGACATGCATCGCTCTCACGGATGCTTGACACATCTGACCGGATACTGATGTATTGAGTCGTTTTACGTGTGCTAATCCCATATGGGAGTGCAATTTTGTTCACCCTTCTTAAAAGAAGGTGAACATTATCCTCTCACTTATTAGTTGAAATGGTATTGATTCCACTGCAAAGTGATGTCATGTTTACCATGCAATACACATTTTGGTAAGATGACATCACTTTGTAGCGGGATTCATATGTGACGCGTGAACAAAACTCAACTCTCCCCACATGCGACTTGTGGAAATCAAGTGCATCATACGACTTTGAAGTTTGAACACATCTGTACAGAATATATCTTTCCGTGGCAAGGCTCAGTTTAGACCCAATTGTCAAGTACGATAAGTTATGTAGCAGCCTCCAATCGTCAAATGGTAGTTTCAAATCGTTTTCATTGACCAACGAGAGATAAGTAATTAAACCTTCATTAATTTGTTGATAAGAAAGCACTTTACCATAGTATATATCTGATACCTTTGGTCAAAAAGGAAATATTAATTCCGTACATCAAATACGTTTGGGTTACCAACAATAAAAATAAATAAATAAATACATTTCACCTTTTGGATGTTCTTGTTGTGTAATGAGAACGGGTTATTGTGAAAAACAATTGAGGGAGAGATGCAAACTTTGGGACGATGTAGTCGTAGTTATTTTCTCTTTTCTTTTTCTTATAACGTACCCAAGTGTTTAGTTCATATACGGTAATGCACATTGAGAGTGCGTTTCCGCTAATTAAACTAAATGGACTACATGCTAATGACAATAGTATAGTCCAATCTCAATTGTATTTTTGTTGATGTATTTGAGGAGCATGACTTGCCAATAAATTCATAAAAATATGAGTTTTAGTCCATTTAATTTAGTGGAAACACGTCCTTAAAGACCAATATTGAATTACACCACAAACGAACATTAAAATACATTACACTATTTCAGTGCTGCCGTCCATCTATTATACTAGACCCATGTCATGCCCTCAATTTTTAACATTAATATAGATAATTTCCATCATAAAAACCCTTATAATTATCCACACGACACCCCAAAAGCGTTTGACATTTTCATTTTCATGAATTGCACTTCGACATTCAATAGTTTCCAAAAGATTACATCATTAGCTCAAAGCCCAAATTAACATAAGTACTGAGTATCGAAAGAGGGTTAAGAGTTTAGAATACTCCATATTCACAAAAATTACAATTAAAGTTACAAATATATCTTTCAAAAGAAAATTTACGAAGATAGTTGAGTAACTCCTTCAGTTAGCTTTCAAAGGTATGCGGAGTCCATACACGTGAAGCGCACAATGCCACCACCCTTAATGCTAGTGGGCCTCCGTGGGCCTATCTGGCTTTATTATTCGGGTAAATTTCAGAGACACCCCTTGTACTTTACCCGTTTTTCAACTACACCGCCCACTTCATTTTTAAACACTTGTACCCGTTATACTTCAAAGTAGTTTGAAATTGTTAGTAATTCCGTTAAATGCAATGAAAAGACTCAAATACACAATTGTATTCCCCTTCCATCTTCATTCACGTATTCTCCTCTCTCTCTCTCTCTCTCTACGAAGCTCTAGTTCTTCTTCAATGGTAGAGCGAGAGAGAAGAAGAAGAAGAAGAAGAGGAAGAAAAAGAAGAAGAAGAAGGGGATTACCATGACTTTACAATTGCACATGTATGATCGTTCAAGTTTTGAAATAGAGATTAAATTCTTTACACCGCCGGTGTAAATATTTGTTTCCTCCAAATTAATTATATTGCGCCACGTCGCCATGTTTTATTGATTGGGACCATTGTTTTGCAACGTGGTGCAATGTAATTGATTTGGAGGAAACAAATGTTTACACCGGCGGTGTAAAGAATTTATTCTCTTTGAAATAAATAACGGGTGGATTCAGCCATTCAAAAGCATGAGAAAATGAATAGAAAAAAACTTACTCCAAAATCCTCCCACCAAAGCATGAGAGCAGATCACTTACATGCAAATGGTAACACTTATTAATACTTTTTTTTTCCCACTAACATTGCATCATTGCTTACGGAGCATTGTAGACTAGTTAAATGTAATTTTGTGTGATGAGAAATGCAATGAGAATAGGACTGAGTAATACCAAGATTTGGATCATGGATCCTGCATGTACAACTTCAACAGCACTGAGTAGCGTGAAATTGTACTTCAGTGTCCGGATTGTCAGCCCATCTATGTGTATTTCTTCTATTGGTGTTTTAGCTCTCAGAGCGAGCTGGTAAAGATTTTCTAGGAATCGATAGCCATAGCCCTCTTTCACTTTGCTGACTGGTGCATTCCTTATTGCATAGGTATGATATACAGTGCGAGGGTATTCTCCAGGATTTCAATGTTGCTTCCAAAAAGTGTTCCCTGGATTTTGTTACCCTCACTACAACATAAATGGGCTATTGTGAGGAAATTATTTCCTCGCTAAAGCACCAATTTTCGTCGCTAATGGTATTTGCGAGGAAACATTTCGTCGCCCACTTTCCTCGCTAAAATCTTGTCGCTAAAACTATTTGCGAGGAAAGTTATTTTCCTCGCCTATTTTATACAATAGGCGACAAATTTTTTCCTCGCTATTTCTAAAAAAAATCGTCACCGAATCCAAAAAGAAGAAACCCAGCACTGTCCGCACCTTTGAAGCTTCTTGGTCTCGAACCGTGGACCTCCGCGTTTCACACGCTCATCACCTACCACCTGCACCACTTTACACTTCTGGAAACAATGTGAACTTTTTATTATATATCATGTTGTTATCCTGTCTTCCACCTTTTCAAATTTATATTCCAACATCAAGATCTTTCGAGTTTTTGTACTCTGTACTTTTTTTAGCAAGTCCAATATTTGGCTAGCACAACATATTTTTTAAGACAGGTACGTGTTTGATATTTTTTTCGTCTTTTAGTGAATTTTTTTCTTTTGGCCATAATTTTGTACTTGTTAAACTCTTATCATTAAGACAAATAATTAATCTAAAAAATATCATATTATGAACAATGAGAGCCATCACCGTCCAATACACTAAGAGTTAGTTTGGCATAATTTTATTTCGCTAAAGACCAAGAATATTATAGATTCGTAGTTATTTTTAAGATATATATTTTTTCAATTCATAACTATAAAGTTGCCCCATAGTAACCTCTTTGCTCAATGTATTATTATGGGTAGCTTGTCACTGACAATTACCCACCCAAAATTGCAAAAATTCTATTAGATGAGTATATTATTATTAAACAAAACTATTAAAATGATAAGTAGATTGAATAACGTCTCTTAAAATAAGATGATTGAATGATTTCTCTAAAATTAAGGATAAATTTGAATATCTTTCAACATACCAACTCGTAGTCCATTTAATAATATATGATGTCATTCACTATTTAATTGTATCAATTATCCCTCATTGAATTACAGTTTGATACAATTAAGGAAAATCATGCCTTACACTTGCTAGCCAGAGTAAATTAGTGAGGAAATTGTATTTTGTCGCCTATAGGATACCAACAGCAAGGAAAAGTTCATTTTGTCGCCTATTGGACATGAATAGCGAGGAAAATACATTTCCTCGCCAAATGAGAATAATTTGCGAGGAAAAAAGGTTTATAGGCGACGAAATTAATGTTTCCTCGCTAAATGGATATAATTTGCGACAAAAAATATTTTCCTCGCTAGTTTTGTTATTAAAGGCGACGAAATTTTTTTTCCTCGCTAAATGTGTACTATTTGCGAGGAAAATGAGTTTCCTCACAAGTTTTCCTCGCAATAGACTGGTCATGTTGTAGTGCCTGGAGTTTTGATATCTGTTGTATATATGTTTATTTGTGTAAAGAATTGAAGTCGGTGTCTATTTGGTTTTTGTGTATATATTTACCTCATTATTCTAGAGAACAAGCCTTTGATATTGTGAGAGTGCATGTCTTGCCCATTGTTCTTGGAAGGCCCTTTTCAGTTACCATCATCAGATGAGTCGTATAATTTTTGAAGTGAGGGTCTAGCTGTCGGATGAACACGATATTTGGTGCCATGTCGATCAGTCCTGCAAATTGAATGTTTAGATCATTGAAGGCCGAAATGAATAATTCTAATATATCGAAAAATGCTGATTCTGTTAAGTTATACTACCTGTTATTTGCATGTATTGCCTGAGAGATTTATGTTCATGTATGTAAACCAATCATTTATATACAGACTCTGTAACGAATTTATGTGCAATGAGCTTCTGCCGGAAGCTCTTTGTGGACGATATTTTGAGTTCGATACGAAGACAGTGGATCATCTTCTGAAAGTTTGAGCAGCACGAATTTTTGATGCTGTGGTAGCTCGAGATAGTGCCGCATAGAGTTGTCTAGGGATGGCTGACAATTTGAACCGAATCGATGGGTACCAAAATCGTAAATCAAAAATTTTCCCATGGATATGGGAATGGTTGAGCCCTTTGATAACCAAATGGGTATCGATTCGGTTATGATTTAACTGTTACCCGAACCGAACCGAACCGAACCAAACCAAACCAAACCAAACTAATAAAATTACATAAATGCCCTTTATATATATACAAACACATGTAGGGTTACACAATACACACTCCCTGTCTCCCTCTTCTCTCGCCGCCTCTCTCGTCCTCCAGTCCGTCGTCAACCTCACCGTCCTCAACTTCTCCTCCAACCGCCTCTCCGGCCCGATCCCCCCCAGCTCGCCTTCTGCGCCTTCCTCAACGTCATCGATTTACACGATAATCTCCTCAACGGGCAGATCCCCCAGCAGCTGGGGCTGCTGGTGCGGTTGTCGGCGTTCGACGTGAAGAGGGGAAGATTACGCAGCTCAATGCTCATGCCTGATTGATTATTGAGGGGGACATTTTTGTAAGGTATTTTGTCTAGTTTTTGTCTCCTGGAGACTGGGTATGGTTTGATTAATATAATGGGTTTTGATTTATTTTTTGATTTTCTCTTTCTGGGTTAGTTTTTTGTTGTCTTCTCCAAATTTTTACTCATCTCCGAAGTGGTAAGGTTTCTATTTTGAACAATTTTTTTGGGGTTTTTTTCTTTGCTTTCCTTGACGATTTTTTGTTGGCCCAACTGCAATTGACAGATGTATAAAGCATTGAACCGGTTCGAATTTGAGATTGATTAGCGAAACAACTGAGCTATTATTTTGTAATTTTGCCTCTCTCTCTCTCTCTCTCTCTCTCTCTCTCTCGGTTACCCAATCGATTCGGGGCGGATTTGGGTAGCCATCCGCCCGGAATGCCATCCCTAGAAAAACTAGTTTTCCATGTGAGAAAACTGGTTCGGGCAAGTATTCAGTGTTTGACCCTGAGCTTTGTTGATTGTCATCGAGAAACATATTCTTATGGGAAATTGTCGACGAGTAAATTCAACAGGGTAATGGCTTGGATCATTTGGTTGCAATGGGATTCTTGGTATGAAGACAGTGGTACCCATCTTTTCTCCTACTGCTATTGGAGCAGTGACCATTGCATGGTCCTTTAGAGCGATTGATATTTCTGAGATTGAATTAAGAAAATCTATGTACATTCCTTGCTGTGTAATATCATTTGTTTCATCAAGTGAAATATGTCTTCTCAGTACCTGGGAAATTTTTACGTCATTGTTTCGTTGATCTAATTTGTTTGCTGCATTTGAATTTTTGGCTTTCATTCAATCCAAACTACCAAATGATGAATTTGGTTCTCTGATTTTTGAATAAACTTGGAATTTTGCGTCGTTCGTCGACCACTAATTAGTTGCATTGCAAATGTTATCCCCCCGCCACCCACACCCTGGCCCCTATTTTTCCTTGTGGGGTTGAGGATACGCTATGGAAAGCAACTGATTTTTAGTTTTGTTTTAATCATTCCATCGTTTTCTACGTTACCTGCCTGCTTTTGAACTTAGTTCAAAAGTTGCTTTAATGCGTTATTCAGAGTATTGAGTTAGTCTGTTCAAAGAGAAAAAAAACTTGTAGTGAGGTACTTTGTTGTTCCTTGAAGTATTTGCTCAGAGAATTCCAGAACTTGGCCGTATACAGATTAAAGGGATAGCACAAATGGCAGATGGAGATGAGGACATACCAAGGGACGCAAAGATTGTAAAAACACTGCTAAAATCAATGGGAGTGGATGAGTATGAACCTCGTGTTGTGCATCAGTTCCTGGAACTGTGGTATCGTTACATCGTCGATGTACTGACAGATGCACAGGTGTATTCTGAGCATGCCGGAAAAGCTGCAATTGACTGCGACGATGTCAAACTTGCCATTCAATCAAAAGTCAATTTCAGTTTCTCTCAACCCCCACCTCGAGAGGTACCTGACCTATTCTTTCTATGATATGCTAATCCATTTACAATTATCAAATGTTGAGTCCTGCATTTTTTTTTTCTACACTTATTACATTACATGACTGTAGTTGAATGGTTCAGGAGTTGTTTCACATTCTTTGTATTTCGGACATGGAGTTTTAGTTGGTTTTTGCTTGCGGGCTTAATTTGTTGAGGATTGGAAGCGCTAGCTGTTCGTGGAAGTTTGGGGGAGTTACCAACCTCCATTTCATAGACTTGCTGACATGTCCAGAAAACAAAATTATTTATTTCCTGAAATTTGCTTCTTGCCCTCTGGATTTGTGTTTTGTTGAAGGTTCTTTAATTGTCATCTCTCATATCACTGAAATGGCGTTTAATCACGTGTGCAATAGGTCCTGCTGGAGTTGGCAAGGAACAGGAACAAAATCCCGTTGCCAAGATCAATAGCGGGGCCGGGAATTCCTCTACCACCTGAGCAGGACACATTGATCAGCCCCAACTACCAACTCGCAATCCCCAGGAAGCGACCTGCACAGCCAGTGGAAGAGACGGAGGAGGATGAAGAGAGTGTTGATCCTAATTCAAACCCTCCCCAAGAACAGAAGACAGAGTTGCCACAAGATGCTCCTCAACGGGTATCATTTCCTCTCGGAGCTAAACGTCCACGACAAAGTTCACAATGATATTATGACCTTCCATGTGGATCATTATGTACAAGGATTTATGATTATGTATAGGAAGAATCCATGGTTTCCGATTCAAAAATAGTTTCAGACTTGCACAAATTTGACTTGAATTCAAGGAAAAGGTGCTTGTTTATGAGCTTTCCTAGTTTTTGTAACTTGCATTATAAATGATAACAATTGTTCAGCTTGAAGTATCCTCGCTAGAGCTTTCAATTGGACACACAAAAACAGCACAGTTCAACAGGAAAACAATACATAGGAGCAACAAATGGGTGCTAGCTAATATGGCAATATAAACCAAGCATTTTGCATTATCTTCAATCCAGTTAGCCATTGTTCTTCAAGCAAGAACCTTACAGTTGCGCTGTACAAATACATAAGAACTTATATACAACTGATTTTCCCTAATTGGTTAAGGGTGTTCCACCTTTTAGAAAAAGTAACTCTTAGAAAAGGAAAGTAATTTCAAGCTCAAAAATCATGTGTCTACGCAAATAATTTTCCTATCAATATGAATTTTGTTTGATAGATCGCATTAAAATCTTTTAAACGGTGCAAACAAAATTAAAAAATCATTTTTCATTTTCATTATATTTGAACTTGAAAATACCTTTTTTTTCTAAAGGTTACTTTTTCTAAAAAGTGGAACACCAAGCACGCCAATATCAACTTCTCTGGCCAACTGTGCTATTATTGTCATGTTCGGAGGTGGATACAGTATTGTACATGCGCTGGATCTGTTCCCTGTACTCTGTCAAAGCCTTAACAGGTATTGCTGGAGTGAGCTCCACCACATCCCCCATTTTTAGTTTGCAGGTTGGATCACCCACTGGCTCATGGTTCAACCTTGGTCTCAATTCTTCATGAATGGGAAATCCATCCGGAGACCATCTGAAGTTCCCTTGCCCAACTCTTTCCATCAAATCCCGGACCGTCAAGTTTGCCGGAAGCTCCTGCACCGACATCTGCAATGCCCATAAATCAAATTAACCAAACTCTACCATCACCATAGCCATTTTCCAAAATTCTAGCCAAATTGACCAGATGCATCCGAAGTGGACCCAGCCAGATACTTTCCTACAAAAATTTATTGAGTGCTCTTGGGACACAGCCATGTGGTGCTCCGACGCCCTTCTCCATCACATACTCATGTGGAGCCAAGAATAAGTGTATGACCCACATGAATTTGTCGTGAAAAAGGCTGTTAGGGCACCCCGTGACCTTGCCCCAAGACCACTGAATAATTATTCACTTTCCTACACCTGTGTTCGGATCATGAATTTGTGGAGCGATTGTACAAGAAAAATTAACTGATAGGAAAGTGAAGAATAATATTTCGCTTCTTCACTTCATTATCTTGCTATTTTTCTCAGCTCTTTTCCTTTCCCTTGCATGCCCTCAACAAAATAAGAACTATTTGGATTTAACTAACGAAAACATCATAAAGCAAACCTTGTCATTTTCCAGCACGATGACAAATACAGGTCCATCCGGGCTGTGACTAGGCTTATAGGAATAAGGGCAATCTTCAGAATGAGAAGGGAATGTGCAGGGTGGTTTAATGGAATCTGCAAATTGAACTGATGATCGATCCTTGCTCATTGTCTCACACTGCCAGGAGAGAACCCAACGGTGCCACTCAACCATTTGAAGCACAAAAGAAGACAGTTTACAATCACCTTCTTTGTATCTCCAGTGAGCCGCAATGCCAAACTCGGCTTGTAAATGCATCTCTTGTGTTCGAATCTGAATTTCAAGAGGAACCATTCCCTCGCCCTGCACTACCGTGTGTAGAGATCTGTACCTGCAATCAGATGAAATTTAAAAGCAGAAATATTATTTGCGTTTTTATGCATGTTCTCAGGGGGGAAATATACCCATTAGGCTTGGGATCATTTATGTAGTCTTTCAACTTCCCAGGTACTTGAGACCACAACTGGTGAACAACTCTCAATGCCTTGTAACAATCTTCCTCTTTTTCAACAATCAATCGTAGCCCGTAAATATCATGAATTTTATCCATCGTCAGCTTCTTTCTGCACATGATACCTCCTTAATGAGTTTAACTAATTCAGAAAATACCATAATATGAAGACCAAAGAGTTACGGTATGCCAAATATTTACAAACTTCTTCTAAAACTTAGCACACATGTAACGAGGCAATAATGCTTACTTTAGTGAACTATTACCACCAAACAAATATGGGATAAATGTACATTCACACAACACTTAGCAAACAAATTGAGATCAAAAGGACAATGAGTGGAGAGGCCATACAGGCTTATATACTAGTTTTAAAGGTTATAATTAATCGACAAACTCTACCCTCCCCCGCACGTGCGACCCCTAACACACACGTGAAAAGGTAAACAATGGATCCATAATACATGGATCACAATGAACAACGAAACAAAGTGCACATAAGGCACAAAATGAGCAATTAATCAACAAAGTCCTGTCCAAAAGCCTCAGAAGCCTTGCTCGATATCATGTTAAAGCATCCAACTCAAAACCAATTGGCAATGAATGAAGGGATGTCCAGGCTCATATACTACTTTTGGATCTAATTAACCAATGTGGGACAAGCTACATACTGAAGTAAGAACAACTGAAATATATCACTGATGTCAATTTATTAACTCAGTAGAGATACCAGCAAATGCATGTCAGCAACCTTCTTTGCAGAACTAGAGTGTTAGCATTTTTGGATATGCATCTGATCATGCGTATGCATGCATGGGTACTTGGGGAGAGAGAGAGAGAGAGAGAGAGAGAGTACTTCAACATTTTGGCATAGATGCTATACAAGCTTTTGTGCCTCCCTTTTAGCACATCGTAACAGATGGCTGCATCCTCAAGTGCATGACCTAATTTTTCTTCAGCAGAAGTAATCATTGCCTGGTCAAAGGTGTTCACAAGTTCGGAGGAGAGTTTTTTGTGCTGGTCTGGGTAGAGATATTTGAAACATAGGTTTTCAAGTTGCTCTTTCCAACTAAAGATCCCCAAACGGTTGGCTAAAGGAGCAAAGATTTCCAATGTTTCCTTCGCGAATCTCTGTTGCTTGACCACATTTAAGGCATCAAGCGTCATCATATTATGCAAGCGATCTGCCAGCTTTATGAGAACTGCCCTGGCATCTTCCATTGCAAGGAACATGGTGTGCAGGCGATCTGCCTCAACAGTTTTACTTGCTATATCATTTTCACGGGCAAGCTTGCTCAGTTGACTAAGCTTAGATACCTACAAAATGCAGTTCATTATGTCAGAATCTTGAAAAGAAGAAATTATTTTACCAGAACTCTCATCAAACTATTGCGACAATACTGGAAATGTTAAGATTCACAAAATAATTAGATTTCTGCAGAAGAAGTTGTATTCTAAACTTCCTATAGATACGAGTCATACGACACAAGCTTAATTCCGAGTAAGGCATACCGCTAAGATTTCCCAAGTAGGTAGGAAACTCCTTATGAGAAATTCACCAATATCCCAAGATAACGTACATATGAATCATTTAAATAGATTGAGGGAAACTATTTGCTATAGTTCAGGGATGCAGCAGAGAGGCAATAGGCATCTGTACTTGCATAGTCTGTTAATCCACACAGACACAATGTAAATGAAGCAGCTAATTCCTTGGAGCAAGATGGGGAAGACGTTTCAAACGACAAAGCTTCCATTGGCCATATCAGATAACCACAGATTATCAATGCATGCATAGGTCCATGGTCACTTGATGTGTTACTTACAACCCCGGGTACATAATATCTTTCTCAAAGTTTTGATTCAGCAAAAGGAGAAAAAACGGAGAGACTATTCTCTCTTGCATTGACAAGTAAATGGATGCTATGTTTCAACTTGCATGGTGTAGATTAGGATAATAAACCTGTACCAGGTTTTTGAGAATTGATTTGTTTTTTCCATCTTCTTTTGAACAAAAAATTGAATAGTTCAACAGCACAAAAATTGTGAAAAGAAAAAAATGCCAGACTAGAGGCAAGCCAAGTCTTCATTTTTCTTATTAAACAAGCAGGCACAGTAAGAAAAATGGGTAAATCAACACAACGACTTCTAGCTCAGCCAAGACTCCCATGGGAGCAGCAGGGGGAATTTTCCACAATGAGCAAAAGACTGACGGAGCAATGTCGAGCAGAGGAAGAAGGCCCACGGGTCGTGAACTTCATTTCCCAGAGACAAGAAGTCAGTTATTTATGACTTTATACCAAGCAATCCTCTTAAGTCTACATCCAATTGTACTTAATTCACAACCCTGGCATAGCAGTCCAACAGTATACCATCAAATTATTTTCTTTGACTAGTCCTTGTCCAGTTTAATTCCAAGGTAACTAGGAGCAGCAGCATGGCCTTCAATGGCTGAAAGCATCACGGGTTGACGGTATGTGAAGTTCTTTTCATATTGACAAAGGAGAATACTGTTAAATGCTGATAGGAGATATCAAATTGGTTGTTTATTCTTTCATTAACAGTAATTTACTAAGGTACCAACTTCCAATTACCAAACACTAAAAAAGACATCAAACTGTCCATAACGAAATAATAATCTAAATAACGCATCATACCCCTTCAACCAAATCCGCAACCTCAGCTCCAAATGTCTGGTAAATGTGGTCGTAACTCATAGAAGAATCATCAAGCGTGTCATGTAAAAGACCCGCAGCAACCACCGTCGAGTTCGCTCCAATAGCTGCAAGCAACACCGCTGTTTCGACGCAATGCTGTAAATAAGGACCCCCACTTGCCCGAACCTACAAAATCAATACAAAAGTCCTCAATCCGAAATATTCCAAAACAACAACCCAACTAAACACCCCCATCGGATTTTGAGAAAGGGTGTGATAAGAAAGGAGAGCCCTTTCTTTCTCACAGGAGAAAGAGCCAATCACAAAACATCGTTTTTGTACTCTCTTCATTTCTCACCAAATTACTCAACCCCAATGAGTGATTTGGCAAGGAAGTCTAACCCTTTCCTCGTCAAACCCATCAACCCAAAACAGGTTTTCGTTTCAAAACAAGATTTCAAACCAGTGTACCTGCCCTCTATGAGCCTTCTCAGCTTCATAAAAAGCCTTAACAACCAAATCTTCACTAAATATCTTGTGCCTCAACTGTGCACCCAATAACAATTCATCAGCACAAGTTCCACCACTCGACTCCGCAACATCACCCTCCATGCTAAACGGCAGTTCTTCCCTCATCACCGACGTCGAATCTATCGAATCGTTACTCAAATCGTAATCCACACAAGACCCTAACGCGTGCGTAACAAACCCACTAAACAAACTATGACTAGAACTAGAACTCTTTTCGCGCCCAATTCTCAACGGTAGAGACGATGATGATAGGTTACTACTGCTACTGCACGAGGTGGGGCCATGGAAAACCGACGCGGGGCTGTGATCGCGCTTCAGAGATGAGTACGATCCCCAAGAGGGGTAGCAGGAGCGAAACGACGACGTCGCGGTGAATTCGCTGCCTCTGTCGTGCCACGGGGACGCGAACTCTTCGTTGCCGACATTGGAAGAGCGAAACGACGACGTCGCGCTCAATTCGTTGCCTCTGTCGTGCTTCACCGACGGCGGCGGCGACGAGAAAAGGCACGTGAGGCCGCCGACGGCCGGCTTTGGGGCGGACGGCGGAGATCGGCCGGTGAATTCGAGGTCGTACGGCGGGGAGCACACGGTGCTCGGCGGGGTGGAATACAGTGCTATGGCGGGTACCACCATGATTTTTTACAACGGATTTTCTTTTGAGGTTAATTAGCTCAAAGCTCGAAAATTTACGAATTTGTTAACAGAAAAGTGATTTCTAGGATTCAGAATGAGGAGAATTGGTGATTAGATCAGGGATTGGTTGAAGCCCTAGATTCTGATTTGTGAAGACGGAAAGGGAAGCGAAGGGAATTGAGTACAGTGTGTACAAGTTTATTTTTTTTATAGAGATCTGAGTGAAAGCTTTGGTCTTTGAGGGGTAAGAAAAAGTACAAGAAAGGGAGTTGAGGATGCTTTGAATTTTGGAGAGAGAGAGGAGAGAGAGTGGAGGGGGAGGAGGGAGGAAGTTTTCAAGTTTCTTCTTTCTTTCTCTTTCTTCTACGTCCATTTCTCCGGCTACTACGGCCGTTCCAAAATATTTGTCGGATCCGCAAAACGAGAAATTAAAATTAATGTATTTTTTAATAAAAAAATTTAATTTTTTTTCATAAATTACAAATACTCATCAATAACTAATGAATTGTTGAAAAAATTTTATTTTTTTTCAAAAATTATATTATTTTTACGTCTTTATTTTGCAAACCGAACAACCTGAGACAGAGATTCAAGGCCGCCAACCAAAGGAGAAGTCGAATTACGGTGAAGTCCCTGCTGTGTACCTTATTTTTTTTTCCTCTTGCTGTGTACCTGAAATAACAGAAAAGCGTTTGGCTATGTTCGTTTGAGAGTTTAGTTTAGTTTAGTTTTGGTAGTGGGTGGAGAGAGAAATAGGGTAATGATTGGAAATAGGGGTAATGATTGGAGAGAGATAGAGAGAGATGAGAAAGTAATAATTGGAGAAATAGGGTAATGATTGGAAAAAGAAGTAAGATAATGATTGGAAAACAAAATAAAAACACTTCCAAACTTCCAAACGAACATAGCCTTTGTTTCTGCCAATCTTTTGCTAAGCCAATCTAGTTATAATTCCTTGATCAAAGCAGGGGGTGCTTCATCTGATTTATCCGTTGAATTCAACAGTTCAGATCTCATCTTCATTATATAATATCTGAATTGTTCATTACTGCAATAAAATGTAGACCATTGGATATTTGGATTGCCGAATGAATAACTCGAACACCGCATAGCACGGTGTTGTGCACCCTGTTGCACGACACAATCCCTCGTTGCAAAAATTAAATCCTCCACTATGAGCAATACTATGAATTCAATTTTAAAGCACAATCTCGGACATAATGTTACTCGAAGCAATTAAATGGACATGGACACAAATATATTGAATGACTCTGGATATAGTTGTGTTTGAAATTATGTTTTTAGACCTTTTTTATTACGTAATTGTAGAATTTGATTCACGTGTTTGAAAACAGATTAAAACTACTCTAAACGTTAGGGCTGGTAAAAGAATTTTGAACTTGTGTTTATTTGATTAGTTCGATTCAATTCATTATGTAAATAAATCAATATCTTGAATATTTTTTCCAAAACTCATAAAACTGGATATATTGTTACTTGAGATCGGTTCAATATCAGTTCAATTAAAACTTAATTCACCTCATTTCATCCCATAAAAAGACTCAAGAATTTGAACATATTTTTAAATTAATTTAAACAGTCAATTATTCAGCTCATTCAGATCGCACTCTTGTCCATGACTTAAGAGATCAACAAGAAGAAGAAAACTGATTCCCCTGTCTTTCGGTCTTTGGACAATACTAATATCATATCATATTTAACGGAGAAAACATAGTAATTATAATCTTTTTAAATATTTGCAATATATAGAGTTGGTTAGTGGAAAAAATTATTGTCATCATCATTAAACTAACATGCGATTGATCAGTGTCTCTTTAATCTTATGCAAGGTTTTTTTTTTTCCTTCTATTTTTGTATATATTAGCGGGTTAGCGGGGTGTTTGTATATTAGTCAACAGAGGTTCAAAGGCTCGAACTTCTGCCTCCGCTATAGAGGGAGAGTGAGACAACCAACTTCACTAGGATGGAGTTGTGGGCTTCACCTTTTTCGATATTTTTTCTTTGCATGTTGTCTTAATACAGGGCCGGCCCAAGGCATTTGGATGCCCTAGGCCAAGTGGTGAAATTGTGTTCTACATAAATTTTCTAATTTAAAATAACAAACAGAAATTCTTATCTGTATCTCATTTTTGTTCATATTATATCATTTTCGTTCATATTATTAAAAATGGTAAATATATTGGCCTTAATGACTTGTGCGGTTGCAATAATATTCAGTGGATTTAGGTTTGAATCATTGTAGCCTCCAACTTTTGGGCGGAAGGAGGAATTTTTTTTGGCAAAAAGACACTTCAAAAAAATATCCTACCAGGACTTGAACCCAAGCATATTATGTGAAAGAGTAAACACTTTACCACTGAACCACCAAAAGAATTTGTATTATAATTGCACACAGCAAATATATATACTTATCTAGGAAAGGATGCCCCATTTTTTGCCCAAAATGTGGAGGCCCAAAGCAACGGCCTCTTGGGTCTTTCCCTTGGGCTGGCCCTGTCTCAATGTCTTGGGCCAATTATTAGGTACTCTCGGAGTACGTATCATGTGGTACTACATGTGGTACTTTCCGCAAATAAAAAATAACCACCATACAACATGTGTCACCACTTATCTCTCAACCATCTAACAAAAATGAATGATAATGTCACTGACGAAAACTTGTCGCTACATAAATGGTTCGGAGCTTCACGTAGGCACATACTCAAGAAAGGGTGAATAATCACTTCGTCTTGGTGGGTTGCTTTAGTGGCAACCCTTTTGAATATCGATTAATTTCCTCCCACTTGTTAATCTTATTACAAAAAATCATCTGTCTCAGCATGCTATATTCTTATCCATCTAAACTTTTCTGTACAAATCTATTAGTACTCTAGTTCAAAAGTATCAAGGAAGGTGAAAGAAAAGGGAGGATGTCGACAGAACATAAATAAGGACTAGAGAAAACTTAAAAAGATGTAAATAATTAAATTATTTATATCTCTATTGTTGAAAAGAAAAAAATATATAAGAAAACAATAAATATTTCTTGTTTTTTAGAAGAGATAATTAGAAAATAATCAAAAGAACTCAAGTTACACAGTGAGTAGAGATGGAAGTGCACACACTTTTTTCTCTTCTAGGCTTGTCTCCGCTCTTTCTTTTCGTCTGTTTTTCAACTTCCTAGTTTCCTACACGCCTAAAATTTGACAAAACTCAATTATTACAGGGCTAAGTCACGTAATTAGTGTATCGGTGCGTCACGTGCGTGACAAGGAGAGCAAGCGTAAAAATCTCTTTAAAACACGTTCTAAAGTACAACAATTTGCAAAAGCAATAATCAATAGTGCGAGTTCAGTGCGAAGAACGAAAGCGTGAGCGCTTATATCAATAATTTTGAACAGAATAAATGGAGGATATTATTAGTATTAACTGAGCCAAAAAAGAAGGGGAAAATATAATGATGACTGAAGCTTCCTTCCACGTAAACAATTCAATTCAATGAATCTGAATATATATCTCTCGCCCTTTCTTTCTCCTCTGGGAGCACGTGACAAGGACGCGTACGTGGATTCCGGATTCGGCTTGTAGGTAGCTCCCGAAAAGCACGTGGCCGGCGATGACTACCCCAATACCGACACATGGTTCGCTGTTACGGCACACAACTGTGAACCAACCAAACTGACCTTTCTTTTGTCCGAATTGGGTAGTCCTTCCGAGCTGTCACATTCTAAGCCAGCCAAATATGAGGACCAAAAATGTTACTTGTACAACGCTCAAATCACATACCCTTTTACACACGCGCTCACATAAGTGTGTAAATTCTACACATATTATCCATTTACGCACCCAACACCCACATAAGTGTATGAACTCCATACACACTGGATGTATAGGGTGATGTGTGGTGTGTATATACGTTTGTAACTTGAGTGTGGTTTTAGACTTACTGAATGTGAAAATGAGTGTGAAAGTGTTGTTGGGAACGTGTGTGAAAAAATGAGTCTCGTGTCAGGGAAATGAAAATATCTTAATATACCATTGGGTGGGTCACCGCTTACAAAACTTAATATTTTAAGTGAATATATATAGTTCAATGTAAATTGGGTTTAGGTAAAGTGGTGTGGTCTCTGTGGGAACTCCCCAACGGCTTCCGACTACACGCATATGGAAAAACCTCAGGTACAAGACTTCCGATGAATGGTATCAAAGCCGACAGCTGCCGATTTATGGACAGACTCTCCTAGAAGTGTCGGTGATCGTGGGCAAACAAAGACTCTCAGAAGGGGAAAAATCCATTGTAACTCCCAGTGAAGGAAGAAAAATTCATAGTGCATGCGGCAGGTGGCTGGAAGCTAGGCCCAATGGTCAATGCATGATTTACGCATGATGGGGAGATTGTTTGGAATATGTGTGAAAAAATTAAATTCCATACCAAGAAAATAGAAAAAATAGTTGGACTTTAATAAACATTCATTTACAAGGCTTAACATTTTAAGTGTATATAAAGTCAATTAGGCCCCGATAAACGGATTGGAGGTTGAGATTGGATTGCTAAGGTGATGGTGTTAGTAATTCTTTGTTTGGTTTCTAAAATTGGTCCGGATTGGTAGTCCTATGGGATAAACAATCCGGCTCATAGGGAGTATTAGCAATACCCCGTGGGACTTGGTATTCGTAATCCAATCTCAATCCCTTTTCATTATCAATCTCTTCTTATTACCAATTTCTTTTATCAATTCAAACCTATCATCTAATCACATCTCAAACAAACATGATATCAATAATCTCATCATCTAATCTTATCCCAAACAAACATACTCATTATCAATCCCTTCTCATTATCAATCTCAATCCTAATTCAATCTCTTTACAAATTCCATCCATATTTCACTTTTATCAAACGGGGCCTTAATGTATATTGGGTCCAAGTGATTTGTTGTGAACTCCGCTGATACTCCCCTATGAGTTCGGCCTACACGCACATGGTAAAACCTCAAGCGAACCAAACTAGATACAAACTTGATCTTACTACTCGATCAGGGGCAAAGCTAGCATATAGGCCCAAGGGAGTCACGTGCCCCGGAATTTTATTCCCTAAACGTTTTTTTTTTTTTTTTGGTACACCTACTCAAAAAATGTTAGAAAAATTAGAAAATTTGGGCATAGGGCTTATCGTCGCGTGTTTTCAACCAAATCAATGGACCCCTTAAAGAATTAAATGCTTATTTCAGGGAGGCAAATAACAAATTGCTATTTTATTTGACATGTTTAGTCCAACCAACTCATCTTCTAGCTTTTCAAAATAAAAGTCGAACAATCAATTGGGGAACTGCAAGAATGATTATAATTGGTTGATTGTAATGAGGTGCCCAGCCCCTCTAAATAAAATTCTTGGTTCCGCCACCATTCCTGCTGGACGGTAGTCGGAATTTCTCTCGTTTTACTAAAACACACATTTAGAAGACAAATTGGAACTGGATTCCTAGTTTCCTACCAAGTCCTCAACCCAGCCTCACTTTCTTTGCCTACAGTCACAAGTTCTCGCAAAAATACAGCCGACAAGTGGAAATTAAGTTACGAATATTAAGCCAGTCAGCGGGAAACGGGTCCAACTTGTTTGATCAAGAATAGACCTGGGTAAAAGGTCGTGTCGGATCATGTTTGTGTTGTGTCAGTTGGGTTCGTGTCAGAAATGCTCAATCATAACCCGTCGGTTGGTGTTTTGTTATCGTGTCTATTGCCCAACTCTATATAGAATTACGGATACATCATATTATATATATATATATATATATGTGTTCGTGTTAATGGGTGACACAGATTAGTAACCATATTGGTCGTGTCATTTTCGTGTCTCGTGTGTTCAACCCGAACCCGACCCATTTTAGAATTTGTGTTCTCAAGTCGTGTCATTTTCGCGTCAGAAATGTTCAACCCTAATGCTTTAACTTCGTGTCATGTTCGTGTTGTGTTATTGTATTTCGTGTCCGTTACCCAGCTCTAATCAAGAACGGCTCCTTGATGCTTTTGAGTTTTGATGATATTTCTCTAAATTGACTCAATGCTGTGAGTTAATCCAAAAATGTTTCATTCAAAAAATGCCCAACGGCACTTACGAATCATCCGATGTTGTGAGGGTTCCGTGGGGCATCTCCGAATGTGTTAATCTTAACCAACAGAATAATTAAGACGATTGTTTTCATACAAATTCAATTGAAAATGAAATAACAACTATACAACGACTCAATAAAACATGAGCAGCTTAAGATTGGACCAAAGAACTAAAAGAAGGAAAAAAAAAACTTGGATGGCTACCGACATGAATTGCACACATGAATGCGTCTAAATCCAAGAGTGCAAGCCGATTGCGGTAAATCTATGATTGACAAGTAGGCCAAAAAACAGATTTTCTTGCTCAAGTTTGTCACAAGAGTTGTAGAATGCCTTCGTCTTGATGCTAAAATGATTGGACCAAGGAACCGGTAAATGATTCAAGTTATGAATCACTGAATTTCTACATAATGTACAACGCGATCAAGTGGTACAACAAAGATGTGAAGATTGAATTGTTTCCATACGTACAAGGTCAATAGCAAGTTGGTTTTAGTTTATCCGGTTTCAATAAACCCTTACGGAAGTTGTTATAATGAATCACATAATACGACCGATAGATGTCGGCCACAACTAACATTAGTAGCCTATTCGTGTTAGGGTAGTCCAGCCGTGTTAAAGTTCATTACTACATCCACTGTACATGACCATGTCTTGTATTCGATTTGTGCTAACGACGTCCGTCTCGTTTAGTGTTCAAGTCTTTGCAAGTAGGTTCAAGCAGTCCCGAAATCTTACGGCCTCCTCGATAAACTGAGCATGGGTATATATGGAACGGAAGGGCCACCATTCTAAGCCCATATGATGTTCAGCTATGACATTCCTACAACTTTTGGGCTGGACTGAAATCAGACAAAGCCCGATTGGGCTGACATCTACTGAGCTAAAAACCCAATTGTAGGAATGCTCGTCACCATCAAAGGGGTTGGTTCAGTGAAAATGCTCGTGAACTGGCCCGAACACTTTTTATCCAGAAATGGTTGGTTAAATAGTAAAGTAGTTGCCTTTTCTCGTTTAATACTTGGGTTTCAAATCTCTTATAATCTCCTGGTGGAGCTAAACTTATTCTTTAGCGCTCATAGTACAAATTGGAGGAGCCTAAGCTTCAGCGACCACATCGGTGCTGTACTGCTGTGGGACCTGTGGGTTCCTGGAGTAGGTAGAATCTTTTGTGCATATTCATTTTCAGTGGAAGAAGAAAGAAAATACTTAATTAAATAGTTGTAGGGAGTTCATTCAATGCACAATTAATGTGGATATGGGTTGGAATTAGGAAAAAGGGCTCAATTCTTTCGTCCGGGCTGTGTAAATATATGCATGTTCGATAAATACTAGGTGGTCAAAGATGGGTGATTTTCTTGTTTAGAATTAATTTAGACAACAGAATGAAAACATTTCTTATAATTGTTTATTTCTAATTCTATGTTGAACCAGGTGCCATTTTGGACCGGCCTGCCTCAGTTTTGACTCTACTTTTTTTTTTCCTCGTTAAAGTGTTAGAGGTGTCTGATCCGATTTACATGCATCCGACAAGCACTTGTTTCCATCGGTTCCAAACAAGCACTCAGGT
Organism: Rhododendron simsii; assembly: GCA_014282245.1. Classification (NCBI taxonomy): domain Eukaryota; kingdom Viridiplantae; phylum Streptophyta; class Magnoliopsida; order Ericales; family Ericaceae; genus Rhododendron; species Rhododendron simsii. The sequence continues at coordinate 33,198,448 of CM024960.1, forward strand.
GGACATAGGGATTAATTAATGCCTCTGATGTAGGGATTAATTAGTCAATTAGCATCGGGAACACGCGTGTTAAATATTTTTTTCACTTACAATCATCGGACACCACATTTGGATTTGTTCAATCAAATTAGCTCAACATAATTTTGTTGTAATGTTTTGGTTGATAATTACAAATGTCAATTTTATCTATTGGTTGCGTCCCTATATTTGTCATACTTCATTTCCGTATGAACCCGTCAAACATTAATTTTCGTATAAACGTGTCAAATATTTTAATCCATTTAATTTCTTCCGTCATTAATGCCAGCCTAGCATTTGAGTTTATCGCTATATTACTTTCTTGCGACCTGACTCAAAAATTCTAACCCTGATAAATTGTGTGACAAATCCACTAACCAACCGGACTAACCATTTAGGCAGGCTTTAGCGGGTAAAGTCTTCTTTTTTTTTTTTTGGTAAATTGGAATTATAATAAAACTAATTAGAAAAGTACATGAGTCTAGGGTATGCAACCCTCTGGGCATCCACCCTTAATTGAATAGAAATACAACTAGGCATATTATCTTAAACATAAAACCCCACATCCATTTGAAGTCCCAAATCTGACAACTGGTCCGCACATGCATTGCCCTCTCAAAAGCTATGTTTCACTTCCATCACCCCTGACTGCTACAAGAGGTACGACGGGCTAATGTATTATTTGATACTTGTGTTGTGTGACCAATGACCAAGGAATAATACACAAAAAGGCTAAAGTCTAACAACGAGGACTACGACCGTAGAACAGCGGTGCACAAGAAGGACTTTAGTATGACCAAACGAACTCGTTTTACAATACTCCCCGTCTCTAATTTGATGGATTTTTACAAATGGACTAGAAGTGAGGCAGACACTCAGGTATCCATAATACTATAATTAAAAATTGATAATCAAAAGTTGTCATATCAATTTTTGATTATTCGTTTAAAAGACTGGTTAGGTTAGTAATGTAGATATCTACAATGGTATAATCAAAATTAGATAATCAAACTTATCACATCATATATTCAAACTACAAAAAATTAAAAGCTGTGAACAGTAGAAAATAATTTTTCTAAAAATACTTTTGAAACTAATAAAAACTATTTACTAGAAATAGAAAATAGTTTTTGAAATTTTTTTTGGGAAAACACTATTTTTAAAAAACAATTTTTTAGTAAAATATTGTTGAGAGAGAGGGAGAGGGAGAGAGAGAGAGAGAGAGGAAAGGGGAAGAGAGATAGAACATTTTTGTATAATGATTGATGTATTTGATTGATAATATGTAGGTTTTATTAAATTGGTTATTGTCAAAAAAGGTTGCTAGTTTTGATTATCCAAAGCTCAAAATTTGATTATTTCTAAGAAGGTTGTTAAATTTGATTATAGCATTTTGAGTTATATTTTGCATCAATATTGTTAACTTTAAAAATATTTTACTTTTAATTATAGTACTGTGGATACTTTAAGGCCTTCATAATTTGGTGGCTTTACACCTTCGCCTTAATGGCCTAAGATTTGGCCCCGCCTCTTATTCAATGATTTTTTTTTTTTTTTTAACAAGAAAATTTGTTGCTAGTATGTCATTGGGTGTAAAAATGGTGCTTACCCAATCTATCATGTATTGGTTGACGAATTCTATAAACTAAAAAATGATTTGAATCGATCTTCACATTTTTGCACAATATAAAATCTATTATTCCTATTTTGAAGCAACCCGCTAGTCTTGCAAACTGGTCGTTTATGATGATGAAAAGTTGAAAACTGAGAAGCAAATCCATCCCCGGAGCCTAAGGATGAGTCCATTTAATTGGTAGGTTTGTTCTCCACACAATTTATCAGGGTTTGGTTTCTCGAGTCAGATCGCAAGAAAGTAATTTATAGTGAATTTTCTAATAACTTTGACTAGACCGGAAAAATGATTAGTTGAGATACGTATAAATTGATCCAGATACCTTGACAGTCGGGAAAAAAAAAATTTTCATTCCCGAAACAGAAAGTCTACTGGCACAGCAGATTGCTGCACAAATTGTGCACAGATTTTTATGTGGGGCCCACTACGGGTCCCACACAAGTTATCCAAACCGTTCATTATGTTTGAAACATTTTTTCAAGGGCTCCCGTGAAAAATCAGCTCAATCTGATACCTATAAGTACATGATCTAATTGTCTAACTTATCATTTTCTACAAACTTGAATGAAAAGTTAGATGATTAAATCAAGCACTTATAGGTATTGGATTGAGCTGATTTTTCGCGGGAGCCCTTGAAAAAATGTTTTAAACATAATGAAAGGATCGGATCACTTGTGTGGGACCCGTAGTGAGCCCCACATAAAAATCTGTGCACAATCTGTGCACAGATTGCTGTGCCAGTAGACTGGTTCTTCCCGAAAACCCTCTAATATAGGCCGTAGAGTCAACTTTCCTTACAAAACCTTCTAGCTTGATTGTGAAGATCTTGAATCATTGGTCCCTTGACAAATTGATGCATCCTTTTCTCCGCACGGGAAAAAGAAATTGAAAAATTAAAAATTACTGTAACAAACGGGGGAGAGATTTATCAGTGCCAGGCGGGTATATCCAATGTGATACTCGCTCGGCGCATTCGAGTCGTCCAACATACTTTTAGATGGCTCGGATTGAAACCCTCTCTCTCCTCCCACCTCAACACTTTCTCTCTTTTTTTTGTCTCTCCAAATTTAAACAATTCAAACACAGAATAAACGGCTCGGATGCGCAAGCGAATACCACGTGGTACCCGCTCGGCACTGAATTTTTTTTTCAAACGGGGGATCGAGTAGTCAGAGTCTTCGGTTTGTTTCCCACGTAGACACGTTAATTAGATTGTTCCCACGACCCCCGAATCCTTTTAACTTTCTTTCATCCTTATCCTTTTTATTTTTATTTTTTCACACATGACGTATGCATGCATGATGCAATTAAAGTAAATTCACTCAGAAAGGAGAAAATTATTAAGGCAGAAATCGAATGTGTTTAGGGTGTGTTTGGAACTTGAAGAACAAAAGAAAAAGACAGAAAATAATTAAGAGGAAAATGGATGGAAAAAATAGTTACTTTCCTTTGTTCATTTTTTAAAGAAAAATCAGAGAAAGATCAATCTCTTTAAATGACCATGTTCGTTTTGGGATTATAATTTTTAAGATTTTGGGTAACGAGTGGAGAGAGATAAAAAACGAAATGAGAGTAATAATTGAAAAAAAATTATTGGAGATTGTGAGTAAAGAGAATCCAAATTCAAAATATCCCAAAATGAACAAATAGAAGTGTATTTTTTCACGTATTTTCTTTCTTTCCTCATTCTCTGAAAATTCGAACAAGAGAATTGAACGAATCCAATGTGTTTCATAGTAGATCATTGCATTATTCATTGTTGTGAGGGCCATGGAACGCAATTGATTAATGCCATTAGGTAGTATTTTGCATTTACGCTGTCAAGATTCTTACCTTTTCTTTTCCCGTTCGAATACTCCACACCTTATTTTCTCTTGCTATTTGTTGGTTTTCAGTAATGATAATACCTGAAATTGCTGAAAACTGCATATGATATTATTTTTTTGGAACAATTTCCATTTGTAAACAAACAAGACCTCCAGACAACTAAAAGTCTAAACTAAACACAAGAGTGCCTAGGTACAAAGTACTAGTAATACCATGTATCAAGAAAAAAAACAGCCAAAGAGATGGAAAAGAAGCAAGTGAAGAAAAAGACTTGTTAGGCTTGTGGGTCACTTCTGTTCATTCGACACATTGGGATCAATAATGGGGACTCATGAGCCAGAGATACGACTAAAGTCACAACCAAACAAACAGAGACGAAGAGAATTTATTTCATCAGAAATTGGATTTTGTTTCAAAGTCAGGGCAACAATATTTGGAATCCTCCTGGAAAGAGAGAATCAGGTTGACGCCGTTATTTCTTTCTGGCCGACGGGGTGCATTCACTTTTGGGAATATGGAATGTATGATTTTTATTCTTAGTATATCATATATATATATATATATATATATATATATATATATATAGAGTCCTCTTCTCCTAAGAACCACTTTAACTTAATAAAATAAGGACCTCCCTTTCCTGATCGAATTTCGATGATCCGAGCCGCTCAATGTGTTCAGAATGTGATTTTAAGGGTAAATACGAGAAATCAGCAAAAAAAAAAGACTAGAAAGGGCTTTATCCGAGCATTTTTTGTTTATTTTTTATCAAACGGTTCAAATAAAAACTGCTTGGACAAAGCCCTTCCCGGTCATTTTTTTTGCCCATTTCACGCGGGTACCCTTAAAATCATGTTTTGAACACATTGAAGAAAATGACTATATATATATATACACATATATTAGTCCACTTCTAATAAGGGCGCCCTTACCGTATTACGGTATGGACTTCCCCTTTTCTCCCCTTTTCCGACCAAATTTCTATGATCCGAGCCGTTCAATGTGTTCAGAACGTGATTTTAAGGGTACCCGCGAGAAATCAGTAAAAAAAAATGACCGAAAAGGGCTTGATTTGAGCAGTTTTTTTAACCGTTAGATAAAATACAAACAAAAACTGCTCGGATCAAGCCCTTTTCGATTTATTTATTTTTGCTGATTTCTTGCCGGTACCCTTAAAATCATGTTTTGAACATATTGAACGGCTCGGATCATCGCAAATTGGTCGGAAAAGGGAAGCCCTTACCGTAATACAGTTAGGGCATATATATATATATATATATATATATATATATATACACACACACACGTCGTCAACTTTTTTAAATTCACCAGTAATCTTGTCACTAATTATGGTTATCCAGTCATCTTGACCTTTAAGGTCGGTCTTATGGCGAGTCCATCGAAGCCTAACAACACGCGCATATTTTCATTGAGAGAAGCGGTCTCCGATATATTTTTGGAGATGGAAGTTTACACGGCCTGACTACTACTACTGGGACAAGTTGTTGTTGATGATGATGATGATTATTTTGCCAGTTTGAACATAGCCTTGTTAGTTAAGTTAGAGCCAAAGAAAAACTAGTTTTATTTGACCCACATAATTATGATGAATGAACCCATACGGTGTAAGCCAGCCATATATTTGTGCATGTGACTCATTGGGCTAAAACGTAGGAAAAATATTTGAAGTATAAAAAGTAGACCCACTAAAATAAAGCAAGTCTTCGGATTTTGAGACACCTTTTTGGCCACCGGCCAGGTTCAAGTGTACATTGGCAAACGGAAGAATGTTAACTGCCATTTTATGAGGACTAAAACAAATATGTCATTTTCCACATAATAACCTAGGGTAAATAAACTTGCCATCCAGGGGAAGTTTTGGTTTCATGAAAGCGAAAGCATGGGATATACCTCGCGACTAAAAGGGCTCTCCCCGTATATATTCCGAGTAATGTAAGGTATTCCGAAAACTTATCAAAAAAGTGCCCCAAAAAGAACAATCAGTGGTTGAGATTTACTTATAATGCATATGTGGAATCCAAGTATCAAAGTGAATCTCAACCATTGGTTGCTCTTTTCTTGACACTTTCAGGATACCTGACATTATATGGATATATTCCATCAAGTGTCCCCATAGTAATTGTGTTGGGTTTTTCCCCATATTAAATGTTACTTGAAAAAAGTAAAGAAAAAAGCCCATAGTAGTTTGTTTAGTGTTGGCTGAGATAATTAAGTGATCAAAGGGAATTAAAGTGGGCAAGACAGTTGTGCTGTGTTCCAAGGGGGAGCATTTGTGGTTAGCTCCAGAAGCTTCTAGGCAACTCGAGTGTTCAGTGCTAAATGGGTTTGTGTGAAGAACGTGTGCGAGAAGGCAGCTCCTTCGACAGTTGCTGGGTACACCGGTCAAGAGATGAGAGGATATTAGATGTGAGGGAAAAAATAGAGATGTGACAGTGAGCGAAAAATATTGTATAGAGCCATGGTGTTAGGAGCTCAATGGTGATTTGTCATTTTCCGTAGAAATTTTCTCTTCCGTAGAGTAGATATTGACACCGAATCACGTATATTGTGTGCCTTCTTTGTGCTCCTTATTTGTATTGCGCTTCCGTTGTGGATGAGATTGGGTACAGTATAATCCCAACAAATCATATACAACGCTACATACATAGTTTTTCCAAACAAGAATACGTAAACTAGGAGAAATTGATCTAACCATAAGAAAAACAAAAACCATCAGTCCTCAATTTATAATAGTACTACAACTAACTCCTAATAACCCCAACCACCAGAAGAGTTTAGTGTTAACCCATTCAAAGTCAAGCCAAGGCCTTGCGTCATTTTATTCCGTAACCCATATAGAAACTTGACTTGATTAAACTCTATACATGATGGTACTTTATAGATACTATGTACCTAAACAAAAATTCCATCATCCTTCTAGAGCTACGAGGTTTCCACCCACCAAATCCCAAGAGCAAATCCAAGTAAGAAAAAATGAGGTTTTCTGTTTGATTCTTTCCCCCAAGTATTCTAAAGTACCAGAGGCATACTTATATACCACCATAGTTACCATATCATCATCCTCGCTCTCTCTCTCTCTCTCTCTCTCTCTCTCTCTCTCTCTCTCTCTCTCTCATTATCCAAACACCCAAAACTCCACTCGTACTTCTCACCAACTTAAACAACAGGACAGGTTTTCTTTTAGACCCACACACAACATGGGTTTCAATGTTATGTTTGTGGTTTGATCAAAAAAAAAACATGGGTTTCAAGATTACATTGAGAACCATCGTACCCAGTTGCTTCAAGGCTAAGAAAACACCCCCCGAGTCGAAAAGCAGCTGCGTTTCCAAGCGACATTCATCCAAGCGGCTGTCGCTTTTGGATTTGAGCAACCCGGGTTCGCCGCTTTCCGCCGGTGACTTCTCCAATTCTGTGATTGGAACAAACCTTCATGTGTTCACTCTCCAAGAGCTGAAACTGATCACCCAGAACTTTTCATCAAGCAACTATCTGGGTGAAGGCGGGTTTGGCCCTGTTCATAAAGGGTTCATCCATGACAAGATTAGACCTGGCTTGGAGGCTCAGCCGGTTGCTGTCAAGTTACTAGATTTGGATGGCACTCAAGGCCACATGGAATGGCTGGTATGCATTACAAAACTGTTCTCCTTGCATTTTCCCCTTCTTTTTTCCTGGAAAATTATCTGAATGTCGCGATTTCTAGGCTGAAGTCATCTTCCTCGGGCAATTGAGGCATCCCCATCTGGTGAAGTTAATCGGATATTGTTGCCAGGATGAGCATAGGCTTCTTGTTTATGAATACATGACGCGAGGCAACCTAGAAAACCAACTGTTCAGAAGTACTTCCTGCCCTTCTGTCGTTTACAAACCTGCATATACTAATACTAGAAAAAAAGCCTGTAATTATTGTTTTGATATTCATTTTTACATATGCAGGGTTTTCTATTTCGTTGCCGTGGTTAACCAGGATTAAAATCGCGGTTGGAGCTGCAAAAGGCCTTGCTTTCCTCCACTGTGAAGAGATACCAGTGATATATAGGGATTTTAAAGCTTCCAACATCTTACTAGACTCTGTAATTCCCTCTGCCTACAGCTTCATTGAAATCCTTATTTGTTACAAGCTATTCAACACGGAAATCATTATTCAACCAAGAGACAAACTTATGGTCTGTTTTTTTTTTTTTTCCCTCTCTGAACTTATGATATGTTGGCTACGATCCTTTTCTCAGGATTTCAATGCGAAGCTCTCTGATTTTGGTCTAGCAAAGGATGGCCCTGAAGGAGACGAGACGCATGTTACCACACGAGTCATGGGCACAGAAGGCTACGCTGCTCCTGAGTACATCATGACTGGCAAGTTACTCTACTTTAATCTTTGTACTAGCATATATCGAATAGCCGTGAAATATTTGATCCCTAAGGGGTTTTCTCACATTTTAACCTAAAATTCAGGTCATTTGACAACATTGAGCGACGTATACAGCTTTGGCGTAGTTTTGTTGGAATTATTAACAGGGAGGCAAGTTGTAGACAAGAGCCGTCCCAGTAAAGAGCAGAGTCTGGTAGAATGGGCGCGACCCCTTTTGAAGGATCCTCGGAAGCTTGACCGGCTAATTGACCCAAGGTTGGAAGGGCAGTACTCAAGGGAAGGGGCTAAGAAGGCTGCAGCCTTGGCATATCAATGCTTGAGCCACCAATCGAAGTTCAGACCCACAATGAGTAATGTGGTCCAGACCTTGGAACCTCTCTTGGACATGGATGACATCCCAGTTGGGCCGTTTGTGTACATTGTTCCTACTGAAGGTGAAATGGAAAAAGGAAAGGAGGCAGAAAAGAATGAGAAAGGCGAAGAAACAAAGAGAGAAAAGAAAGCGAATAGCCACCCCAAGCGGCCAAAAGGTTATAGGCACAGGCATCGACTAAGCTCATCGCGAGCCGTCTACTCCGACACTGCTCTGTATAGAACTCTTAAGAATGATTTAGATTCCCCAATGAATTGGGGGAAAGGAGGTATCAACTGGAAGAACTAATTGATTCAAAATTTACACTGTACATCGAAAGTTTTTCATCAAATACGTTACGTTACGCTTTGGGAAGTGAGGCCTCTTCCATCAGAATACAGGCTTGAAACTCTCACGAAGAATGTGATTTTTCCCTGTCTTAGTTTTTTACCGTGCTGCTGTATATGCTTCTTTTTCATATAAGAAGACTTCTGGTCTCAGTTGACTCTAAACATCCACAAGTACATTGATGTGAGCATCTGCGTCATTTATTGAATAAACAACATAAGAATAAGAGATGTGAGAGGATAGAGATGGCAACTAGTTAACAACATGAGGCTGACTTTGGAAAAGTATATATTTACTGGGTAACTCTGCTTGATCTTCTCGTGCAATTTGAACTTCTATGGCAAGTTAAACAAGTTAGGATTAAACAAATGCTAACCTGTTGGTCGCATTTGTTTATTCAAGCTTTCAGCTGAGAAGTAGGAAAAAGGTAAGCTGTCGACATAGGAACATATGACGATGTGAAAAACAAGACCTGAGACATCTAGGAGAAAGGAGAAAAACAAACAAGGGAGAACACACACACACACACATCCTATTTGTGGCTTCCATTTTCCAGGCGGACAAAACAAAAGCACCACTCTTGAGAGTTTTTTTTTTTAACTCAGGTTTCTGGGCCAGCTTATGCGCACCTCCACTAATCGTGGGGACCAATCCCATCACCCACTTGCGGGGTCCAATTAAAGCCAGAGGAAAGATTGGTAAGGACTGCTCCCAAAGGAATCAATAGCAAGTGAGAGGTTTCGAAATTCTCAGGAGGGAGCAAACCCTTAAGTCCCAGACCTTAACCACTAGCCCAACACCTTGAGGTTCACTCTAGAGAGCCTTGAGACAATAAAAGAACAGCATACCATTTTACTATATAAATTACTATTTGAAAGCCTGATTACTAGGATTAACAGAAACCTCGACGATTAGAATATTCATCACCTTACGACTCACCTTATCCACAAGGAGAATACATGGCAACTTTATAAATGCAGTAAAAAAATTACTTTAAAAAAAAAAAAAAACAATTGTAGTAACAAAATATGCTGAATTCAGATCAGATGAAATCATGGATGGACTAAGAGGTCATTCACCAGTAAGTGGAACACAAGATAGGTAAAATCAAAAAGAAAAATTCCCACAAGATTTTGCATTACAAGTTTATGTAGATCAACTAAGAGGTTGTATCTTGTATGTGCTAACACTGGCAAGTTTAAATTCCGGAACACTCAGAGTTAGGCGTCTGCTTGAGAAGTACAGTAGGGTAAATGTTGTGCAACCAGGACATGGATCATTGTAGCAAAACACATTGGGAGTCTGGGACTAATAGCAGAACGCCTGGAGGTTAATCAAACTGAAGTTGGAAGGTTAATCAAATGGAAGGGAAGTACCCCTTGGCCTTGGTTACAATAGTGGCTCTCTATTATCGCTATCTAATTGTGGTACGTAACAGGCATCATTTGCATTGCAGCCTCGTGAGTCGTGAATATCTAGTGCTTTGAGGAGGTAATCTTCAACTAAAGTCCATATGTCTACAAATTTCTCTCGTCTTTCCTTCTGGCTTTGCTCAAGTGAATTATTCCGAGTCTTCAGAGTTCTGACACTTGTCATCATCTTTATCTCTTAGCCAGTTTGTGTGTTTTTTCTCATCAAATCATCAACAAACGGCTCCCACGTGAGAAATATTAAGCAGCTTTCTAAAAACATGAGAGATCAAATATATTCATATAACCTGAGGACCTGACAACGTTTAAAAGCTTACTAGAGCTCAGGATATGCAGCCATATTCTACCCGTATATTCCAGCAATAAGTGTAGCAATCAATTGTATGCTACACTGCAAGGGAAACTCCCTTGTTTGTAACCTTGAAACGACTTGCTATGATTGATATGATAGCAACGCTACTGATTAGGCCTAAAAAACCATAAATGTTCTTTTTTGATCGTCAACAAGAATAAGATAAATATTTTTCGCTGTATAATGGAACTCAAGAATCAGATTACGTTAGCATAATAGCATATCGAACTTTGACACCAAGTACCAGACAAAAGAGACAGATCACAGGACTCAGAGGTCCTGCATAAAAATGATCATATCAAAAAATAAAATAAAAATCAACGAATGCATAATGCAAATTTAGAAACGGATGGACTGCCTCGCTTTTGCATATCCTGATTTCTGGCCCATAATCGTGATTCTTGGGACACAATGGATGGACTTCATTCTCACTTGAGAATCGGGTTCTACAAACCAGTGGCATGACAACAGAGGTTAGACTGGGAGATCGCCAAAAAGTAATTAAGGGGCTGAGATTTGACAGACAGGTATCAAAAGACATGGGTAGCAAGCTCCCATTGAGCTCGTTTCGGCTCATTTCTATAGCATCCCTGGAATCACTTTCTTTTGCAGGGAATCAATCTATGATAATCACTTTAGTTTCTTCTTTTGAGGTACAGGCCCTGGACTTGTGGAGCTGTTTAATTGGCACTGCGCTGCTTAATTAATAATGCTTTCTTAATCGTCAAAAGTTTCAGCTTGTGTCTAATCCAATTCAAATCACCACTGAAAGAACTAAATGCTATTTCAAACATTAAATGTAAATATTCTGTTGGGGAATTTCAAAAAAACCTCTGACTTTGACAACTCGCAAAAAAACATCTAGACTTGTATTAACAAAAAAACACCTGAACTTTCTATTCCGGCAACAAATTCACCCCGCCGTCTCATTCCATCATACAAGTAACGGAAGGAACAAAACGATAGACTTAACCCTCATCCAATTGCACACGTGGACCTAGCCCTAAGCAATTTGGGGGGAAAAACGTGGTGCCCCAACCATTTTTGGAGGGAACAAAACCCTAAACCTACATTAGGGGAAGAAAAAATAGTTTCATTTGCCCTAAACTCTGGTTTAAATGTAGGAGGAGGTTCTCTTGCCATTGCTAGGATCAAGGATGGTGTTGGCTATGAGAACCACAACTCTGTGCTGCTATTTTTGTGCAACAGCTATTTGCGACGTAGTTTTTTGTTTTGGACAAGTTATCTGGATAAGCTATTTGTTTTGTGGACAACATTTCAGCTGTGGATAACTGAAGTGAATTTGGATAGCAACATATCAGTTGTGGTTTTTTGTTGGCTAATGCTGTTGCTGTGACTGGAAATGTAAAAGCAAACTTGGCTTTATCTATGTATGTTTTTTAACAGCTTCGATGTGTAAATGCATAACTAAAAGTTTGGGATGTTTTGAACCTTTTCTCATTCAGTTTTGGTTCTGTCTTGTTCTCAGAATTTTTCCATTCTATTTTTTGTGTACTTCTGGTTTTGTCTACTAAAATATCATTGATTCAAGTCACTCACACGTCCAACCAAAATATCATTCATTCATTCTAGGTCCGTCAATAGGCCGGATCCGATCCGGATCTGCCATATCCGGATCCGACAGATCCGGATCCGATAAGACCCAAATCCGATCCGAATCCGATAAGACTCGAATCCGATTGTAGTAATCCGGATCCGATCCGAAAATCCGAATCCGATCCGAAAACCTTTTTACTTCAAAATTTTAGCAAAAAAATTTCAAAAAAAAATATTTTCCGAAAAAAAATTTAATAATAAAAAATAAAAATAAAAATACAACTTCTTAAACATTTTTTTTTCAAAATAAAAATTTACAGTTTTTTTAAAAATAATTTAAAAAATTGAAAAAAATAAAGCTCGGATTCGGATTGATAACGGATTTAATCTGATCCGATCCGATTCGTATTTGAATTACCGGATTCGGATTATCGGATATCAGATCGACGTTATCGGATTCGGATCCGGATCCGATTTTTCGGATCGAATCCGATCCATTGACAGGCCTAATCTTGAAACCCATGTTGTGTATCCATAACATTTCATTCTAAGTATCCATAACATTTCCATGGGAATGTTAATCAACTGAAAAAAAATTACATTAATTACATCCCTACCATTACATCATTCAAGCATATTTATCTATATTCCAATCCAGATCGGCCAAACAAATAGCCAAATAAACCCACAGCTTCCTTTCTTTCACTTTGCAAGCTTCAATTTTAGCTTTTGCCTTGTTTATCCTCCTCAATCCAGGCAAAATCCCTGTCGTCATCATTAGAACAGCTCACATACCTCCTCCTAGGGTTCAGATCAGTCCATGAGGTGCGTCCCCCGCATCTTCGACTCTTCCTCCACAAACAAAGGCACAAGTTTTCATGGTCCATAGATGTTGAGCTCCAGCTGTTGTCCATCGTCTTCTTCCTCTTGTTCTGCCTTTAGAAGCTAACAAGACCTAGGCATTAGGACCCCTTAGACTTTATACAAGTCTTTGTTCTCTCCAAAAATGGTTAGGGCACCACTTTTCCCCCCCAAATTGCTTAGCGCTGGGTCCACGTGGGCAAATGGATGAGGGTTAAGTCTACCGTTTTGTTCCTTCTATTACTTGCATGACAGAATGAGACGGAGGGGGTGAATTTGTTGACGGATTAGAAAGTTTAGGTGTTTTCTTTGTTAATAGTGAAAGTCTAGGTGTTTTTTTGCAAGTTGACAGAAAGTTCAGAGGTTTTTTTGAATTTTTTCCTATTTTGTCCGGAAAAGCATCGAACTGTACTTTGGTGAAAAGAGAGTTCCATTGGCTATTCAAATGCATGTCTTGGACTGGTTTGATGCTATGGGGAAAAAAACATGGAATTGCCAACACCTTTTGGGGGTTCTGAACGAGAACGAAGCAGAAATAATACCTGGAAAATCATTTCTGCCATGATTTCTACACGAATGTAGTTGAGTCCATCTCACACGGGCAACACTGCCAATAATAAGGAGTAGATGTTCTGATTCCTGAATCTCTGATGAGCGAATTGAATAAGGGACTCTTTTAGAAGGCTATCTCAAATCATGTATGAGTAAGGTGGATAAACCGGTCAAACGAATGAGCAATTAATCATTCAAACTTGGTTTGAAAACCTAATGAGCTTCAAAAGTATAATCAAGCTTGGCCTTTCTATGAGGTGAGCCAATCTAGTTTGAGTTTTAATCGAGCCGATTTCGAGCAGCTTTAGTTTTTTTAATAGCAGAGGTGAACCGAGTACTAGCTTGTTTAAGCTTTGAAAACCTATGACGAGCTTAAAAAAAGGTTCAAGCTTGGTTTGTTTATATAACAAGATGTGGAATAAGCTTTTCAAGTAACAAAAGTTCCATTAAGCCTCAAGAAGGCTTGTGTAAAAACAACTTAAAACAAGCCAAAAACTCCAGTCGTCTCAAATTCCCTTCGATTACTATGTGTTCTGTAGAAACAAACAGGAAATTTCAAGAAAAGAAAAGAAAAACTCAGAATGGCACTTCTACAAACAACTATCGGCTTACGATTCTGTTGCTTGGGACTTTTTGTTTGACATTTTAGAGGTAGTCGAATTTCCCCATCTTTCCATCAGTTGGCTCGAGCAATGTGTTACCACAGCCCATAAAAAAATCTAAAATAAACTCAAACATTTTGAAAAAAACTCAAAAAACCTATGACTTTGTTTGGTGAAAAACCATTGTAGGTTCTTTGGGCACCGCTACGTGGTGTGCCAATCTCTTCTCAACCGCACATTGTGATAGGGTCCAATTGAAAATATATGGACCCCACCACAATGTGTGGTGGAGAAGGAATTTGAGTCCCAAGTCATAGATTAATTACTCCGGTTTGGGTTGGATTTTGAGGAAAATATTTTGGGTAATGAGTGAAGCAAAATAAATAGAGAAATGAGGGTAACAATTGTAAAAAAAAAAAAAAACTCAATGGAGATTGTGGGATTAGTTCTCGAGACCCAAAGCAAACACGGACACGCGGCGGGATCGAGACTAATTCAAAGTGTTTTTTTTTTTTTTTTGGGGGGGGGGGGGGGGGGGGGGGGGGGGGGGGTGGTTAATGGCGTGATATTGTGATATTAGAGGGTAAAGTTTGTAAATTTGTATGGACGTGTCAACATTGTTCTAAAATATATTACAAATCTACAAATTATACCCTTTAACATCATAGTATCATGCCATTACCCCAAAAAAAGCAAATTCAGAAATCAATACTAATCGATCAATCACCACAGCAAAATCAGAAGCAACGATGCAGTGATATTTTATCGATTTGGATGGCTCAATCAATGTCAGTAATTTATTTTAATCAACAAGTATTTATAATCTTAACGTGGAGAGATTAATAAGTATTTAATAACATGAAACTCGAAATATAATTGAGATAAGGGTGGGAGTGCAATTATAATTATGTAGTAGGGTGAATTATAATTAGTGAAATAAGAAAAGGGCGGCGCTATTCGCAGCCACAAATTTTCTCCCATACCCCGTTAAAAATTTTCAATTAGACTCGACAGTTAGTTACCGAAATTGAGATACATTTTCAGCATCCAATTACCGAAATATGATATTTTTTTCAACAGCTATTTACCGAAAATGCATGTTTGGCAATTGTCTACCGAAAATTGAATATATTTTCGACATGTAGTTACCGAAATATAATCTTATTTTCAACAACTATTTACCGAAATGTTATTTATGATTTTCAACAACCACTTACCGAAATATAGTGGGCTATGGGAGAAAATTTGTGGCTGCGAATAGCCGGCCCCTAAGAAAAGGAATCATAGTGGGATTAAAGTTTCTTATTTGCACTAGGAGCCCGAATTTATTACTCTTTAGGTCCCTAACATAGCCCTATATATATGTGATTATGTTCTCTAGTTTCGAACATAATTTCAATACATATGAAATTAAGCTGTGAGAAAGTGAATACAGTAGAGACGTAAGGGGGAATAAGCTAGAAGATTGTAAGGTTCAGTAACGCACTAGAAGATCGTAAGGTATGATCGAGTTGTAAGGGAATACGCTAGAAGATCGTAAGGTACGATCGAGCTGAATTCATGGTATACAGTAAGGTGTGCTGTAACACGTTCAACTAGCGTTCGTGTCGCGGGAGTTGAGGTAAAACTCTAGTTCCGCCTTGTAGGGTTTTGCAAATTTTTGTTGTTGTCTAATCTGTATGCGTTATTCCTTGGTTTTGAGAATCGTTTCCAACAATCAAAATATACCTCCCCAATCACAAGAATACAATGGTTTTACCTTGTACTTGTGTGAAGATGGAATGTGGAGGGAACGGAACCAGAGTTTGTTCAGTTTGAGATTTGGGATTTTGAATTCTTTCTCTGTGTTTATTACTTTCATTTTTTTTTCTATCCCTCTCCACTCAAAATCCAAAATCCAAAACGAACTTTGTCAATATTTGAAACCGGGTAGTGATTTGGTTGCGAGTCTTTCACTGAGGGATTCAACCTAGAAAATTATGCTGGGGATACCCAGTATGGAAAACTGTACTGGGACAAATCCAGAAAGGTTTGGAGACACGTTTAAATTTTGTTCGAGTTTATTCTCTGCTTTTTTTTTTTTAATAATCAAATGTGGTCAGTTTGCACACATCTTGACTAATTCTGGGACCCGAAAGGGAACGACCGGACACAACACCCAGTGACCCAAGGTTTGAAATATTTGGCCTCCATGGGAATGAGACCTATAACGTCATGAAAGAACATTGTTTTCTCAAAACCACTTCTCTTTCGCCCTAACCCTTTTTGTCTAATATTTGGAGATCAGTCGCATTAAGTTGTCATCGGACTGTTCAATGGACCCTATTGCTTTCGAAGGTAAATAAACGTTGATAGTATTTCAAAGTGAAATTAAACATGATTTTTTCTACTCCTATTGAAATGTTTGTGTCAGATTATGAGCCGAGCCGCAGTGCTTCGTAGTGTTTGAGCTCAGCTTGTTCACTAAACGAGTCTAGAACTCGAGTTCGATCTCGACTCGGTTGTAAACAAGCCGAGCGGTTAACAAGTCGGGCCTGGCTAATTTAACAAGCCTCTTTAAACGAGCTGAACCTATGCAAACGAGACCAAAACTCGAGCTCGAGCTCGGCTCGATTACTACATGAGCCAAGTCGAGTCCGGCCAAGCCTTAACGAGCTGAGTTACAAGCTGTTTGCGAGCAACTCGGTTCGTTTGCAACCCTATGACAAAATGGAGAAGAGTTGTCTCAGATTATGAGTCAATCAAATAAATACACAAAATTTATTTGCCAGCATTGCTATACTGCGAGAACTAAACATAACCATGAAGAATAAAGTGATGATTTCTGTTTTCTTGTTGCATATTGACAAAAGGGATGCTAGGTACAGAGAAATTGTACTAGGAAATGATCCGGAATACACTATTTATGACTGATTCGGAATACACTATTTATGGTCGTCATAAATAGTGTATTCCGGATCATTTCTGAGTGAAACCCTTTTAATTTGATTGACATATGTTTGCGTGCTTTGGCCTGACAGTGAACTTGTTCTTCATTCAAATCATATTTTGGTAGGAATCTTGTATTGTGCTACAAGATGGTTCTTATCCCCGAAGAGCGTGCTAATGAATTCTCTCTCTTGTAATGCTGTCTAGTTCTAATATTTAATTGATATATGGTTTATTTATGTAACTTTTAAATAAGCTCTGTTTGGATGTTCCGTGGAAACACCAAATGGTTCATCCTCTTTTTTACTTATGATTCATGTGAAGATGTTTTTAAATAACATTATTTATCAAAAAAAGATATCAATAACATTGTGGCAGATGGATCTTAGACTTGTTCGGAGACCCAATTCAATGTAGTGGTTGGTTGAGGGGTAAGTTAGTAGACCGATTCTAAATTAGATGCGTTAAAAAGCATTTAGCAAATGATACCTTAAATTCTGCTTTGTAGTTGACAATGTATGGAATAATAAATGGATTGAGGATTTGAAGCCAAAATCCATAAATCCAACGGATATCATATGTTTGATCATTTGCTTTTGTTCATAATGAACAACTAATTTTCTTGCACTAATGGCCTTTACCAATGGCTTTAACGAGCAAGTTGGTGAAGGGGCGCTAGCTTTGATAGACAAAGGGAGGATTGCGCCAGACATATAGGACCTCTAACCTCATGACATTGTGGTGAAAGTGTCTCGAGAACACGGAACACCGGAAAGATAGACATGGGATGTTACGATTCTAATAGTTGCATTAAACAATCTATTCATGTTTTTTTTTCTTCCAATTTTAAATCTTCAATCATAGTGACAGGACGAGTTGCGATACTTGAGATTGCCTCCTCCTCTGAATGTCATTCGGCTACTTGGTTTTGCCAATGATGCTGACAGCCCATTATATTTGGTTTATCCCTATTACACAGGGGACTCACTAGAAGCCAAAGTGGAGCGGTTTGTCCCTATTACCTCCCACTTTGGCTTCCAGTGAGCCTCCTGTGTAATAGGGATAAACTAAATATAGTGTGCTGTCAGCATCATTGGCAAACCAAGCAACCGAATAACAGTCGAACGAGTAGGCATTCTCAAGTATCATACCTCTTCCTATCAATATGAATGCAGATTTAAAATTAGGGGAAAAAACACGAATAGATTGTTTAATGCAACTACTAAACTACTAACCTCCCACAACTGCCTTTCCGGACTTTCATGTTCTTGAGACACTTTCACCACAATGTCTTGAGGTTGGAGGTCCTGTATGTTTGGCGCAATCCTCCCTTTGTATATCAAAGCTTGCATCCCTTCACAACTTGCTCGTTAAAGCCATTAGAGAAGGCCATTAGTGCAAAAAAAAATTAGTTGTTCGTTACGAACAAATGATCAAACATATGATGTCCGTTGGATTTATAGACTTTTGCTTCGAATCCCCAATCCATTTATTATTTTATACATTGTCAGCTGCAAAGTAGAATTCAAGCTATGATATGCTAAATGCTATTTAACACATTTGATTTAGAATTGGTCTACTATCCTATCCTATGGTTGTACGTTTCCAATGACCAACAACTACGTTGAATTGGGTCTCCGAACAATTCCATCCATCTGGCACAATGTTATTGATATCTTTTTTTGGTAAGTAATGTTATTTAAAGACAGATTTATAGAAATCATAAGTAAACTGAACCATTTGGTGTTTCCATGGAATAACCAAACGGGACTTACTTAAAAGTTACATAAATAAACATTCAACTAAATATTAGAACATTACAAGATTCCTTCCTACCATTGTCTTGGGGAATAAGAACATTGAGAGTACTCTTGATGTCTCATCCAAAAAGATTTAACATTGAGAGTATTCTCAAATTTATGGATGGAGAATGTTTCTAATTGTCTAGGTTGACATAGTCTCAGCTTATTTATGGTGGTGAAGGTGAGCAAGTAGTTCAACGATGTTTCGATTTTCTGACAAATTCTGACATTAAGAATATTCTCATAGGCCGTACGTGACCTACGTGTAAGGATGTAGCATAGTTATTGGGATTGTCATGGTGTCGGATAGCCTTAAGCCTTTCTGTAAAAATTCTCTTCAGTGATATCTTCTCAGCAAGGTGGTCCAAGATGCTGGCAACCTCATATGCTGTTTGGCGACGTCCATGGGAGATTTGCACACAGTCCTTAGCCAAGGAAGCCAACTCCCGAGCTTTTGGTTTCTTCAAACCAGTTTTTAGCCTCTTTTTTTTGGATCAGCTTTTCAGGTTTAGGTCCCCGATAAACATGTAGTTGACTCCTCCAACTTCAGCCTTCGTGGCTGTTATGACATTCATAATTAGTACCCAAGCATGTGTATGTATCTCGCAGGCTGTGCAAAATCTATAAAACAATCAGAATTAAAGCAGGTTCAACTTTCAGATTCGAATAACTGAATGTTAAACATGCTTTAATTCTTATTGTTTTACAGATTCTGCACAGCCTGCGAGATACATATACGTGTCTGGGTACAAATTATGAATGTCATAATAGCCATGAAGGCTAGAGGTGGAGGAGTCAAGTACATGTTCATCGGAGACTCTAAACTCGAAAAGTCGATCCAAAAAAAATTGCTAAAAACTGGTTTGAATAAACCAAAAGCTAGGGAGTTGGCTTGCTTGGCTAAGGACTGTGTGCAGATGTCCCATGCACGTCGTCCAACAACAGCTGAAGTTGACAGCATCTTGGACCACCTTACTTAGAAGATATCACTGAAGAGAAGTTTTATAGAAAGGCTTCAGACTATCCTACACCATGACAATCCCAACAACTATGCTACATCCATTTTTAGATCAAAATTGTGCTGGTACTGCGCGCTGGCAATGAATCCTAGTAATTTTCTTTCTTGTTAATCTGTGTTCTTAACGTGGTGCTGTCACTCATTTTATTGCAAATGTAAAAACTTGCCTATAACTTTAGTGCCTCAGTTCAATCTACTTGTGGAATGAGGAATCAGTCATGTACATTGCACGGGCTGGGAATTTCTTACGGCGACAAGGTTGATTTTTAGTTACAGTTTAGTTGGTTATGCTTCTTGATTTATGATGCAATTGCATATTGATATCTCAGGCGGGTCGACCATTCGGTCACTTAGCCTATCGTTCAAGTCCCTTAAAAAATTGACAGACAATTACATGTTGGTCACGTTTTGTGTACTCATTCTGGTCTAAAGTTTTTCACTTCTACGTCTGAGTTTTTTCATGAGGATACAAAATGATTTTTCTCACAAATCCGAAACTGAACATCAAGTCCCGACTCCCACCATCCCTCTTCTACCTCTGCAAGGTGTACATAGATATATGTGGACATATACACATGTTGGAAATCCGGTCTTCATCGAGTTGGTTTTAATCTGGCCGGTTTCATTTAACTCTTACGAAAATCGTCACAATGAACCGTAATCGTGTTAAAGATTATCGATCACTGGATAAAATAACAATTGCTTGTATTCAACTCTGCTCTAACACATCCTATCTCATCATTTAGTTTACAATCTTGCAAGTAAATTCAAGCGGCCCCGAATTTACCCTGCTGAGGTGGTGGACCAACGTTGCCCTGGCTGAGACGATTTCGTTGATTACCCAAAAGATTTTTACAATTTATTTTCGTTAATACACAGAAAATGTACTCAGAAAAGGTAAATCAAGTTAATCAACAGTAAATATTCACTTTAGAAGATAAATCAACAGTACCGATTCACTATTTGGATAATAAAGGAGTGCATTTTTCTGTGTACTTAGAATTATTGAAACTCTATACGAGGGCGGGCGCACAACGTAACTTCATTGTAAACATCTTAAATGATTGGTCCCTTAACAACTTGATGCATCCTTTTCACCGGAGGATATAGAAATTAAAAAATGAAACAGGTGAGTAGCTCTCAGAGTCTTCGGTCCGTTTCCCAGCTAGACACGTTAATTGAATTCCTCTTTCATCCTTTCTTTTTCACTTCAGAAAAATTTGCTCGAAGAAAAAAAAACCTAGGCCGCTCTGACTTTTCGAGGCCTAAAGAATGGGCGCCAAAAAAATTGTAAATTTGGGGATTTAAAGCAGCCATGCCTCGAGTTTTATCTCAAGGTCGGCTCCCTCTGTAGTCTCTTCCTCTGTGTAAAATTGAATTCCTTTACGTTGATATAGGGATGAATGTCTCTATCAAATGCTATGGTGGATTTAGTATAAGAGCTGGTGGGTTGGGAGATCTGTGGTAGATTCAAGTTGAATGACAATGCAGCTACACCGCTCCTAATTCTTTCTACTATCATTTTTTTTTAGTGGCGGAGTCAGGATCTCTACTCGGAAGAGGCCGATCCAAGAGGAAAAAAAGTTCGACAAAAAATGAATGAGTTCGTAATTTAATTAAGTATGCTAAAAAAATTTCTAACTGTTAAAATCACAAAACGTGGTGTCTTTTGTTTTTGTTTTAAAAGGGATAATTTTAAAGTGACTATGAAAGTGTTATTCTGCTTCACATGGGACATTGAGTGAAACCCCGTCAACTTCATCCCCTTTCTCCTAAATAATTACAATTAGAATAGGATTTGTCTTGTCTTCATGTTAAAAATAAAAACTTTGGCTCCGCCATTGATTTGGGTATTGGCATGGACAATTCCTGAAATTGCTAGAAACTATATTCGTATTTTGTTCTACATCACTTTTTTCTATTTGTTGCCACTGTTGAATTCGGAATATGGTTCCCCGGTGTAACATCCTCAAATTTTTTCAATTTCGGAGATACACGGGAGGCGATATTTCAATGATAAAACTTTTTGAGAGCAGTTGATATGCGTATATATTGCAAAGATTAATGTCTTTCTCCTGTCCTCATCCACCCATACTCCTATCATCATGAAAGATCAGCAGAAGTGTTTTTTCTTTAATTACGGAGTATTTATTATACATAGGGAATAGCAAATAACTCGGCATCAACAGTGGACTTGAGAGTTGAGCCTGAGACAGAGCATCCGCACAAAACTGGTTAAACTATCTCGTCGCTATTATAGCGAGAAAGTCATCCAAAACCAGTGAGCATCTGCCTCGCTGATAACTGGGGGAAAACTAATGTAGCTACAGTTCCTCGTTTATGTAAACGAGACCCTGTTCATTCAGTAAGCATTACCTTATTATTATTCCGTAGCATCTCAACTTGCAACCCTGTTTGGTTATACGTGTACTACATGAAACAAGAATAAAAAAGAATAACGAATTAATATGTTAATAGGATAACTTTAATATAAAGAGCTTGATATAGTAGATATTTTAAAAATGAGTAGTTAAAGTAATAAAATAACTTTTTAAAGTGTAATTTAATCAAAACTTTAAAAAGACTGGTGCGGATGTTCTAACAAGTCGCCGCCAAGTAAGGTTGACGCCGCTACTTCTTAACAAGACCTTCTCTCTCTCTTTTTTGTCTATTAGAAAATAGGATTGGACGGAAAGTTCTGTTTGTTTCCAGAGAAATGAGTAGTAAGTATAAGCATGAAAACTTGGGAATCCTCGTGGAAAGAGAATAAGGTTGATGCCGTTATTTCTTTCCCACGTGTTCCAAATTGGGTTGTTTTTTTTTTTAGGATAATTGGCCAATCTTAATTATTACTGTAATGATGAATAACATTTGACTTTACAAGAGAAAAATGATAGTAGTATATATTTGGGAAAATGACGGTCCAGAACGTATTTTGATACAATAATTAATACCCGTCAAAGACATACTGAGAACATTTATTAATACTTAAAATGTCCTTGGCAGTATTAATTATCAAAACACGTCATTAACCGTCATTTTCCCTATATATTTTTATTCCGACTTTCTAGAATTGAGTTCGAGTTTTAATTATTTTTACGGTTAATTTTCTTTTCCCAACTTGAATAACGAAGGCTGATTTTCCTCTTGCTATTTTTGGGTTTCAGCACAGATAATAGTAGCTAAAATTGCTAAAACTATAATCAACTTTGCCAAATCACTTATTGTTTTTCCGTTTGTTACTTACGTGTCACTTCTTATTGTACTCCTTCGAAGGTAAGGGGGTGGCATGGACAACAATGGGCACTCATGAAAGAAGGGTAAATAAACATCCATTTGAGGGTAGTTTTGAATTTGTGAAAACAAAACGGGGGTGGGTTTGGATTAAAAAGTTGAGTGACTTATTTTTTTGTCTTTATTCAAAAAAAATTTGCATTTGTTTGTTTTGCATCAAACTTTTGTGATTTATTGATTCATCTCGACGAAAGGAATCGGAAATGTAAAAAAAAATTTGATCGAAACTCATAATTTTTTGAATAAAAACAAAAATAAGTCAATAAGACAAAAAAAATTTTACTTGTCTTTGTCTTTTTTTAAAAAATTATGAATTTTGATCATTTTTTTTTACTTTTTCGATTCCTCTCACTGAGACGAATCAATAAGTCACAAAATTTTGATGCAAAATTTTTTAAATAAAGACAAAAAAAAAAAAGAGAAGAAGTTACTGTTCCACTTTTTAATCCAAATCACCCCGTAGGAATATACCCCTGGATATCATGGGACTGAAAGGGCTCTCCGTACTTATATTTCTCATCAAGTCTCTCAATGCAATTGACACTACATACAGATATTTTCCCACAAATGATGTAAATACAGAGAAATTGATCATCCCATAAGAAAAGTAAAAATCATCAGGCCACAATTTAATAGTATAATACTCCAATAAAGCAACACCAACCACAAGGAAAGTTTGTCGTTAATCTTTTCAAAGTCAAGCAATGGGCCAATGGCCTTATCCCTTGTGTCAGTTCACCCCCTAACCCATACTGAAACCCAAGACTTTAGGCTCTATCTAACTATCTAATGGTCTCTTAGAGATTAATTGCCAAGAGAATATCTTCTTCACGGAGTTTTACGGAGGTGAATCTCACACGTCCAACGTGTTTTGGGTGGCCCTGATTTTAAACAAACTTTTTCAGGAAAGAATTAAACTTTTTTCCGGAAAAATTTCATTAAAATTCGGACCATTAATTGCGGAGACAGATCGAAGTGATCGTCCGCCTTCTTAAAAACGATGCTTACGGCGACTCCGTGAATACGTCAACCTCAATTACCAAACCCATGCCATATCATCCTTCTAGAGCTTATAAGATTCCCAACCACCAAATCCCAAGAATATATAGATATGCATATAACTAAAAATTGAGAGTTGCACTCTGATTTATTTCCCCCAAGTCTGATCTAGGCCAGAGGCATAATTACCACCAGAGTTCTATATCATCCTCTCTTTTCTTTCTCATTATCCAAACACCCAAAACTCCACTCGTGCTTCTCACCAACTTAAGCTAGGAGTTGTCTTTCAGACCCACACATCATGGGTTTGAAGACTACATTGAGAACCATCTTACCCAGTTGCTTTAAGGCTAAAGAAACACCCCGTGAGCTGAAAAGCCGAGTTTCTGAGCAATATTCGTCTAAGAGGCTATCACTTTTGGATTTGAGCAACCCCGATTCATCGCTTTCCATCAGTGACATCTCCAATTCTGTGATTGGAACAAACCTTCATGTATTCACTCTCCAAGAGCTGACATTGATCACTCAGAACTTTTCATCAAGCAACTACCTGGGTGAAGGCGGGTTTGGCCCGGTTCATAAAGGGTTCATCCATGACAACATTAGACCTGGCTTGGAGGCTCAGCCTGTTGCTGTCAAGTTACTAGATTTGGATGGCACTCAAGGCCACATGGAATGGCTGGTATGCAACATAACCCTGTTTTCTTCGCATTCTTTTCTTCCTTTTTCCTGAAAATTTGTGCGAATGTCACCATTTCTAGGCTGAAGTCATCTTCCTCGGGCAATTGAAACATCCCCATCTGGTAAAGTTAATCGGATATTGCTACGAGGACGAGCAC
Source organism: Rhododendron simsii (assembly GCA_014282245.1). Classification (NCBI taxonomy): domain Eukaryota; kingdom Viridiplantae; phylum Streptophyta; class Magnoliopsida; order Ericales; family Ericaceae; genus Rhododendron; species Rhododendron simsii. Next base: position 33,223,250 of record CM024960.1, read on the forward strand.
AGGCTTCTTGTTTACGAATACATGGCGCGAGGCAACCTAGAAAACCAACTGTACAGAAGTACTTCCTGCCCTTATCTAGTTAACTCGCTAATTAAAAATCTTGCATGTATGTTTGTATATCAACGGAAAATGCTTGTAGATATTGTTGTAACATTCATTCAAATGAATGCAGGGCATTCTATTCCATTGCCGTGGTTAACTAGAATTAAAATTGCGGTTGAGGCTGCGAAAGGCCTTGCTTTCCTCCACGGCGAAGAGAAACCAGTCATATATAGGGATTTTAAATCTTCCAACATCTTACTAGACTCTGTACTTCCCTTTGCCTTCACTAAACTCCCAATGTGCAACTTCATTATTCAGCCAAGTGGAAAGATTATGATCTGTTGATTACTGTCCTTTTCTCAGGATTTCACTGCCAAGCTGTCTGATTTTGGTCTAGCAATGGATGGCCCTGAAGGAGACAAGACACATATCACTACACGTGTCATGGGAACGCAAGGCTATGCCGCTCCTGAGTACATCATGACAGGCAAGATACTAAATTTTAATCATTCAAAAGCTTATATTTGAATTGCAATGAAATATGCGAACCCTAAGGGGTGTACCCACCTTTTTATCCTAAATTTCAGGTCATTTGACAACGTTGAGTGACGTATACAGCTTTGGCGTAGTTCTGCTGGAATTACTAACAGGGAGACGAGTTGTGGACAAGAGCCGTCCCAAAAGAGAGCAGATGCTAGTAGAATGGGCGCGACCCCTTCTGAGGGATCCTCAGAAGCTTGACCAGATAATTGACCCAAGACTAGATGGGCAGTACTCAAGAGAAGGGGCAAAGAAGGCTGCAGCATTGGCATATCAATGCTTGAGCCACCGCTCAAAGTTCAGACCCACAATGAGTAATGTGGTCAAGACCTTGGAACCTCTTTTGGACATGGATGACATCCCAGTTGGGCCCTTTGTGTGCATTATCTTCGCCGAAGGTGAAAATGAAAAAGAAGGAAAGAAGGCTGAAAAGAATAAGAATGAGAATGAAGGCAAAGAAATGAAGAGAGAAAAGAAAGCGCAAGGTCTCCCCAGGCGGCCGAAAGGTCATAGGCACAGACATCGACTAAGTTCATCTTGTTCGCGAGCTGTTTACTCTGACACTGCTCTGTATAGAACTATCAATAAATAACGATTTAGATTTGTGAAGGGAGGGCTCTTCTTTAAGAATACAGGCTTGAACTTTCAAGAAGAATGTATTGTTTTGGTGCCAATAAAAACTCAGGCATGCTTTTTTTGACTTCAGAAAATTAGTTGCCGAATCTGAATTTCGAGCCGGTCCCTTTTTTTTTTCAGCAGAGATAAGAGATATTCAAATCCAACACAAGAACCCCTATACCCAACAGTAGTTTCCTAGGGGACGGACAAACCTTTGCTCGCAAAGTAGAACAATTGCAACATATGGTACAACTATGTGATTCGGATGAGACACATACAATATAACTCATTATTCTTTCGAAATGCCTTGCACATCATAACAACAAAACCCAGAACACCAAACACGATAACAACACCAGTTAAAGTACAATCTAACAATTATAGAGAACCCTGAAAAACAGGTCATTCTCACATAGTAGTATACAGAGGAAGTGGAAGTCGAGGCTTTGCAACAACGGCTAGCGGGAACTTCCTCGGCATCGAAAGCCCGAAAAGTTCCTCCATATTCAGATCTTCCTTCTTCATTCCATCAGGCAAATTCCAGGTAAATCCATGCAAAAGATTAGCCAAACTCGACTGAATCACCTTCAGTCCAAGCATGTAACCGGGGCACATTCTGCGCCCTGAACCAAACGGTAGCAGCTCGAAATCCTGCCCTTTGACATCAATTGTCTTTCCGATAAACCGCTCAGGGCAAAATTCGTTCGGTTGGTCCCACAAAGTAGGGTCCCGCCCAATAGTCCACACATTCACGAGCACACGGGTCCCTTTCTGGATGTCGTAGCCGGCTACCTTGCAATCTTCACGTGCGAGTCGGGGTACAAGCGTTGGGACACCAGGGTGCAATCGCATTGTCTCTTTGAGAATTGCGTCAATGAAAGGTAGGTTTGAAACGTCCTTTTCATCCACCCATCTATCCCTCCCTATAACTCGATCGAGCTCTTCTCTTGCCTTTTCAAACATCTCAGGCTTCTTCAATAGCTCTGAAATTGCCCATTCCATGTTCACAGCGGAACTCTGGGTTCCACCAGCAAGCAAGTCCTGAGGATCAAATAGGCATGGAAGTCATTGCGCATGCTTGGAAAAGCAGCAAATGTAGATATAGTCGTCGGGTCAGTGGTTGGACCATGCAAACAGAAATATTTTTTCTTGGATAAAGAAACAGATTACTCGATTTATTTCCATATCGCTCATGATATCTATCATAACTCGGACATCTATTTCGGTACGAAGGATAATAGGATATGAAGGTGTTAATTACTAGTGAATATGCATTTCCTATCCGAATTGTGATCATAGTTAAGAAAATATACCTGGGTGAAAGCCTTGACCCCATGTCTTTCAAGCTTGATCTCAAGATTGGGGTCCTCGGCAAACTGCAACAAAACATCCACCATATCCTTGGCCACAAAGTTCCCTGCTTCTTCCTTCTTCCTTGCATTATGCTCATCAAGCACATGCTCCAATAACCTATCGAATTTCTTGGCCACGATCTTCATCCTCTTTATGTATCCCTGCAAATCCATGAAATCGAGCCACGGAATTGAATCGCCGATGTTGAAGACGCCGTTCAACAGGAACAACTCGTCCAACATCTTCTTGAACTCCTCCGGTTCCACAATCGCATTCTCCGCCTCGTCCAAATACCTTTTCCCCCAAATGAAAGGAAAAAAAAACCCCATTACTTGCCGGAAATTTGAAGATGCAAATAAAGAAAAGGAAAAACCGAGGATCAACATTGTTAGCATTGGAACGTCCCGAGAAACCAAAGTGAAATGTTCAACTTTCTAATCCTTGTTACTAGGCTAGTAGCTATAGCGTTGTTGTAAAATTGGTTCAGGGGCTGATGCCTGGATAGTGCCGGAAGGGCCAAGGAAGCTTACATAGTAGCATTACATGCATGGAGAAGTCTTTAACACTTGTAAACGACATTGAAGATGTCTCCTAGCCGAGCCGGTAGTGCAGGTAATGGGCTTTTCATTTGGCGAGGATTCTCTCCCAACACCCACTCCGATTGCCGCTAGGATATACTAGTATAGATCAGGATTTTCTTGGTTCAAAAAGAACCTTGTAAATAACATTAAAGTTAGAAAATAAAAATTATGCATTGATGACTTTGACAATTTCGACTTGTCTCATAATATTCTTGAAATGGAAATAAAATGAATCGACCCTTACCTGCATCTGATGTTAATATTCAAGTAATAGTGAAATAGATTACCTATTACTCCTTTTTTTTTCCCAAATTATCGTACTTCATTTTTTCGTTTTCCAATGCTCTGAATGTAATTTTCTGAAAGGCCCCTAATTTATAGTCTTTCTTGCAGAAAAACGGAACCTGGGGCCGTGCTGTGCCCTCCAAGGGACAGCATGGTGCTGTCCCAGCTTTGTGAGTCCCGCTTAGGTCTCGTTTCGATGATTAGAAACGTTAACATTGTAGAGCTTATCGAATAAAACAATTATATGAAATATCGGCTCAATCGGATATAATTAAGTGCCTGATTTGAACACATACAACTTGCTGATAATGGAATCAAGTGGATTTGATCCAGTGTTTCAGATCTATTCTTTTTAAAATAAAAATATTTCAATCTGGCACTTAATTATATTCGATCGAGTTGATTTTTTACATGGTTGTTTTACTCGACAAGCTCTATGAAGTGAACGTTTTCGATCATTGAAGCAAGATCGAAGCAGCCCCCGCAAAGGTGGGACAGTACCCTGCTGTCCCTTGAGGGCACAGCACAGCCCCTCAGCCTTTTAGGATTCTGAACCAACTAATCATTAATCAGTAGCTATGTTTATAACCAGAAGTTATTAAAATACAGGGAAAATAAAGAGATTAGCCTCTCAGTTTGAGTCCAATTGCTGTTACTACTAGAAGGTCAGAAAACTAGGACCCGGCTTATGCAGTTCAATCACAGATATTCATCTCGATAATTAATGAATCAAATTTGTTGTAAGTACGTTTCAGATTTTTGTCCTTTTAAAAGTGTCCTCCATGTATCTTAACTGATGAAGGATAGTCGGACACTTTCAAGTACATTGATGGACGACTACAATCGTGTTAATTAGACAGCTACGATTGCGTGAATGAATCACGACAAACCCTTTCGCAAAAAGTATTTTAAAAAATTGTGAAGAAAATTCCAATTTACTACATCTAGTGAAGAAAATGCCATCCAATATATGTATTGTAGAAGAGAAACTTATCATGACCGTCTAAAAGTGTTCTGAATGGTTTGGATTTTCATGAATTTTTTTTGAAGTTTAACTCTTCTCTGAAAAAGTTTTATTAACATTTGGACCGTCTAAATTAAAATACTTTCTAACGGTCGCGATTGACTCCGTAAATAATTATGCCATTAAAAAGATTTTTCGTACTGTAGTATACTCCCTCCGTCCCGATTTATTTGTCCAATATTGAATTTCCAACTAACCAAATCTTATTTATTGATTTAAAATTTTAGATGATTTAATTCATTAATTTTGAAGCTGAACAGAAATATATATAATTCAAAAGGGTAACAAACAAATCGGGACCGGGGAATATATGAAAAGAGAAAAAGTAGTACCTTTTTCCCAACACCATTCGGCTTATGATGTTTAGACTGACAGTAGACAAATGATTTTTCAACATGACCGGCTCGCCTGCCGAACCGTGCAGCTTTTTAAGCAGAGCCTTCATCTCCTCAACGCGAATATACTTAAACGACTCGAGCCGCTTCGCGCTGAACAGTTCCATCAGGCACATCCGCCGCGCTTGGCGCCAGTACGGCCCGTACGGGGACCACGTGATGTTGGAGTAATTGTACGTCGTGTACTTGCCGGCGGCAGTTTTCGGCCGCGAAGCAAAGGTGACGTCCATGGTCTTGAGGAACACTTTGGCCATGTCGACGGAGGACCCGATGACGACGGGGAAGGACCCGAACCGGAGGTGCATGATAGGGCCGTATTTTTGGGAGAGGGAGTCGAGGGAGCGGTGGGGGAGGGATCCGATGAGGTTGAGGTTGCCGATTATGGGCCAGGGGGTGGGGCCCGGCGGGAGGTTGAGCTTGCGGTGGCGGCAGAGGCGGAGGGTGGTGGAGAGGAGGAGGAGGGTCGCTGTTGCCAGCCATGCAGCTGCGTAGGTGGTCCATGACGGAGTTTCCATTGGTGGTGGGGCTTGGGGGTAATTGGATTGGAGGTTGATATGGTGTGGTGGTGTTTATATAGTGGAAGGCAGCCATGGAAAGTTCAATTTTTGGTGGTTGACCAGGGAGGTGGGAGTGGAAATTATTACCCTAGGGTGGGGTCTGGAATGAGGAGTACAAATGGATTGAGCTGCTTGGGAGTAGTTTGTGGCTTGGTTCGTTAAGATTGGGCTTTGTTCAACCTGTTTACTAATCAAGAAGTCGAGTCAAACTTGACCCTCAAAAGCTTGATTCGGTTCATTTGTATAAGCTCTGTTCATTTAAAGAAACTCATTATGTAAATTAGTTAGACTCGGCTAGTTTAATAAATGAGTCGAGTTTTCGAACACTACAAAACTTGGCTCGTTTATAACCCTAGTCTTGATATATTTTTAAAGAGAAAGATGCTACAAACGCACGCAGTGCATAGATATTTAGAGGCAAATGCATGTGTTCAGAATCGCCCGATGAACACGAGTTCGACAGGATAATATGAGGTGCACAAATATTGAACTATTGTCTAAATCAGATGCATCTGTCTTCTGATTTATAGAAAAATGTCCCCATATGTGAATACATTTTCAATTCAAATGATTTAAAGAATCTTAAAAGGCACCAATTGTGGGGGTACTTTTATTTAATTGCTTCTTTCTGTACTTCTTGTAAAAAAACAATAAACAAAATAAGAACGAGCAACACAATCTAGAAAAGACTATGCTTATTTGCTGGTTCTGAAGAGAAAACGTTAGATTGGTACTTATTAAATAAGTAAATCATCGTCACTAAACAAAGCTTATTTGCTTTTTGTTGCATAAATATAAATAATAAGTGAACTTAATCAGCTGCAAGATATATAATTCTCTGATTACCATGAGTTATATATTATCGTAAGAAATATAAAATGTGAACTTATAAAGAATAATCGTGCGGTTAGTAGTGCATTAAGAATAAATTTTAAAAAAGCCAATAAAATTTGGAGATAGAGGACGAAATGTGTGCATGATTTATTCTTGAATTATTATTATTTACAATTAATTTGTCTGATGAGTCCAATTTTGTCCCGCTCATTATTTCCTCACGTTGTTTATTTCATTAGAAGAAAATCCTACAAGTAAGTTTTTATATTTTATTGGTTTAAAAGACTTCATCATTAAAAGAAAGTGGGAAAAAAAAAAAAGGGAAGAACCCCAACGCTGAAACTATCGGTAGACTCAGTACACACATGATTCAATGGAGGAAAAAGGGACCGAAAATGTTAAGTCCAGTGAATTTAGACCGTCCGTTACCTTTTATAGACTTCAAGTGAATTCGGATCATCCCTAATCTTTTTATGGACACTTTCATGGATAGTTGTCATGGACCCTTTGAAACCTCAAAAAAGACCGGGTTCCATATAGTTCCGAAGCGTTCGAGAGACCTTATTGTTTGTTATTGTTTAATCGTTGGAATTTTTATCTTATCAAATACTTGTATCAAGGGGAAAATTTGAAATTATCACATGGTATCTCAACAAAAATTGTGGTTGAAAATGGGTTGGGCACCGTTTCGACACTGATTAATCACTGTATGCCCATTGAAAAGAAGGGGAAAAATCAGTGAGTACTACAAAACAAAGAAAAAAACAGGAAAAGGAAGACTCGGGGCAAAATGCAATGAAAGACTCCGGTAAGGTAAACTGCTGACAACCACTTGGTAAGTCATTGCCATCTAGAAGGTCTTGGGTTTAGCCCCCACAGGGGTAGGCCCTTTAGGGGGCCAGAGCTATGGATAACTTCTGGTCTTTTCGTGCTAACTCTAACACCCCTACTAAGAGTATTTCCAATGGGAGATGTCAAATCTGATATGAAGCTTGTAACGGTAATATTTGATACTAATTGACAAACCAACCCAGATGACTTTTTAGGCCAAATCCTACGTTGCTTTTGACATGGACGAAGGGGGGAGGAAGCATGCAACTTTGACTACCTACATCTTGCCTGCCAAATTTCAAAAAATAAGTCTTTGTATTTTGACATAAGGGTTGGATAGGGATAATTTGATGTCAAATAACTAGAATTTGACATAAGGGTTGAAGAGGGATAATTTGATGTCAAATAAATAGAATTTGACATAAGGGTTGACGAGGAGGTTTTGATGTCAAATTGGAGATGCCAAAATGCCACATCAGCCTTCAAAAAAAAATTGACATCCCCAATTTGAAGTCAAGGGTTGGAGATGCTCTAACCCCCGCTGATATATATTGCTGTGGCGAAAAAAAAGAGGTAAACTGGTGGGAATGAATATATATATATATATATATATATTATCTGGACTAGAAAATTAAAGTCACGTATAATACTTACGGAGTAATTTTTGAAAGGCAAAAAAATTTCATTAATCTCTGAAATTGTTACAAAGATTAATAGGAATAAGAAGTGATGGCATCATATTCCTAACCCGAGACCCAACCGAGTATACAACGCTAAGAATAATCCATACCCCTCCGAGACCCAATCCCCCAAGTTGAGCAAGAAGCTAAACATGGGACACGTATAATACTTATTAGAACATATCTATGGCCTAACTACTACTACTGAAAACGAGTAGAATAAAACCTGCTAATAAGTTTCAGAATCCCAACTGTAATGTCATGTGATTCAAGGTTGTGGTTGGTGGAATCGGTTCGAAATTACTCCCCCCACCCTAAAAGTTTTAGTATACCTTTTTTCGAGTTGCACATCAACTAATAATTAATCCGTAAAAGTCTCGCTGGAATCATTGGGTGGGAACACGAACGAAATAGCATAAACTAATTGATCTGGTCGTTTCCGTATCAAAAATAATTAATAAAACGAAATAATTACTACTACTCAAATGAATAGTGATAAGTATTTCGAGTATCGCTCCACAAGGATTATAAGGCTGAGTTGCAGTTATTTCAATTAATTTCTATATTAAAAAGATTGATTGATTGTTGATTTCTTAAAACTATTGAACTGAAATTAAAGACGATAGAAAAGCAGGAAAAGAATTGATGGGAAAAGGTTCTAGGGTTTTGAATTCACTCTTTCACCTCGTAACCTAAATATGTTTCGATTACAGGTCAACTATTCGAATCAATCCGGATATCGTAGAATTGCAAGTCCTAGCGATATCTCCTAAAATAATTTATGAATCACCAATCGGCATGAACTATCTCCACCTAGCACGAATCGTCTTACCAGCATGACTCGTCTTACGTAGTATAATCCATCTAACCAGTTATCACAAAACAATTAAAACTGTTGTACGAACGTGCATAAAACCTAGGATTTCATACACAATATTTGTTGGAAAGAAGTAATATCATAAATCTTAAAAGTCATACAACCGTGACTCGAATAATAAAACCTAAATCAAAACAAAAACGGTTACTCAGAGTTCGAGCTTCATGTACAACTTTTTATCGTAAATTTCAGATCATTTGACAACGTTGAGCGACGTATATAGTTTTGACGTAATTCTAATGGAATTACTAACGGGGAGACGAGCTGTGGACAAGAGCTGTCCCAATAGAGAGCGGATGCTAGTAGAATGGGAGTGACCCCTTCTGAGAGATCCTCAGAATCTTGACCGGATAATTGACACTAGACGGGCAGTACTCAAGAGAAGGGGCAAAGAAGGCTGCAGCCTTGGCATATCAATGCTTGAGCCACCGCTCAAAGTTCAGACCCACAATGAGTAATGTGGTCAAGACCTTGGAACCTCTTTTGGACACGGATGACATCCCAGTTGGGCCCTTTGTGTGCATTATCTTCACCGAAGGTGAAAATGAAAAAGGAGAAGGAAAGAAGGCTGAAAAGAATAAGAATGAGAATAAAGGCAAAGAAATGAAGAGAGAAAAGAAAGCGCAAGGTCTCCCCAGGCAGCCGAAAGGTCATAGGCACCGACATCGACTAAGCTCATCTTGTTCGCGAGCTGTTTACTCTGACACTGCTCTGTATAGAACTATTAATAAATAACGATTTAGATTTGTGAAGGGAGGGCTCTTCTTTAAGAATACAGGCTTGAACTCTCAAGAAGAATGTATTGTTTTGGTGCCAATAAAACTCAGGCATGCTTTTTTTGACTTCAGAAAATTAGTTGCTGAATCTGAATTTCGAGCCGGTCCCTTTTTTTTTCAGCAGAGATAAGAGATATTCAAATCCAACACAAGAACCCCAATACCCAACAGTAGTTTCCTAGGGAACGGACAAACCTTTGTTCGCAAAGTAGAACAATTGCAACATATGGTACAACTATGTGATTCGGATGAGACACATACAATGTAACTCATTATTCTTTCGAAATGCCTTGCACATCATAACAACAAAACACAAAACACGATAACAACACCGGTTAAAGTACAATCTAACAATTATAGAGAACCCTGAAAAACAGGTCATTCTCACATAGTAGTATACAGAGGAAGTGGAAGTCGAGGCTTTGGCACAACGGCTAGCGGGAACTTCCTCGGCATCGAAAGCCCAAAAAGTTCCTCCATATTCAGATCTTCCTTCTTCATTCCATCAGGCAAATTCCAGGTAAATCCATGCAAAAGATTAGCCAAACTCGACTGAATCACCTTCAGTCCAAGCATGTAACCGGGGCACATTCTGCGCCCTGAACCAAACGGTAGCAGCTCGAAATCCTGCCCTTTGACATCAATTGTCTTTCCGATAAACCTCTCAGGGCAAAATTCGTTCGGTTGGTCCCACAAAGTAGGGTCCCGCCCAATAGTCCACACATTCACGAGCACACGGGTCCCTTTCTCGATGTCGTAGCCGGCTACCTTGCAATCTTCACGTGCGAGTCGGGGTACAAGCATTGGGGCGACAGGGTGCAATCGCATTGTCTCTTTGACAATTGCGTCAATGAAAGGTAGGTTTGAAATGTCCTTTTCATCCACCCATCTATCCCTCCCTATAACTCGATCAAGCTCTTCCCTTGCCTTTTCAAACATCTCAGGCTTCCTCAATAGCTCTGAGATTGCCCATTCCACGGTCACGGCGGAACTCTCGGTTCCACCAGCAAGCAAGTCCTGAGGATCAAATAGGCATGGAAGTCATTGTGCGTGTTTGGAAAAGCAGCAAATGCAGATATAGTCGTTGGGATCAGAGGTTGGACCATGCAAGCAGAAATATTTTTTCTCGGATAAAGAAACAGATTACTCAATCTATTTCCATATCACTCATGATATCTATCATAACTCGGACATCTATTTTGGTACGCAAGGATATGAAGGTGTTAATTACTAGTGAATATGCATTTCCTATCCGAATTGTGATCATAGTTAAGAAAATATACCTGGGTGAAGGCCTTGACCCCATGTCTTTCAAGCTTGATCTCAAGATTGGGGTCCTCGGCAAACTGCAACAAAACATCCACCATATCCTTGGCCACAAAATTCCCTGCTTCTTCCTTCTTCCTTGCATTATGCTCATCAAGCACATGCTCCAAAAACCTATCGAATTTCTTGGCCACGATCTTCATCCTCTTTACATACCCCTGCAAATCCATGAAATCGAGCCACGGAATCGAATCGCCAATGTTCAAGACGCCGTTCAACAGGAACAACTCGTCCAACATCTTCTTGAACTCCATCGGTTCCACAATCGCATTCTCCGCCTCGTCCAAATACCTTTTCCCCCAAATGAAAGGGAAAAAAAAAAACCATTATTTGCAGGAAATTTGAAGATGCAAATAAAGAAAAGGAAAAACCGAGGATCAACATTGTTAGCATTGGAACGTCCCGAGAAACCAAAGTGAAATGTTCAACTTTCTAATCCTTGTTACTAGGCTAGTAGCTATATAGTGTTGTTGTACAATTGGTTGTTCAGGGGCTGATGCCTGGCCAGTGCCGGAAGGCCAAGGAAGCTTACATAGTAGCATTATAGGGGTTAATGCCTCCCATTCCATGCATTGAGAAGTCTTAACACTTGTAAAAGACATTGAAGATGTCTCCTAGCCGAGCTGGTAGAGCAGGTAATGGGCTTTTCATTTGGCGAGGGTTCTCTCCCAACACCCACTCCGATTTCCGCTAGGATATACTAGTATAGATCAGGATTTTCTTGGTCCAAAAAGAACCTTGTAAACAACATTGAAGTAAGAAAATAAAAATTATGCATTGATGACTTTGACAATTTCGACTTGTTTCATATTCTTGAAATGGAAATTAAATGAATCGACCCTTACCTGCTTCTGATGTCAATATTCAAGTAATAGTGAAATAGATTACCTATTACTACTACTTTTTTTATCCCAAATTCTCCAAATTATCGTACTTCATTTTTCCATTTTGCAATGCTCTGAAAATAATTTTCTGAAAGGCCCCTAATTTATAGACTTTCTTGAAGAAAAAATTCGGAACCAGGGGCCGTGCTGTGCCCTCCAAGGGACAGCACGGTGCTGTCCCGGCTTTTGTCCTAGCTTTGTGAGGCCCGCTTAGGTCTCGTTCCGATGATTAGAAACGTTCACATTGTAGAGCTCATTTAGTAAAACAATTATACGAAATATTAGCTTGATCGGACATAATTAACTGCCTGATTCGAACACATACAACTTGCTGATAATCGAATCAAATGGATTTGATCTAGTGTTTCAGATCCATTCTTTTTAAAATAAAAATATTTCAATCAAGCACTTAATTATATCCGATCAAGCTTATTTTTTACGTTGTTTTACTCGACAAGCTCTACGAAGTGAACGTTTTCAATCATTGAAACGAGACCGAAGCAGGCCCCGCAAGGGCGGGACAGTACCGTGCTGTCCCTTAAGGGCACAGCGCAACCCCTTAGTCTTTTAGGATTCTGAATCAACTAATCATTAATTAGTAGCTATGTTTATAACCAGAAGTTAATAAAATACAGGGAAAATGAAGAGATTAGCCTCTCAGTTTGAGTCTAATTGCTGTTACTACTAGAATGTCCGAAAAGTAGGACCCGGCTTCTGCAGTTCAATCACAGATATATTCATCTGAACAATCAATGAATCAAAATTATTGCAAGTACGTTTCAGGTTTTTGTCTTTTTAAAGTGTCCTGATCCATGTATCTTAACTGATGAAGGATAGTCGGACAATTTCAAGTACATTGATGGACGATTGCGATCATGTTAGACAGCTATGATCACGTGAACGAATCACAACAAGCCGTTTCGCAAAAAGTATTTAAAAAAATTGTGAAGAAAATTTCAATTTACTACTCCTACATCTAGTGAAGAAGATGCCACCCAATATATGTACCGTAGAAGAGAAACTTATTGCAACCTTCCAAAAGTATTCTGAATGGTCAGGGTTTTAATAAAAAATTTTGAAGAAAAGTTTAATTCTTCCTTGAAAAAGTTTCATTAATGTTCGGACCGTCCAAAACATTTTTTGAACGGTCGCGATTGACTCCATAAACGATTATGCCGTTAAAAAGATTTTTTCGTACTGTAGTACAGGAGTATATGAAAAGAGAGAAAGAACCTTTTCCCCAACACCATTCGGCTTATGACGTTAAGACTGACAGTAGACAAATGATTCTTCAACATGACCGGCTCGCCGGCCGAACCGTGCAGTTCTTTAAGCAGAGCCTTCATCTCCTCAACCCGAATATACTCATACGACTCGAGCCGCTTGGTGCTGAACAGCTCCATCAGGCACATCCGCCGCGCTTGGCGCCAGTACGGCCCGTACGGGGACCACGTGATGTCGGAGTAATTGTACGTCGTGTACTTCCCGGCGGCGGTTTTCGGCCTCGAAGCGAAGGTGACGTCCATGGTTTTGAGGAACACTTTGGCCAGGTCGACGGAAGACCCGACGACGACGGGGAAGGACCCGAGCCGGAGGTGCATGATGGGGCCGTATTTTTGGGAGAGGGAGTCGAGGGAGCGGTGGGGGAGGGATCCGATGAGGTTGAGGTTGCCGATTATGGGCCAGGGGGTGGGGCCCGGCGGGAGGTTGAGCTTGCGGCGGCGGCGGAGGGTGGTGGAGAGGAGGAGGAGGGTCGCTGTTGCTAGCCATGCGGCTGCGTAGGTAGTCCACCAAGGAGTTTCCATCGGTTGGGGGTGATTGGTTGTTGAGAACTTGTGGTGTTGATGGATGTTGAAGTAGTGTGATGTGGTGGTGTATATATAGTGGAGGGCAGCCATGTAAAGTTCAACTTTTGGTGGTTGACGAGGGTGGGGTAAAATTATTACCCCTGGGTGGGGTCTTGAATCATGGCGGCAAATGGACTGAGCTGTTGGTGAGTAGTTCGTGGTTCGGTTTGCTAAAATTAGGCTCGGCTTAACTCATTTTATAATCAAGAAGTTGAGCCGAGCTCAAACTTGAATAAATGAGTTGAGCTTGACATTCAAAAGCTTTGGGTTCGATTCGTTTATAGTGATTCATTAAGTAAATTAGTTAGGCTCGAGCTCGAACACTACGAAGTTCGGCTCGACTCGTTTACAACCACAGTCTTGATATATTTTTAAAGAAAGAGATGCTACAAAAGCACATAGCGCATAGATATTTGGTGGCAAATGTGTTCAGAGTAGCCCGATAAACACGTGTTCGACAGGATGATGTGAGGTGCACAAATATTGAACTACGATGTAAATCAGATGCATCTGTGTTCTGATTTATACATTTTTGAAAGGAAAAAAAAAAAAACACTGCACCAAAGTTATGTCCCCATATGTGAATACATTTTCAATCCAAATAATTTAAAGAATCTTAAAAGGCACCAATTGTAGGAGGTACTTTTATTTAATTGCTTCTTTTTGTACTTCTTGTAAAAAAACAATAAACAAAATAAGAACGAGCAACACAATCTAGAAAAGACAATGCTTATTTGCTGGTTCTGAAGAGAAAACATTAGATTGGTAGGAGTATTAAATAAGTAAATCATCGTCACTAAACAAGCTTATTTGCTTTTTGTTGTATAAATATAAATAATAAGTGAACTTAACCAGCTCTAAGATGGAGTATAATTTTCTGATTAGCATGTATTAATAAGAAATCTAAAATATGAACTTATAAAGAATAACTGTGCAGTATAGTAGTAGTGCATTAAGAATAAATTTTGGAGATAGAGGACGAAATGTGTGCATGATTTATTCTTGAATTATTATTATTATTATTATTATTATTATTATTATTTACATTTAATTTGTCTGATGAGTCCATTTTTGTCAGCTCATTATTTCCTCACGTTGTTCATTTCATTAGAAGAATCCTACGGGTAAGTTTTTATACTTTATTGGTTTAAAAGACTTCATCGTTACCGTTTGTTTCGATGTAAAATGTTTTACAATGTAAAATATTTTTCATGTAAAATATTTTTTTAGAAAACAAATTTTAAACTTTTATTTTTCGGTGTTTGATTGACAGTTGAAAATATTTTCAGAAATCAACAAAATAGTATAGAGAGAGGGAGGGCTTAAACGGTAAAGAGATCTGAAAATATTACAATTGAACGTGGATTAGGGTTGACGATCAAAGAAACTAAGCAATGAAAATTGCAGTAGAACACAGTGGGTTCATTTCGGAAAATAGCTTACAAAAGATTTAAGGTTAAGTCATTTTCATCTAATTAATGGAAAATGTTTTACATGTAAAATATTTTTCTATTTTTTACACAACCAAATACAAAAAAATAGGTAAAACATTTTACCGTAAAACATTTTATGCCCAAACAAACAGACTCTAAGTGGAAAAAAAAAAAAAAGAAGAAGAGGAAGAACCCCAAAGAAGAAACTGTCGGTAGACTCAGACACTCAGGAGAGGAAAACCTGGAAAAGGGAGGGAAAATGTTAGACAAGTGAATCTAGACCGTTCGTTACCTTTTCATGGCACTTTCATGGATAGTCGTCATAGACTTCGAGTGAATCTCAACCGTCCGTAACCTTTTTATGGACATTTTTATGGATAGTTGTCATGGACCATATCAAATCTCAAAAGAGACCAGAGGTCCGTGTAGTTTCCGAAGCGCTCGAGAGTGTTATTGTTTAATGGTTGGAATTTTTAGGGAAAAATTCAAAATACCCCCCAACCTATACACCCAAATTCAATTAGACTCCCAACCTTTTAAAAACTTCAATTTTACTCCCAACGTTATATTCCGTTAATCAAAATGCCCCATTCCTTCCAAATTACTAACGGATTCC
The DNA here is from genome assembly GCA_014282245.1 of Rhododendron simsii. Lineage (NCBI taxonomy): Eukaryota > Viridiplantae > Streptophyta > Magnoliopsida > Ericales > Ericaceae > Rhododendron > Rhododendron simsii. Next base: position 33,238,749 of record CM024960.1, read on the forward strand.
GTTAAAAGCTCCGTTGAATAGTATTCTGATTAAATTTCAATAATCCGAGCCGCTCAATGTGTTTAAAATGTGATTTTACGGGTACTTGAAAGAAATAAACAAAAAAAAATGACCGGGAAGGGATTCATCTGAACAGTTTTTTATTGAACTATTCAATAAAAAATTATTTAGATGAAGCCCTTCCCGGTCATTTTTTTTTGTTGATTTCTTACAGTTACCCTTAAAATCACGTTTTAAACACATTGAGCGGCTCGGATCATCAAAATTCGATTGGAAAAGGGGAGGTGTGGATCAATCCGGATTTTATTCAAGTACGGACGTCCAGATTTTGTTTCGGTCTGTACCTCCCCTTTTTCGATCGAATTTCGATGATCCGAACCGTTCAATATGTTCAAAACGTGATTTTAAGGGTACCCGCAAGAAATTAGTAAAAAAAATGATCCAAAGGGCTTCATCTGAACAGTTTTTTATTGAATGGTTCAATAAAAAACTGTTCAGATGAAGCCCTTTCCGATCATTTTTTTTGCTAATTTCTCGCGGGTACCCTTAAAATCACGTTTTGAACACATTGAACGGTTCGGATCATCGAAATTCCATCGGGACACTATTTAACGGAGCTTTTAACGGAATCCGTTAGTAATTCGAACGGAAGGAGGCATTTTGATTAACGGAATATAACGTTGGGAGTAAAATTGAAGTTTTTAAAAGGTTGGGAGTCTAATTGAATTTGGGTGTATAGGTTGGGGGGTATTTTGAATTTTTCCCGAATTTTTATCTTATCAAATACTCGTATCAAGGGAAAATTTTGGAATTATCACGTGGTATCTCAACCCTCCTCTCCCTATCAGAACACATTTGCGCTGTTCCCATCACAAAGTCTAATAGTCCAAAATAAATTGTGGTGGAAAATGCGTGGGCACCGTTTTGGCAATTTCTTTGGGACACTGATTAAAGCCCATTAAAGAAGGGGAACAATCTCAGTGAGTACTACAAAACAAAGCAAAAAATAGGAAAACGAAGACTCGGGGAAAATGCAATGAAAGTCCTCAACAAAGAATAGAAAAGAAAGACCCTGGTAAGGTAAACTGCTGGGAACGAATATATATATATATATATATAGACACACACACACACAAAATCCGGACCCCTTGAGGGTACCCTTAAAATCACGTTTTGATCACATTAAGCGGCTCGGATCATCGAAATTCAATCGGGAAAGGGGAGGTGCGGACGGAAAGAGGTTTGGATTTGAACCGAACTGTATAAGCGAGAAATCGGCAAAAAAAAAACACCGGGAAGGGCTTCATCCGAACAGTTTTTGTTTGTATTTTATTAAACGGTTCAATAAAAAACTACTCAAATCAAGCCCTTCCCGGTTTTTTTTTTTTTGCCGATTTTTCGCGAGTACCCTTAAAATCACGATCTGAACGCATTGAACGGCTCGGATCATCGAAATTCGATCAGGAAAGGGGAGGTGCGGACGGGTGTGAACGGGAAGAGGTTTGGATTTGAACCGTCGCGATTTTTATTATAGATATATATATATATATATTATGTATGGACTAGAAAATTAAAGTCACGCATAATACTTAGTTTTTTTGAAAGACAATTTTTTTTTTTATCAATATCTGAAATTGTTATAAATATTAATAGGAATAAGAAGTGATGACATCATGTTTCTAACCCAAGATCCAACCGAGTATACAACGCTAAGAATAATCCCATGCCCCTCTGAGACCCGATACCCCAAGTTAAGCAAGAAGCTAAACATGGGACACGTATAATACTTATTAGAACACATCTATGGCCTAACTACTACTACCAAAAACGAGTTAAATAAAACCTGCTAATAAGTTTCAGAATCCAACTGTAATGTCATGTGATCCAAGGTTGTGGTTGGTAACTTGGTGTTATCGTTCATTCGTTCCGAAATTACCCCTCCAAAAGTTTCAGAATACCTTTTTCCGAGTTGCACATCAACTAATAATTAATCCGTCTGGTGGATGGGTGGGTGGGAACACAAACGAAATATAAACTAATCCATTGAAATGACATAAATTAATACGATCCAATTTAACATCTATTCTTAAAAAAAAAAAAAAAATCCAAGTCCACCTATCTAAACTAACAGATTACGTTTCCCGCACGAAATGAGAGACGTCAAGTGACTTGTGTCACTCTTTACGACGTCAAGCGAATTATGTCACTCGTAAGTCGTAACACAAATTAAATGGGAGAGTGCAAGAATTCTTTCTCCAATAGCATTGCAGTAGTAACTTGCGGGAGAATGCATGGGTAATGGGGCGAAAAAAAAAAAAACCTAAATATTCTATGCTAATATAATACTAGTTTCACCACGTGATTTGGTAGGTGGCCTCTCTTCTTCTTCTTCTTCTTCTTCTAAGCAAGTGCTGGGAAAAAGTTAAGAAAGTTTTCTTTGTCATCAGATGGTAGTTATTAAGAAGGTGTGAATGGCTAGCTTGACTCTTGACTCCAGTTCAGAAACTTTCCTTTTCCCTTGTGCTCTACTTTCCCGGAAAATATGTAACACATGTCCTCTACCTTCCGGGAAAATAACCCGGATTAGGAAACTTTCTCGGAAAACAATTTTTCCACTCCTTTTTTTTATTATGGCAATCTTTTTTTTGTCTTATAGTAAAAAAAATGCATATAAAAGCTTCACTAGAAAACAAGAAATGGAGCGTCATAATAATAATAAAAAATTGTGGAAATCATTTCTTTTTTAGAGAACGTCAAACAGCTCGTGGCTCTATCAAAAAAGTGAAGAAACATGATAATTACCTTACATGGCCAAAATTTCTTTTATTGGAAGCTGATGAGGAATCGATCATAGAACCCTCACATTCACAAATTTAAAAAATGGAAGAAGGACGGAAAACGCTCAACCAAGAACGGTTACACATAGGGGTGTATACGAGCCGAGCCGAGCCGAGCTTCGGCGAGCTCGAGCTCGGCTCGTTTCCTTAACGAGCCCAAAACTCGAGCTCGAGCTCGGCTCGAGCCTTAACGAGCCGAGCTTAGCCATTTACTAAACGAGCCTCTCTTAATCGAGCCGAGCCTCCTTTAACGAGCCGAGCTTTTGTCGAACGAGCCGAGCTCTACTCGGCTCGTTTAGTAAACGAGCCGAATACTCGAGCTCGAGCTCGGCTCGTTTAGTAAACGAGCCGAGCCGAGCCGAGCTTTAACGAGACGAGCCGAGCCGAGCTCGCGAGCAGCTCGGCTCACTTACAGCCCTAGACTTACACTTACACATTAACTTTTGCATGAAATTGAGCGTGAAGAAATGCGCCCGAGCTTGAATAGACACGGAAGTCCCCAAAAATAAGTGGCTGAAGTGAAAAGCTTAGCGGTCGGTCCAGAGGGCATCGCCACATGATATCTCGGTTATTTTTCATAAGACACTTTTAACGCGATGATTATGTACTTTATCTAAAAACCCATGTTTTAGGGCACCACGTGAGTGCAGTGAGTGGTGCGAATAATTTTTTTCTTAAATATTTTAGAGCATCTGCATCAGACTCTTTAGATTTTGGACCAAATTACACCTTAAAAACTTACTTTATTACTTTAGCTACCCACTTTTAAAATATGTACTGCATCAGACTCTCTATATTAAAGCTATTTCATTAAAAATATTGTTTACTTTCACTCTCTTCTCAATTAAATATTCCATGCCAAGAGTCGTGTTTGGGGCACAACAAATGGATAAAAAATTGATAATTTTTGCTGGACCTATTATGGATCCTACAAAGATGATTCGAACCGCTAGTCGTTCTTAAAATATTTTTTTTATGAGTTTCTAAAAAAATTAACTCAATTCGATGTCGGTAAGAACTGTTTTAGAACTCGCAAAACGTCCTACAGGTTTAATTAAGAAAAAAGAAGTGGAAGAGACAAAGTGCTGGTTTAAAAACAAATAAAATATCCTTAACGGATGAATAGTGACTTACCTATGATAAAGATGGACTGTTGCAAGCTTTAAATTTTGGCAAGTGAGATCCACCGATGAAGAGGCTGATTTGTGGCCAATTTACTGCATTGGTTCGTTACTATATCTCTGGAGGGAAAGAAAGCTAGGGCATGTGTGATAAGTGTGTTAGGGCTTGGGAGAGGATTGCTAATTCTCTAGGTTTTCCAACTCTTTGTTTGATTGCAAAACTAAGGATGGGATTAAGAAGAAGATGGGATTGCTAATCCCACACTATTCCCGGATTACTAATACCATGGGGTATTAGGTATTAGCAATCCTATCCCAAACTCTGTCATGTAAAATGACCACCTTGCCTATGATTTCTTAATTCAATATCAATAATACTCTCCATTAAACGCTGCTATATATACACTTCCCCTGCCAAATTCCTATACTCTGCTTCCATTGCTGCTTCCAGAGGGAGAGATCGACCCAATTGTTGGTGGCACAAGTTTGGCAACATTCGACAGCTCAGGAAAAAAACAAACCTTCGACCTCATTTTTCTGGGTTGTTTTGAGAGAGAAAAAAAAAGGTTGTATACTATTTAAAATTGGCAGAGGGACAGGTTTGGGATTGGTAAAAAAAAAATTAGTTTCGGGGAAAAAACAAAGAGAAGGAAAGTATTTATTTTTATTGTCTTTGAAATAGGACCCAATTTTCTACGGGAAGGAAAAATAAGTGCACGCAGTTGGAATATCATTGTTTGATTATTGGTGATTTCTCGGTGTAATTTCACCCATAGGTATAATTGGAAAATATAATTTGTATACTATCCCTTGGTTTTCCAATCAAACAAAGGATTGGGATTGGTAATCACAATCCCATGATTTAATCCTTACACAATCAAACACCCACTTGGGATTATACTCAGTATTACTAATCTCATCTCCTTATTAATCCCATCTAATCCAACACACTTATCAAACGGGGTCCTAGTGTGATGTGGATGCTCTTAGGGTGCGTTCCAGAAACAAAAATAAGAACTTATTTTTTAAGAAGGCAATTTCAGACTCAAAAATCATATGTTTACGCAAATAATTTTTTTATCACTATGGATCTTGTTTGATAGATCTCATTGAGATCTTTAACACGGTTCAAAAAAATTGAAAAATTATTTTTCATTTACATTATTTTTTAGTTTGAAAATGTGAAATAAGTATTTATTTTTTAAGAAAGTGTTCTGAAACGGAGCCTTAGAACCGTTCATGTGTTTAGCTAAAGTTGGTACTTTGGTAGTACTACTATCATTGACTCAGAAACGGTGCCTAACGTGGGCTGTTCCAGTTTTATAAAAAGTTGTTTTTTTCTGGTCCAAAAAGAAGGGGGGTTCCAGATCTGGAGCCTTCCGTTTTTTTAAAATTCATTTGACCAAAATGACGTCGTTTTGGTCTTTGGTCCCCACAGTCCCCTGGTTAAATGACAATACTGTCCTTGGCCCATTTTATCTCCTAGCCCTTGGGCTTCCAGTGTACGGCCAAAAACAGAAGCAAATCTGCAGTTGCTTTCTTGAGCTCCTTCAACTAAAACAACCGAATGACCTCGATCTCGAGCATCTTCTGTATCTCCACTCTCTCGACCAGCTCCTTCATACCGGCCTCCATCGCCAAATCCCTCTCTCTCAGAATCTTCTCTGTCTTCTCTTTGTCCAATCTCATCCGCTCGAGCTTTAGGCAGACCGAGCTGAGCTCCTCCGCCAGTGACCCGTCGATCAACTCGATCTTCGTAGGAGTGGCGGCGTAGACCATGTGACGATTGTTGTTATTCTCCTTGTTCAAATCGTCGATCAGCAAGATCTCGATCCACTTCTCTGACTTTGGTTTATTGGGATTTTCTAATTGGTGGTGGGTGGGAGGATTGGCTTGGATATTTCTGGTTTGGAGTGGTTTGCTGCCGCTTTTTCTTGGGTTTCAACATTTCTGCTTGGGCCTGGAGAGAGAGAGGGAGAGAGAGGGCATCTGGGAAATTTAGTTTGTAGAAGGGGCAATATGGTTATTATAGCAATAATCATTTTAAAAAAGAGCAACTATTTAAGGGAAAGTGGAACGGAGGTTCGGTTTTGATACTGTTCATTACCCGAAAAAGTGCTTTGGCAAAAGGAAGCAAAACTGGAACACCTTGCCCTCTCAAGTAGGTGGCAGCGGGTGATTAGCTAAGAAGCAGAGCTACGGCCACCTTGGATTTCGTGGTTTTCACGATGATCGTCCACTTTTATGTTGACTGGAACCTATTTCGAACCCCAAAAAAATACAGAAAAATATTTATAAATTTTAAAATATTATTTTATGAGATTTTGTAAAAAATCAGCTCCAAAGAATAACTGTAGATATATTTTTTGAATTTGTAGGGATAAAACTACCGAGAAACATGTCTATCGATATTCATTAAAACTGATTTTTTACAGAACTCCATAAAATATTATTTTAAAATTTATAAATATTTTTTTGACAGTAAACGGTCACCGTATTTTAGTGCGGTATACCTAGACTTTCTGTACCGTATTTGCAAGCAAAAGTTTATCATTATTGCAGGCTTGCAGCAATCATAGCAAAGGATGAAAGATACTACTACTTTTTACAAGCACCATTACATTATTGTTAGCGGATGTACAAATGGGCTCCACGTTCTTTATCATGCATCAGCAAATAAGTCATGGTTGTCACGTCATGGTGCTGTGCGGCCACGGTGGTATGCATATCCGATCCGTCTGTTCGGCAATACAATCATTCAAATCTCATTTTCATCATTCAAGCATCTGAGTCATTTATTATTGAGATGAAATCTAGACCGTTGAATTGCCAAATGAATGACCCGGATATGCACAACACCTCCCCGGGTATGAAGAGGACTAATTTATTCTTTTATAGTTTTATATATTTTATATGTGATGTAATGAAGTTGATCCTTCATAGGATTAGAGAAAAGTCCTCACAAGAACGCAAAAGCCTTCTTTGTTTAGATACTTTATTTTGTTTTAATTTTATTTTTCAATCATTACTCTATATCTTCCTTCAATTATTATTATATTTCTTTAATTATTATTCTCATTTTTTTCTTTATCTTTCTCCATTCATTATCACTCTCTCCAATCATTACCCTATTTCTCTCTTCACCCACTACCAAAACTAAACTATCCAAAGTTATCAAACGAACAAAGCCGTTTTTAGAAATTTCGATGCGAAAAGGACAAGAAGGAGTGCCATTTGCAAGAGAGAAGAGTGTGAAAATTATTACGCACATAATAATTGAGGCAATAGTTGGAAAGATGTTGACATTAAACAATTACACCTTTATACTTTGTGGAAAAAGAAACTAAAAAAGGGTAGTAAAACATAAGGAGGACACTAGGACCTCGCTTTCACCACCCGTGGTATTCCCGAAGAAAATAGAGTTTGTGTAAATGTATGCAGTTATTTATTTTCTTGAAATACATACGAGCGTCTTACTATGGAATTTCCCAAGATAAATCTACAAATGGTTTTTTTAAATCTAAAAAACATGGAATTCTGCAAACGATTTAAAATCGAAATTGAAGCCCTTGTGAGCTCAAGCGTTTTACAGCCCGAATTCATTTCAGACTTGGGCTTGAAGGCTTAACAGGCCCCCACGACCACTACGGGCTTTTTTGCTGCATCCACAGCCTGAACTACTCGATTAGCAAGATACTTGTTGCATACTGACCGACTTAGGTTCACCTCAATTATTCTCGAAGTACTGAAGTTGAAGAACGGAATAACCTCCAGTGACATTAACCGTTCTTAGCTCAGTGTGAGAATCGAACTTGTGGGTTTGAAAGAGTAAGTTGTTTACTTGGTATCATGCATGCTCTTATTCGATCAACTCCTATGCCTATTTTAAGTATCTATCAAGTGAAAACGCTGAACCGAAATTTCTCATTTAGATATCTACATCTCACCACTGTTGTTTAATACTACGTCCATGCCAATCCTTGATAACAAGAACACACGAGCCTTTGACTAAGAGGGAGAAGGGCCTTCGTTGACCTTATCTATGTCTCTACGATGGCCCAAGAATACACTCATCCTTCAGACCACTTTTTACTTTGCTCAAGGAAAGCTCACCAAGACAACTTCAAAACTTACCCTTTCTTAAAAGGAGAAAGGGCGTATAAGCTGATTCGTATTGTCTCATTTAAATATCGAAAGTAATTTCTCACTGCAATTCATTTCTTATAAAAATCTCCCTCTCTAGAAACATTCCTCGTGATGGAGCGGGGAGTGAAGGCAATTAGTTTGGAAACAAAAAATATTTTTTTTTGGTTTCTTATTAATAAAATTTTGTAATTTTCCTAAAATTTACTTGAAAACAAGTTTTAATCCATAATAAGCTTCTGAATTTTCCTATGGAAAACTGATTGCGAGACAGGCATCTAAACAAAGTAGAAAAATACACAAAAAAGTTAGTTAAGCAGAAAAATTAAAATTACCAGAGAAATACTCTCTATTTTCATTTCTACAAACAGATATCTTAATTTGCAAATACAGCGGTAAAAACAATTTGCAAATACACCGGGGATAAAAATAAAGGAAAAAATAAATTTTAAAAAAAAAAAACTTAAATATTTTTCATGCTGGATGGCATATGAACAGAGCATCCAAGCATGGGCCTTGGGCAAGGCCCAGCTTCCTTAGTCCATTGCGCCGCATCTCACATAGACACAGCTGACGGACCCTGCTGCCACACAACAGCAATTGGGCTCCTAACTTTATGGGTCCCATCGGTCCACTCCATTGATCCAAATCCCTGTGAACCAACACCGAACTCACCCAATGCCACCACACTTGTAAACGTGATCTCGTAAGACAGCGTTTGAGTTCCCTCACTAAAAACAAGCTTCTTCGGCGAAACATTGATCCCAACCGCCGGTGGCGCGCTCACTTTAACATTGTACACCGCGTCCACTGAACTTCCAACGTTCTTCACCGTCCTCTTGTACTTAACCACACTCTTGCTCGAATCAAACACGACCGAAAACGATGGGTAGTTCAGATCACCCGGACTACCCAACCCTAGTGCGCCGCAATCCACAGGATGATCCTTCACGAAGATGGCAATCCTCTTCGCGTCGTATCCAATGGCGCATAGGAACGCCACGTAATCACTCTCATGTATGTCGTAGACTAGACCTGGATCGAGCGCTCTGTTGGGATCCACGTGTCCTGCTCCGTGAATAAATGGTGTGGATATGCCTCCGGTGGCGAGATCAGTAAAATTTCGGCCAGTGTTATCCAAATTGTAAGCAGTGGTCATTAGGGCGGATTTTATAGCAGCTGGGGTCCACTTCGGGTAGGCTTTACGAAGCAACGCAGCTAATCCACTCACATGCGGGCAAGACATTGAGGTGCCCGAGATGATGTTGAAATCAACTCTTCTTGGGTCAATGTCCAAGTCGGTTGGACTAGTATATCCGGTCCAACCGGCCAAGATGTTGACACCTGGAGCTATGACGTCCGGTTTGAGAATTTCCGCGGTGAGATGGCTCGGCCCACGGCTGGAGAAGGCGGCGACACGTGGTGCAGGTGGGGAAGTTCCGTATACCGTTCCTTTGAACATGATCGTCGCCGTTGGTGATGGATCCGACTTGACGTAGTCTTTGATCTTATCGCCGGCGATCTGGCCAACCATGGTGGCAGGGATCAAATGAGAATCGGCGACGAGTTCTTCGCCGCTCTCCGCCGTGTTCGCCATTATCATGCCGGCTCCACCGGCGATTTTGACGGCACTACCTTTCGCTACTCTCGCGTTGCCTCCACGATCGCAGACAACGATTTTCCCAGCCGCTTTTGATGAGTTAAGCTTTCCTGAATAACAATACCTGCAATGGCAAAGCCAGGATTTAGATTCCGAAGTGGCGCTGTTCAAGGAAAAACTATGTGTTTTTCTTTCGCAACTTAAACTGTATTAACGCAACCAACTACAAGATCAAAAAGGCATTCTCAGAACAAACAACACTAAACAAAGAAAGTAGATTTGCATTTAGAGTCTACCCAGAACTACCACGACGAGCACCTATCAAGCAGTATACCCTTTCTTTGGATCAATAGAAAACAAGAAGACCCTCATCTAGCCTTACTCGTAAAGGAAGGAAAAAAAAAAAACCAAGAGCTGAACCCTTTGTAAAATATATATCTGCCACTGACTGCAATGCAAATAAGACTTCTCTAATCGTTTTCCTCATTGCTTTCAAGAATTGATACAAGCTCTGATGTCAGACTCTCAACTTTGTAAATGACCTCTCTAACTTCAAGACTATTTGCGTTGGAGAATGTTGTGCTAAAAGCATGAAGAGGAACGTTACTGACTGTGTAAATTTCAGTGTTCTAAAATAAGGAATAGAGAGCCTATCCTATTAGGTCTAACCAACGATTAATTATCGATTACTGATTAATATGCACCGACTAATCGCTCGAAGGTGACGGACCACCCGACTAGCACGTAGCGACTTTTAGAACATTGATAAATTTACATAATTAGGTTATACTGTTGGAACTTTCGTTTTTCTGTTAATAAGAATTTGAAAGTTCGATCTACGGTCATCCTTGAGGCAAGTCATAGTTTAGGCATTGTTATCACGCGTTCGTTATACAAAACACAGTCTTTACATTATTCGTCAGTCTTTACTGGAAAAAATAAAAACAAATTGGTAATACCTGTCACCACAATCGGCTGCGTAAATCAATGGAAGCTTCGAATCGCCGAGTTTATCGCCTGAATAGAGCGATACGCCGCCGTAGACTCTACCGTCGCCGAGAGTGACGTCAGCCGGAAACTCCCTATCAATCGTGGAAGCACCAACGGTGAGAATCCACGGAGCGATATTAACGGCAGTGTACGGATTGGGACCGGAGTTCCCTGAGGAGCAGGACACGAGAACACCGTGTTTCGCGGCTCCGAACGCTCCTATCGCGATGGAGTCGCGATCGTACTGCGGCGCCTTACCGGACGCTCCGACGGAGAGGGAGATGACGTGGACGCCGTCGGAAACCGACTGGTCCATCGCCGCGAGTATGTCCGAATCAAAGCAGCCCATGCTCCAACAGATCTTGTACACGGCGATCCTCGCCTTGGTCGCCATTCCCCTCGCCTCGCCTCTCGCGTAATCGAAAAAACTTGCGTTCGACACGACGGATCCGGCTGCCGTAGACGCCGTGTGCGTCCCGTGCCCTTCCGTATCTCTCGGCGATTTAAAATCATCCTTTAGATTTTTCAATAACTCAGGTGTTCGGCTCAGCTTATGCTCCCCTCGACAAGTAAAATTGGAGGCCGCATCGTGCATTAGGTTTTCGATCGCGGCATCGTACCCTTGATAGTAGGCCCTGGCGCCGATGATTTTACGGTTACACGACGAGGCAGGGAAGTCCGGGCCGGTGTCGCACCTGCCTTTCCAACCGGAGGGAACCGGAGAGAGTCCTTCATCGGAGAAGCTCCGGCGATCGGGCCAGATCCCGGTATCTAAAACTCCGATGATGACGTCGTCGGCGTAATCGGAGTTAGGCCAGAGGCCGAAGGAGTCCGCGAGGCCGAGGAAGTGGGGGGTGCGAGTGGTGTGGACGTGGCGGATTCGGTCGGCGAGGACGGAGAGGATGGAGGGGAGGCCGCGGAGGGCGGCGGCTTGGGAAGCGGTGAGGCGGGCGGAGAAGCCGTGGGCGGCGGTGGAGTAGGTGTAGAGGAGTTTGGTGGGGTGGGGGGAGGAGGGGGAGGAGAGGGAGCGGAGGATGGAGGAGTACCATTGTTGGTGGGAGGAGAAGGCGGCGGGCTTGTGGGATTTGGACACGTGGATGATGAAGGTTCGGGGACGTTCGGACGGCTGAGATTGGGTTGAGGATGTTGAAGGAAAAATGGAGAGGAGGAGGAGGAAGGAGAAGCAGTTGATGAGAATGGCTGTTTTCGTCATCTTGTTTCCTGAATGGTCGGAGGAAACAATGGAGAAATAATTATTGGGGAAGATGAGTGTTGGGTGAAGAAGGATCCAGCACTCATGTGCAACCACGTTGTGGTCGTTTATTGGACTGGTGTTTTTGTGGGTAATTGGATTGTTGTTTTTTAATGATCAACGTGTTCCGAGCGCGCATTTTAATTAAGTTTTTTTCAGTTCGATTAAAAACGGACCGGAGGCAGATCCTGTTCAATATGGGGTTACCCTCCAGTCCCATCTAATTCGGCCTTTTGTGGACTCTTTTTGGGCCTACAACAATGATCGGAACCGTTTACATTTTAGAACTCGTCGAGACCAACGACCATACCAAAAATCATGTTGATCAGATACCGTTTGGTATCATTTCAAAATGTATTAAGTTTCGAAAAAAATGTGTTGAAGGGTTGTAATCCTGTGTTTCATGCCCTTTTTTAGACAACATTAATGCATTTTGAAATGATATCAAACAATATCCGATCAACATGATTTTTGATATGATCATTGGTCTCGACAAGCTCTAAAATGTGAACGGTTCTGATCAATGTTGTAGGCCCGAAAAAGGCCCACAAAAGGCCAAACTGGACGGGACTGGAGGGTAGCTATACTGGATGGGATCTGAACCCAAATGAACCATTCACGTCAGAATTGGATAATTGACAAGAATTTACCTTCTTTCGACTGAACTTCAAAAAATTGGACCTTTGTCAATTGGATGCTGATGCAAACTCCTTAATCGGACCAACTTTCGGGCTTTTTTGTTTTTCAAAAATCCTATGGACAAGCCTACGATTACTTGTAACGATCCGCACTAGAGAAACCTATTTAACCCATAATCTAATAATGTGGCTCAAAATGTTAACCTCGGATTAATAACAACTAGTGGGTCTTTACTTTTAAATTACTCTAACTTTCATATTTCCACCGATGTGGGACCTTACACTATTCTCCGCCCACTTCTCTTTCACATATGTGTGGAGTTCATTTCACAATTAAATGTATATAGCTGACACATATGTAAGAGAGGAATGATCTGTACGAGTGTACGTAACATCATTTTTTTTTTGTTAAATGTTGCTTGTGAGAGTTGGGTTATAGGTGTTGTGTAGCTTGCAAGGGATAGGCCGAGCAGTAATCAGAATGGGCCCATGAATTGATACATGTGTGTTCTTTTGTGGGTTTCGTTCATGTGTATGCGTGAAGAAAGATATAACATAATAATTCTTGTTTTACACACATGAATGTACACGAGTTTGCTTTACATACACTTGATTTAATGTCCAAGAGTGTGATTCATCCTCTTCGATTATTGTCTTAAAAATTACTCCACATACCATGAAGAGTATACGAGTAAGTGTGGGTAATAATTGTTGTTGGTCTATTTTTTAATCCGTTTTATTTTGAAAAAGTTTCCTCTAAAAAATTCAATGAGCGAAAGTTATAAGCATTATGAGAAAATTTTATTCACAGAGGGTTCCGTGAATGAGGTTTTAACTTTTACTGAGCAAATCGCGACCGTTTAAAAACGTTTTGGACGGTCCGGATGTTAATAAAACTTCTCCTCCGTAAAGAACTTATTCAAGGCCTTGCCATGAATAAGTATCTTTCGAACATTATTCCTCTTAAAATACTTCATATCACTTTATGTTTGGAAATTTAATGTTAAAAATCAAACAAGACAAAATAAAATGATTTTTTTTTAAAGAAAAGATTCTTATTTTCAATATTTTTTATTCCCCCTACCAAACATACCATAAAAATATTGTAGTTGTTTGTGACTATCAAATAGCCAACCCCATGAGTCCTCTCTCACAATTTCTAAGTAGCATAACAAGAATCTTCAATTATGTTCCCCATCTCAACATATAAAATGTAGCCTAATCTCTTCAACTTTTCATGGCTATGGTGGAAAATGCAGACTTGAACTTGAAAAAATGAAGCCTAATCCCCTTTGCATCAAAATCACTAACTTCAATTGGGAGTTCGAGACTCAGAAATCAGGATATAGATGGGAGTGATGCTACTTACTGCGATGGACCATGTTGACAAGATCACAATCTCGCTAGGGAGGTCTCACTAGGGAGTGGACAGGTTTTTGTTACATTTGAAACGAAGCTTCACCTTTGTACATCTAGGAATGCATGACCGGAGTTCACTACATGCAAGCGCAGTCCGGAAATGAATGGCCAGACAATTGTCACATTTTTTGTATGACTTCTACAGGCAGCGGCAGCTTTGCCTCCGATGCATTTCCAATGAACAGCAAGCGCTGAAGACTTACATGACTTAATGCAATGCGCCATGAACTACACATCATAAGACAAGGTGGTGTTACCGTTGACGTTGAGTATGCAAGTCGGAAATTTTATGGGTAGCAGTTAAAGTAGCAAATTTATCGATGATAACACGACTCCAAAGTCTTAAAAAGTTGGTGACACGGAACAATATTCGTGCATTGATGTTTATTCTGGTTTATATACGAAAAGATGCAAATCGACATGAATTTCTAGGAACAATTTGGTCTCAAAGTATTTTTTCTGATCTCTCTGATAAAACAAAAAAGCAATAAGACTTCCTGATCCAGTACCGTACAACATTTAAGAAAATGAGTGTTGTGTTATAGAATCATTCATAGCTAGAAGAGGATCTGCTGTTTGCCTCTGCACTTACGTAAAAAAATCATGCCTGATACAATTCAATGAGGATCAGTACTCTTTACCTTATGACGAAACTTGCAAATGGACTAGATTGGGACAAGTATATCTTGCTGAAATGAGGAAGCAACGATGGGCTATATTGAGGAGATAAGACATCTTAACATACTCTTTGCAGCATCAAGAAGCAAGTTGCAGGCTTTCAAGTGCTTTTAACTCTTCCGGTTCAACACAGTCGTTTTTGCGTACTTAGGATTTCTCAAGAGGTATCTAATAGGGAGCCAGAAATACGCATGCATCATGCTACTGTCTCGCGCTTTGTGCAAGTGCTTGTATGCAAAAAAAGGATAGCAGGATCATCATCTATCATCAAGGAAAATGACAAATGAACAAATGGGAAGAAAACAAATGAAGCCTGGGAACCACCAGCGCTAGACGTTTTCCCCAAATTGCTGCCAGTGTCTTGGAAATAACTACATGTCTTGAAGAAGAAAAGCATAGACAACTAGGCTCACGATAATCACTTATCATTGTCCAAGTTAGGAACACACATACAGAAATGATGCGAGTTTAAAATTTCAGTATCGCTCGTTTGTCCCAAAGTACGTCTGTACATGAGTCCTTGAACACTGAAATATTCCTAGGGGCCAAGGAAGGATTCATATGCATAACCCAACACTGCAAAGATCATTAAATAAGTAGCCAATGAATAGGAGAGTTGCAATTTTCTCAGAGTGCAAAACTATTGTTACATACTAAGAGAAAGAGATTATGCTGTTACTCTGGAAAGTTTCAGCATAATCTGGTGATTTGCCACAAAACAAACATTGGGGTGGCAGAAAATGGTCAGAACCATGCAATTCCATTCAACTTTTTGGTATTAATTAACTTTCCTTTCGGCGATTTAAGAGCTGTACAGTACAGGCATTTTCACCAACAAATTTAAATTGTCACCGTAGTTTCACCAAGTAGAGTACGTAGCAGAAACCGTATTGTTGCTTGTTTCTAGGCTTCTAGCAAATCAACAGATCCAATAATGTCTCTGAATTTCTTTGTCCCCATAGGAGATATCTTTCCTCTGTCACAGAAATCTTTTAAGGGTGCTGAAGGAATGCTACGCAATGTGGCTATGTATTACCCTATTACGATTGTTCTCTTGCACAAATGAGAGTTGTTTGTTGTTTCCAGGTTATGCTTCGAATTCATCAATCATCAGAGAACTGAAAATTTAACTTCAAAATCAACAAAAGATAAGCTTATCAAAACAAGAGGATCTTCAAGCTGGGAGGGTTAGAGACGCAGACAGATGCCAGAGGAGGATTTAACTTCGTGAAATCCAATATGAACAAACAATTGAACCACTTTTAATCTGTCCAGAACAAACTAATGGGTATCATTCCACCACCAGAAATTTTGGGCATCACCCAAAAAAGGTACTTCTAAGAACAAAGTACACCAATATACAAAATAACACCAAGATAAAAATTATTGGCATTGGGACATCATGTCTCGGTAGTAAAAATCCAATCCCAATACGGTGTTGGTTCAATAGTTGGAACCTCGAACTTCGTTGGACTATGCCAGGTTCGAGTCCCCATAATCGTTATTGGGGTTAAACATTACTCTTAATTACCTGTCTCTTGTTCCATGCCTGGTCTACAGGGATCCACTAAATTAAGCTACAAGAACCCAGCGATCTCTTTCGTTATGGCATACCTCAATTTGTTTGTGGTTATGGATTTTTTTTAATGTTCTTCACCAAATTGGGGATTGGAAGGAAATTGAGAGTCCTTGAAACTGTTTTTTTTTTTTTGATTTTCCTAAAGTTTTGTGGTCTGATTTCCATCAACAAGGGAGAAGTGGATGCTTTCACTAGCTTGGCTGCTAGGGGTATAAGATTAGCAAATTGAACAGTCTTTTTCAATGGGATAGTGATGCTTTGTTGTTAATAAATACAACTAACATCTAAGCAGCCGTAGAAACTTATAAGCATTCCTACCACTTGTCGCCTGATTTTTCTTTGAAAGAGTCGTTTAACTAATCTAGCTAGTACTCCTTTTATATAGGGTTCGGATCGTCTATGATCCAAGTTTTTGTAGACTAAGTTTTACACTAGACGGGACAGTCCAAATCTGGACCATACATTGGTATAGTCAATGGTTCGGATTTACTTAGAGGCTTTTACCGATAATAGTTGACATCTATCCATAAAAGCCTTTAAGCAAATTCGAACCATTAATTACAGTAATGAACGATCCAGATTGAGACTGTCTCATTCAGTCCTAAATCTAGTTAAGAACTAGAAATGATCCTTTTCCTACTAATATATAAATGTCATTAGTGTTCCCCATTTGATGTGCCTAATCACTAATCATTGCTTAATAATTTAATCGGTAACCCAATTTCACAAGTGATTCATAATTCACTCTCTTTTATCATTTTCTGTGCGTCAATGCATTCTTAAGAAGTCAGCAATCCAATTATCCCCACGAAATGGCAAAGTTTAGAGTAGAATACTAAATTTTCTCTTACCACTTATGTCATGCTACTCAATTATAAAATTTGATGATGCCCACCTACCCATTTAGACCCAGAATTTTCCTCCAATGTACTGATACAAAACTGGAATAAGGTCATAAAGCTCTCCTTCAAACTGATCTCCTGCACTCCAGGAAGGATTACCCATGGAAATTCTATCCGACGAGATAGCACAGGACATAGAGTGATTATTCAGGGCTATTGGAGCGCCGTCACAGGCCTTTTTCATCACATATTTGTGTGGGGGTCACATTCTTAGTGATGGAGCCCACACAAACAAGTGGTGAAAAAGGTATCTGGAGCATCCTGGAGCGAGAAAAAAATTTCCCAGGATGTAACATAGACTCACTATAGCTGACTAGTTAAAAGGACAACTCATAATGTATTTGTTGTGGTATTTTGTTTGCTTCGATTACTACATACTCGTACCTCATAATTTTCCTTGAGAAAAGTTTTTTTTTTTTAAGAAATTCATCAAATCCACCAATGAGTCCCAACATTAGATCACGCAGCCGCATTGAAATTTGAAACCTTCTTCTGTAGCTATTTTGCACAAAACTTCCAATTGGGGAGAGGAGAGGATCTAAAGAATTGTGCTCTTGGTAAGTTTAGTAGGTGGAGGGCCTTTTTTTTTTTCATTATCAGATGTCCGGGCCAGCTTGTGCACACCTCAACAAATTCTGGAGCCCTGAAATTAACGACCAGACAAATTCTCCTACGGTGGCTACAAGATTTTGGAATATTTGAGTTCCGTAGAATTTGATTCTGCAATCTCATAGAAGAAGAACACTTACCAGTTTTCCCATTCTACTTTGCCAAACCTGTTGAGGCATGGTAGGTGGAGGTTATTACAAGATGATGAAGTGAGATATGTCCAAAAAACTCTCATGCAAGGGATCAGAAGGTGCATAAGCAGCATAAATGACCAATCAGAGGTCAAGGCCCACATTTTCACCCCCGAAGACTACACAACTCAGGCATCCAACAATACAAACCACGTACACACAAAACAAAAGAACAACAGTGCTTGAGAGTTCCTTCCCAGAAGCTACACCACTGAAAAACAGCACGTCGCGTTGCACCTCCGATTCGTCGTATTTGGCTGATTTTTGTCCAGTTTCGAACGAAACGTCAATCGGAAATCACATTACGTGTCACCCAAGATGGTAGCATACTCTCTATCAGTCGCATTAAGTGCTGTGTTGGTTTCTTGATGACATATCGCGTGATAACATCCGATCGGGACGTACAAATGTGCAGTCGATTAGTGTTGATTTTAGAAAGAAAAAAAAAAGCTCATAGCCAGAGCTACAAATCAATCTTTTCTTGAATGGCGCAGGGGAGGATTTCCTTGTACTGTTTGCTTTTTATGAACAAGCAAATTGCTAACAGCACTAAGAAACCCACTTGCAAATCCTGAGTCATAAAGAAGAAGAAAAAAAAACCCCTCAAGTGTGGAGAATCTTCCAAGGGACAACCGCCTTGACGCAGAGAAAAAGCCAAAGCTAAAGCTTTAAGCTTATCTTCCACCACTAGATACGGATTACCAATAATTCAAACTAACAAAATCGGTGAAAAGACAACGGAACATGCGCAGCAGCCATTGGTTGCATTTCACAGCACGCCAAAAAAAAAAAATTTCCACAATTTCTCAATCAAAACAAGGACGAACTTTCCCAAACTTTTTACCAAACAGAGCTTCTTCCTACACAGTTGAGAAAATTCAGGTTCCCGGAAATTTGCTACTGAATTGTTTTTTTTTTTTTCCTTATAATTTAGATATTCGAATCAGTTTACGCGTGTCTCAATTGATTCTTGTGTCTCCTAAAAAAAATTTAATTTAATTCTTTTGGACTAATTCGACCATCCGGGGGGAGGGGCCTATACGAACTGAAGACTGACTGCACAAGAGTTGATAGCAGCAAGTTTTGAAAGGTAGTTCAAATAGGAGCAAATCCCCAAGTCCTGTAGTGTAATAAGATCATAGTAGTGTTTTAAAAGTATATAAGTTCATCTTCTTCAATTTATCGTGTTCTACATTTCTATTTTATACATATGCGTATTTATATGTCTTAATGTTAAAATCATGCTTCCGTCCTAATATAACGTTCTTCTACACCTCTTCAACTACCTTCATTATTGATTTTTTTTTTTTTTTCTTCCTGATCTTCTCAATTGCATTCTTAAATCGCATGGCCGCACTATAAAACAAGAGTCCAATTCTGATCGCTTGCGACCCAAAATGAGTTGGTCTTAGGGAGAACCAAACTAGAGATTTGTGTTTATAAGGCACTTACAGTCCATTTGGATGGAGTGATTTCAAGAAGAAAAAAAAAAAAGGTTTGAGTTTTTAGTCAAATCACTCATTTGGATTGATTATTTTGGTGAAAAATGGAGAAAAAAATACAAAAATGAAATGTTTTGACTGGTTTCCCTTTTTCGCCCAATCTCACAAAAAATAGTGAAATTTTGTGAGAAATAGACAAAAAGCTCCCCTTTCTTATCTCACCCTTTCTCACTATCCAAACGGGCTGTTAATCACAGAAACCACTGGAATTTGTTGGCTTTGGAAAACATATCAAGGCTATTGTATAATTTGTACTGCTCAAAGTGCAAAACCTCATAGAAACAGAACAAGACAGAGAAGATTCAAAGAGCCATAGATGCAAAACAGAAAGCAATAAATTCCAGTTTCTCATAACAATTAATCTAGACTGTACTGTACTGCTCTTCAAAGTATTATACTAGAGTAACCATCTAACAACCTTTTTTTTTTTTTAAACTTTTATTTCCAAGTTGCATCAAACTTACGATTCCTGCTTTTCTCCTTCCCTTCTCATTCGTCGCGTTCTTTTTATTATAATAGTTCAGTTGTACGGGCCAGCTTATGCAAATCACTCGTTGTGTTCTTCCACCAAAGACAGAGTAGCAAAACAGCTTTCCGATCGCGCAAGCCCCGCACGCTCAATCCCTTCGCCAATCTTCATCGGACTACTCGGCATCGACCTCACCGATCTCGGAGAATCCAAGCTTCGCCTCAGAATCTGTCTCATCGCCGAAATCAAATGAACTGCAGGGTTCGCCGGCGGCCCGGCGGAATTGAACTTCTTGCAAAAATTGATGTGCCGGTTCATGGCGTCTTCGGTGCTGATAAGCCTCTCGCACCTCACGATCTCGTCCTTCACCGCCTCCGCACACAGGCCGCAGATCCATTTCCCCTGATACCGCTCGCGAATCCGTTCGATGTACGTGATCGTGCACTCCTCTGTTAATCCGCAACAATCGCATTTGACGTACATGACTTCAATTTGGTCACAGAGTTTCGTCGTAACAGGTTGTGGTTCCGCTGCAGACATCACCATCGCGTCGCTTATAACCGTTGCAGACATCGTCCAAACCCTACGAAATCAACAGAAACATCTTTATAAAAAAAAAAACTCCCAGATTCTGAATTTGTACAGAGAATCATAACAAGAAAAAACCATTACAATAAATTCATCAAGTGCACGTAAACTGATTCATATGCGTGAGTGAGAATTACCAGCAGAAGCAGAGGAAAAACAAATTCGATTTTCGTGTCTTACGAATCGATCTACTTCTGATTTTGGTATGTGTTATTTTCTTCCTTGGCTTGTGTTATCTCTCTTTTTCCCACTCTCCTTCTTCGACCTTGGTTTCTTCCGGAATAAAAAATTTGTACATCAAATACATTTCAGATAAAGACAAATCTCTGAACGAGGATCAACCTTTAATCTTGTCTTTTTGATTGAAAAGAGAGGATCGATCTCGTTATATCACTTCTCATGAAAGAAAGAACAAAGTGGGGGATTGCTTTCGGTTTCTCATAAACAACTATCCACTAGTTTTTGCACAGAGAGAGAGAGAGAGAGAGAGGAGAGGGGAGGAGGAGGAGGGGGATTGAATAAAGAAATTTGTATAGTATTTGTAGAGGGGGAGAGAGAGAGGAAGCAATCATTGGTTTCAAATGAAAATTTATTTTATTGGGTGCTCTAAGTTGTCGCGATGTGCTACGCAATTACGCATTATCATTCGCTAATTTTGTGGACCCCACGAGAATGAGTGGCGTCGAGAGGCGTTTGGAGTAACAGTCGAAGACCATTGAATAATCTCTCTCCTTCTAGTATGGTAGGATCCACGTAAGCAATCTGAGCTGGCGGTTGAAT
The DNA here is from genome assembly GCA_014282245.1 of Rhododendron simsii. Classification (NCBI taxonomy): domain Eukaryota; kingdom Viridiplantae; phylum Streptophyta; class Magnoliopsida; order Ericales; family Ericaceae; genus Rhododendron; species Rhododendron simsii. The sequence continues at coordinate 33,260,047 of CM024960.1, forward strand.
GAGAGCCGTAGATGGGTGGGAATGACCAGCTGTACAATGGGTTGGGAGATCCCAGCTTGATATCTTACCAAATTTGGAAATAATTACTGCCGTACTATGTTTTACTAAGTATTACTTTATGACCATTTAAATGTGAACTAATGACGTCATTTAACCATTTTGGACATTTGTTACCTTATTTTTTCCGTCCTAAATGAGACTTGTGGTTACTTCAGAATGCTAAGGAAAACACTGAGGCCCACGCATATCTGAGAAGGGCGTTATATTTAGTAATTTTGACTAATTGCCGGTGTAAATATATATCTATTGTACTCCGTTTCCCTATTACTGTGTTTTTCGGAAGCATGGCAGAAGTATTGGATTTAGGAAATTTGATGAAATGGCTCCAAAATTCGAAAAGGGGAAATTGGAAAGTTTGCCATTCCAAAGAAAAACTATTGGAAAATCAATGAACTCTAGAAACACTGGCTTCCCATATCCAATGATCAAAGCTTCTAAGAGTGGGCAAATTCACTTTCAAACATAACGCTGGTTATTACATTGTACATGTAAAATGAAGATCAAATGTTGTTTAAAATAAGTCAGAATGAAGGCTAGGACATCCTCATCAAAAAATGTTTAACAAAGAAAAAAAGAATAGAGGATATGTAACACATTTGAGCGCCTGTTTCACATAGGTTTTTTGGGATTTTTGATTTTTGTCAGTACTCAAATTTTTTCGCATTTGTTAGTTTTGCGTCAATTTTTGTAGATTATTAGTTCATCTTGATGAGAAGATTCGAAAAAGTAAAAAAAAAAAAAAAGAGGCTTTTACCCAAATATTTTGGTAATATCCAAAATAAAGTCCAAAAATTTGAGCTTTTTAGGCTTTATCTTGGATATTTTTTCAAAATATTTGGGTAAAAGTCGTAATTTTTTACTTTTCCAATTCCTCTTGACGAGACGAACCAATAATCCATAAAAAAAATTCCGTAAAACTAACAAATTTTTTTAAAAAATTGAATTAGGACAAAAACCAAAAAACCAGCGAAAAAGCTATGTGAAACAGGGGCTCAATAGGAGAAAGAAGGATCTTCGCCATTGCAATTATTGGCCATTGTTAGCCAGGGGTCTTTTCACGTTTTCTTTTATTGAAAGGTTATGCCAAACCCAACCAGGTGCAGAATATAATAAAAGCATGAAGAATATGGTTTAATGACCAGCAATTTTGAGGGGTCATATTTGGCATATTTTAACTCGTGCTGCGTTGTTCACATCACAGCTAGCGTAAAGCGTAACGACCAAGTAAACATTTTCTTAATTGGTTTTGACAAATTAACGTTGTCAACACGCAGAAAGAACAAAATTCTATACCCAATTGGCAAAGCGAATAAAGTAAGCAAGATAAATACGTTTGAATCAACTTTCACAAGAATATTACGGGGGCGATTGCAAAACTAATCCCATCGATTGTTAGAAGCTCAATTCAAGATGGTTCTTAAATTGATCAGCTTTTATTTAGATTCAGATTTTATCTTTTTATGGGATTTTATAAAAACCAACAAGAAATAGAAATTGTGACACAAAATCACAACTAATTTGAATGTGTCAGAAAGGAAAAGATGCTTGTGAAAGCAACCACTAACACCCGTGCAATAGCTTGGGTGACCTTTACACTTTACTAATTGTGAAAAAGAACAACATTATTGATCCGAATCATACTATATATTTGGAGAGTTCTAAAAGTTTCTAGAGCAATCCATGATTCAAAATATATACGACTAGGACTATACAGTAAACTGTATATATGCATGGGACCAAATTAAATTAATTCCACTTAAATGATTTTGGATTTGTTAAGGTTGCTGAGGCCGGAAAGAAGAGTGAGCCCAAAGCAAAGGTAACCGATGGAGTAAAATCAAATTGGGTCATGCTCATCATTACTTTTGGTCGCAGGTCCACTCATATCTTAGCACCGAGAAATTTTTCAGTGACGGATGGGTACGGCTGACGTGGTGTTCGTTCGGTATATCTGGACCGTTCAAAAGTGTTTTGGACGATCCGGATTAAAAATAATTTCTTAACGATAATAGATACTTTTGGATAGCCCGGATGCGCCGAGCGGATACCACGTGATACCCACCCGGCACTGAAAAATTTTGACTTAGCACACCAATCCTTATTGATGAATGACAATCACTCACATTCATTTCACTCCTTACTTAGTGTGGAGACACAATCACCTACCTCGAAATTCCTGTCTCCTAACCCAAATATATTCCACTCTTATTCCTGGATTTTTGTTAATTAAAAAATGGCAACGGTAATGGTAATTCATACTTTCACACTTAAAAAAAAATCTGCATTGATTTTCTCTATCGCCCAATGAATGATTTTTTTTTTTTTTTATAATCAAGCCTTTGAGCGATGGTTAGCAGAACCATTTTTCTTCGTTTCAAATATTTATCGATCATAACGCGCATTTGTGTACGAGAAAGAGAGAGAGGTGGAGATCGAGGGGAACACATATAGGAGATTGAAGGCTTAAATATATGTTTGATGAATGTATGTTAACGGGTGCTGGAGCAAGGGAATTATTGGATGCATGGCCCAGGAGAGGGACGTCCCCCAGCACTAATGGTTTTGGAACCATGCATTCTTTGTGTGGTACTGGTGTTAGAGTTAGAGTATGGAGTCTAGTACTGTGGAAAATAAGAGATTGGCTTATCCACGGAGGAGCCGTGAATAAGTCTTTTGCGGAGCTGCACGATCTCAGCCGTCCATTTCGGCATTAGAGACGGTTCGGATTTTAAAAAAACTATTCGTTGGAAGAGTTTAACTTTTTGCACAAATAGTTTTTTAAAATCCGGACCATCCAATATACTCTGGTTGACGCACGCGATTTGACTCCGTAAATGTTTATTCACGAAAAGCTCCGTAATAAAGTTTTTCACGTGGAGATTATAATATATGTCAAAATTCGCATGCCCACCATGATGGATGCATGTCAGGACCCATGCAGGACCAGTGCACTAGTAATCGAATAGGACTTCTGTGGAACACTTTTTAACACAACATACATGTTTCTTATCTCGGTCCGGTAGGACCGGTACGGTCCTCCTTTCTTAATGTGCTTCTACTGATATGTTTCTGGTTCTAAAGAAAAGTAGAACTAGCAGGGAACTGGCTATATTAGGTTTGAGTTTTGAGGGAGATTTTTTGGGTAATAAGTAGAGCGAGATTGCTCAAAAAAATGTGAGTAATAATTGGGAAGAAAATTTATTAAAAACCGTGCGCAAAGAGAGAGGTTGAGTCTAGATCAGACCTAAAGCGAACACAGTCAACACCGGTCTCTATGTATTTTTTTTTTTTTTAATATATCTCAAGGTGCATTGGGTTGTGCACATTTCGACTAATTCTTGAGAGCGCAATTCACCGCCAATTATTGAGGAATTCACTATAAAATCCGGGACAAAATTCCATATCAATTAGCTTCAAAAGAGTTGATACTTGATAGCAATCGATGCGAATTGTTCATCTACTCTATCATGGAAACGTGTTCCTCCTACGCAAATGATATGAACTATATATTTAGTGTTAGTCCGCATTTGAGATTCGAGAATCGAAACAAGTTCCTCCTACTCAAAATTTACGAAACTTTTTTTTTTAGCCTGACGTATGGACCGATTTTCACACATACATCTTAACTTATTCCGGACTTTGAAGCTGGCAACTTGGCAAACCCTCGGGCAATTTACCACAACTAATTCTGTCTCTAACTCATCACATGGTTGGTTTGGGAATGACGACCCATTTTTTGACCAAATTGCTATATGCCTATCTGAATGGGTTTTTTTTTTTTTGTTTAGAAAACATAAACTTATCATATATATCAAATAGACAATACATCTAAAAGTTATACAACACAAAAAAAACGATCCCAAAGAAACAACTGCACAAAGCAAACCAGAAAACAAGACAAAGCCCCAACCTAAACAAAACCATATAGTCACATAGACACCCCGACAAAACGCAACAGAAAAATGCAACCATGACCTCAACGCCAAACACACGAACAACGAAACCTGCAAAAACAAGGATTAGGAGCTATTGGAATAGATAAATTAATAAAACGCACGACGTTGAGGGACACGATACGATTGAGGGTCATCTTCAATAACGCACCCTTTCCCATTTCCGCTTTCCCTGCCTGCCTGGGATGTTGAATAGCCTTGTTACCCACCACCAACTTTGTCGGATTTCTAGTGATTACGAATGGGGTTATCCGAATCCAATGTCATCTTGGTTCACATGGATTGGATCCGTGTCATGCACTAAAATAAACCCATGAAGTGGTTTTGAATTTATCTTTTACGAGAGATCAAGAAAAGCCTTCACGATGATAGGATAGGACCAAAAGATTAAACTTGTCTCTCACAATTTATGAAAACTTAATTTGTAGTACGTAAACTTACTTGAGAAATACTTCTTTTTTCACGGCAGAGCCGTGAATATACTTTATAGCACTCAATCGCGCAAGTCCGAAAGTATTATAGAATGTCCGAATTTTAAAAAAACTTATTCGCTGGAAGAGTTTTTTTTTAAATCAATCCAGACCATTAATAGCCGAAACAGACGGTTGAAATTGCGTGGAGCCGTGCACCGTGAATAAATTTCTCTCAACTTTACTTTATACAGATCCATTGTCTTTCCGCACGATCCTGAAACAAAGTGTTCCTTAGGATTGGAAAAATGTCTCTTTGGGCGTTCATGTTAGCCGTGCGATTCGGGGGCCCCAATAATTCGGGCTACCTATTCAAATCTTTGATAGGCGCACACGCTCGGATTGGCAAATTTTGATTTTTGAGAGACTAAAAAACGGTTCCACTACAGCCGGACTCTATTCATTTTTAAGCATAAGTTTAATATTGGTCACGAAACTGATTTTCGCGCTCAACTTTTTACTGATGGCGTTTTATTTTTGACGTGAAGTTATTAGTAACTTCATGAACAAAATGGAACGCCGTCAGTAAAAAGCGGAGTGCGAATATCAAAATCCTAAAAAATAAGTACTTATTTCATATTTTTAAACTCAAAAATAATGTAAATGAAAAATAATTTTTCAATTTATTTTGCACCATATAAACGATCTTAATGAAAACTATAAAACAATATCCATATTGATAAAAAAATTATTTGTGTAAACACATAAATTTAAAATTTAAAATTACCTTCTTAATAAACAAGTATTTATTTTTCTTTCGAGAACGGGGCTACTCATCATTTGTAATGACAAAAACATTTGTTTTTGGATTCGTTGGATTCTTTCTCGAGAATGTTCCTCGATAAAATCTTTGTTACCGCTAAGTAGCATTAAATAAGGGCATGTTTGAGACCGGTACAACTGCTGAAACCAAATTTCTAGTAGTTGTGGTAGTAGTAGTCGTCCTGTATTGTTTTCTTTTTTTATAACAGTGGAAGGTGTTCAGATCAACTTACATCCATCTCGATTAATCATTTTTCGGTCCAGTCAAAGACAAGTCATTCTCGTCGGGACTAAAGGATTCACTAGAAGCTACTTCATGCGGCCTGATGTGAAGAATCGAACCATAATCAACGGTGTAGGAAACAAACAAATAAACTTACTCCGTCCGTCCCCATTCTTTAGTCCCTTGTGAGAGTCCGTATCACTTTTCAATTAATTATATCTTCCAATCTAGTATGATTCTTTAGGTGATTTGGAAAATATTAGTAATTAAAAGAGCTCGTTAAAATATATCAAACAAAATCTATATTGCATATATAAATATTCCGTATTGCCAATTACTAAAAGTTATACAATAATAATTAATTTTTTATTCGATTAAGATAGGACGAGGGGATGACAGAATGGGGACCGAGGGAGTAGAAACTAGCCGGACTAAGCTTGGTCCTCCTAGTGATGCCTTCACATCAAACGGTTGATGATCATAAATAAGAGTCAGGCCCAGGCGGCCACTACATAAATGAATAGAACTACTTGGAAATTGAAATGTTGTTGAAAATATCTGCTAGTAGTAAATTCTATCACCAAGAAACATAACCCACATATGAACTAGCTCGATCGGTACTAGCTCACATATTCGATTCTCATCATCATAAATTGGTATTCGGTCCAGCTAACAAATGTCTCTGGGCCAGTAGTTTGTCCATAATAAATGCAATAAATTTATATATAGTTTGCTCTACATTAATTGTTTTGTCATAAAAACTATCATTAGTCAAGGATAAATAAAACAACATTAAAGGCGTCATTGAATGCAGTTCTGGTAGTTTTCAATCGTACCCCTAGAGCAGTTATTTTTAGACTACAATAAATTTTACCACCATAGAGAAAATAAAACAAGCAATATTCTGAGGTCAATAAACAAACCTAATTCAGGTATAATTCCTTACAAACACAACTAGCATCGTCGTTTTACTTACCAAAAAAACAATATCTTGTATAAAGCAAATATAAGAGAGATGCTACATACACTACCATCCAACCACTACACCATCCACTACATTTTTTGTAGGGCCCACCCCGGGTCCCAAAGAAATACAAAAAAATGTCCATAAATTTTAAAATAACTGCACAGTTTCGCCCCTACGAATCTAGAAATAATACTTACCGATATTTGTTTGAGCTAATTTTTTACAGGGCCCCATAATATATTATTTTAAAATTTATGGACATTTTTCTGTATTTTTTTGGGACCCGGGGTGGGCTCTACAAAGAATGTAGTGGATGGTGTAGTGGTTGGATGTAGTGTACCTAGACTTATTGCAAATATAAACCTAGACAAACTACTAAAGTATTTGTCTCAAAAGAATGCCCGGTTTGGAAAACGATAACCGGAACTACTACATTTTTGTTTTAAAAAGGTCAATTTTTTTTCCCAATATTAAAAGAACTTGGTTATATCTAGCATTATGCGAAAAAGTTTGAATTTTTTCAAACAAAAATGCATTTTCTTACATTCTCTTTTTGTGGACTAGACATTCTTTTTCATACGGAGTAAAAGAAGAAAAAACAAGATTTTCCGAAGTAGTACCCGAAAAGAACAAAAACATACTCGCATACATTACTACTTAGAACTAAACACTTTAAACAAGGGTAGATATGACCATTTAAATGGGCCTTATGTGATCCCCCTACAATTAATGAAGGTAGTTGGAGAACTCCTCAATTACCAACGTAGTTAATTGTGTTTACCAGCTTTTTTAGCTCATTTAATTCGCTTAAACTTGTGCCCTTAGGGCATCAATTAGCATTTGCCATTGGTATTTCTATTTCAGTAATGATTCCCGCACAGATTTTTGTGCACATATCATGCACATATATTTTTGTGGGGCACATATCGGGGTTCCACAAAATAATCCAAACCGCTCATCTTTTTTAAAATATTTTTTGGAGGGTTCTCGTTAGAAATCAACTCTAACGAATATCGGTAAGGGCTTTCTCCTACGATTTCTGAGAAAGCTCTTACCAATATCCGTTGGAGCTGATTTTTTTACATGAACCCTCCAAAAAATATTTTAAAAAAGATGAGCAGTTCGGATCATTTTATGGGACTCCGATATATATGAACCCCAAAAAAATATATGTGCATAATATGTGCACAAAAATATGTGCAAGTAGCACTGTTTTACTTTAGCAATATTCATTTGTGCTCATCAAAATAACGAAATCGGGTTCTTTAACGTCGGAAGACAAAAACAATCCATTTTCCAGGCGGGTTACTTGAAAATTTAAACAGATTGTCCTGCATTATAAGTAGGTAGTATATTTCACATGTGTAATTTTTTTTTTATAGGATTGCAAATCGCGTAAAAATATCGTGGAAACATCATCCGATTTGTTTTTTGACTCTGCAAAATGCCTAAATACATGTGTATTTTGAGTTCAAATCACCATTTTATAGATTGTCGCGGTTACTATTAAAGAAAAATCTGAAATCAGAGAATAGAAAGATATATCTTGAGACCTTTAAGATGAAAATTGATGTGAACGAGACGACAATTGATATGAATTTGAACCAATCATACGGAAAGAAAAATCTGCAGGGCATTGATTAATTGAAAAATGTAGTAGTAATATAGTCAAGACGTCCAAATAATTGATGGTATGGTCGTCGCCAGTTACTTGATTAATGGGGAAAAACCACCATACGTGTCATTGTACGCAGCCAAGCAAGGGTCCGATCTCTTCTGTACCGAAAATTCATGTGCCGCTGAGTTTTCGGCCGTTGGATTGTGTATTTTTTTTTATGTTTTAAATTTAACTGCTGGAGGGGTTTTCGGCACGGAGGATCTTGCCTGCCAAGCAGTGGCGTAGCTAGAAATCTATGTAAGTGGGGGCATTTTTTAAACACATTTCAACCAAAAAAATGCTTACTAAGCAACGTTAAAACGTTTGTGCTAAGAATTAAAAAACCTAACATTTATTAATATAGTAAACTATCTAGAATATGCGGATCAAAAAAAAAAACTATCTAGAATATAAAAACAATCAAATTGCTTGAATTGTCTCAGCGTATCAAGGCTAAGAGCAATTCACCATACAATATTTAGCAATATTGCTCCCATTGTTTAAAGTATAAAACGTATAGCCCATGGTTTAGGCATTTTTGAGTTTCAGATATTTATGCATTAGAGAGTTCTAATTAGTAAGTGACTACTATTTTTCACATTAGACATCTCATTTCTCCAGTGTAATGACAATGTTCAAAAATGTGAAACAAAAAATTGAGAATGAAATGATATTCGACATGTCGTAGAAAGATTAAAAATAGATTTATGAAACACAATTAACTAGACAAAATACAAAATATACATTTCAAAATCTTAAATTTAAAAATAAAATAAAATTAAAAAAAAAAAAGAAGAAGAAGAGTGGGGGCGCGTGCCCCCACTCGTCCCATGCTCCCTCCGCCACTGCTGCCAAGCATGCCCCCAACAAAATATTCGAGCCAGTGTGCATACACATCGACTATGAAAATGGAATTTCTATTTACATGTTCTTCCATGTGGGTAGAAAACACAAAAGAGAGAAGATTTTCGCGAGTACCTACTTAATTGTTGAAAATATCTTTTTCACTTTTTTTTACATTTTCCTAGTTTGTTCCTTACATAATGTGTGTACATGAGCGTGAACGAAAGGGGCGTGCCATCGACTTTAGAAAACATCTCAAACTTCTAAAATCCGCAATATCGATGATTGTGAAGAGTTTGAAAGTAAATCAAGAATTCAAAGCGGGAGCGGAGAGTCTTACAATAGAATTATAACTCCATCCAGACAGAAGAAATTTATGAACTTTCGCTTCGTTTCTTTTTCTAGTTCGCCCATTCTATAAATCCGAGAACTACACATACCTAGAGCGAGCTCTGGCTTTCTGAATTACCACTTTCACGTCTTATATACGTTTTTCTCTTAAAGAAATGGCCTCTCTTCCGCCGTTTGGAGAAGAATTGCGCCCCTGCGGTTTGGCTTGTTCTGACTTCATTTTGCTTTCATTTTAATGATCAATTTCGTTACATGTAACATGTAAAGCTTGTTGAGTACAATAGTCACATAAAAATTCAAGTCAATTGAAACCCGAATATTATCTAATTGGATTATTGGAACACATTTATATGGAAACAAAATGAGTTAGGCACACTAGACTACAACTTCAAGAGCCCATCTTTTTCAAGAAAAGTGGGCTGCAATTAGATACTACTATTCAATTTCCAATTGACTTGAATTTTTATGTGACTATTGTACTCAACGAGCTCTATAATGTGAACGAAATCAATCATCGTAATGAGCAAAAAATAGAGTCGGAACAAGCCAAACGGCACGCGGTGCAGTTCTACCCCAAACGGCAGAAAAGTTGCTTTCTTCCTAAAAAAGTTCCCTTACATTATTCAAACCTAGAAAACAAATAGATTCATCAATGACCCTATAAAACCCCATACATAAATAACACTAATGACTCATGTAATATGAACCGTGCGTTTATCTATCTAATTAAACTAACACAAACCATTTTCCAAGGTTCTTGCACTGAGTATGACCGCTGCCATAAGGATATCAAACATGCATGGTTTAGTACTCTTTATTTTATTGCAATTAATTTAAGTGGTAGATCATAAGATTTCCAAATTTGATTTTTAGCTTGTCTTGTTATCAATTAGCCATTATTAATAGGACCCACTAAGATTAGAAGGGAAAAATACTGGAGTAGATTATAGAGTAGGTACCGGGTACGCAACATTGGTTGCAACAGTGGAGGGAATTGAGTAGTAGTAGTATATATTAATCCACGTCACAGTCAATGCCCCAAATCAAGTTTACAATGTGATTTTCCTTGAAGAGACATTCAAGGTACAATAACGCATCAATTACAGCAAGTGGGATTGTGACACTTCTCCAGTTTTTTTCCCGAACAGTCTGGGCGTTCGGATCAGCTTACGCGCACTTCAATTAATACTTCTGCTGTTTGGTTAAAGATACGTCATTTACGCTGAGACTAGCTAGGGAATTCACGAAAAATTACTGTCTTGGGGCCTGACCGCTAGAATCGAACCATAACTAATTGTGTGAGGAACAAACTCACCAACCGACTAGACTAACGCTAGGCTACTTCTCTATACCCATGTGGGATGTAGGAGCTTCTTCCTCAAGGTACAGCTCACGATGGTATTTTATGGACCAAATCCAATATGGGCCTTTATAGAATTATTGTGCTCTACTGCTCTGTAGAAGGTATACTGTACTACTTCAAGTTCATACCCTCCAAGACTATATTGGACGAAAAGATGACCG
>CM024960.1:33275856-33581554 GCA_014282245.1 Rhododendron simsii
AGAACTGTGTTTGCTTCTGTTTCATCCCATTAACCAAGCAAATCATTACCAGGAAACACAATTACCAGTGACACCGTAGGAAAAAATTCCAAACTAGCATATTCAAGGGAAAGGGAAACAACAGACAAGACATGCTTACCTGCCTCCTTAAAAGGAAGTTGATCCCAAATGCCAAATCCCCAATTGGCCACTTCCCTAGAGTCTCAGAATAGGTAAACCTAAGAGTCTCCGACAATGTTGAGATAGTCTCCAACCATGTTGCAGGGGCTTGAATAAGTCTATGAGAAACTCGATCAATTCCTAAAGCAACCTGATTGTGTACATCAGTATCATTTTCATCGTCATCTTCTATATGCCTGGTTGATTGCAATTTCCGGTTTAGTGTATAGTATAAAAGAGCGGCTGCACCAGCTGCAGTGGCCATAGTTGCGGTTGCCATTAGTTTGCGATCCTTAAATCTGAACATAGACAAAAAAAATACAAATGTCAGCTCAAAGTAGATTCAATACTCACTCGACTAAAATAACTTTTGTATCCATCATGATAAAGCTATCAAATGCAATGTCATGATCATATATGACTCGAATGCTGCTACTTGCACAGCAGCCGAGCACAGACCAGTTTTGCGCCCGTCTCGGGTCTCGCAAAGATGATCGGAGCCGCTCATTTTGTTCAAAATACTTCGTTTATGGTCCCTGTAAAAAATCATCTCAATTCGATATCGGAAGGGGTGTTTATGAATCATCGAATTGAGATGATTTTTTACAGGGACCATAAACGAAGTATTTTAAACAAACTGAACGGCTCCGATCATCTTTGCGAGACCCGAGACGGGCGCAAAACTGGTCTGTGCGCGGCTGCTGTGCAGCCTTTGCTGTGCAAGCAGACTTTCTGATATGACTCATCAAATCTTAATTAGACCTATTCTTGGTGAACAATGATGTCAAATCACTTGATTTTATACATGTATTTATACAACACACACATCAATCCAACCAGAGCCTCAGTTAAGTTTCAAACCAATGGAAACCACAAATCCTAAACTTCTGTGGGTTTTCATAAAGCACGGGACTTATAACGTACAACCGATTACTTTGATCATTCAACTAAAACCTCTGATTAAGAAACAAAAAGACACTATTGTCCGATTAGGAACACCAAGCAAACTAATAAACAAAGTACATTTTCAGATGCCAAACCGAAATTACATATAAAAATACAAATCTTCTGTCGCTTCCCAACTTCTCTTTTAGCATAATTCAACTTGGAGAATCATATTCTACCATTCAATTTTCTGAACGGCAATCAAAAGCAGAATAAAGAGTCAGAATTGAACAGAATCAAACTACAAAAAAAAAAAAAAGGGATGATACTAATTACCTGAGTCTGATTGAAGTATTGATTGGAAACAAACCCAAAAAGTTCCAAACTTGACAGACATTCCAAATAGGAAATAAAATGAAACTATTGGGCAATTAGAGCAGTAACCTCATTTTGGATGTCCAGAACACCAAGAAAACTAAAAAACCCAAATATTTATAAGAATCCAAACTTTCTTTCGCTTCCCAAGTTCGAGCACAAAAAAGATTGAAATTGAACTCGGAGTATTTTAACATAATAGTATTCAATTCCAGAACGCAACCTAAAGCAGATTAATGAGATAGGATTGAACAGAACCAAACAACCAAAAATGATAAGAACAATAACCTGAGCATGATCAGGATATTGAGAAGAAGCAAAACCCTAAAAGGCCGAAGCTTGGGAGACATTCCACGCGGATTAGATAGGAGAAACAACGAGGAGAGAGAAGTTGATTAAGTTAGCGATTCCTTACCCGAAAAACTCGATTTTTTATCACGCGGATATCTTCGACTTTACGGCATCCGAATCTCAACTGAACGAAGTAATAGGCTAATTCTGGTGTTTCTGATTTCAACTGTGATGTGGACGATCGAATCTCACTTTCATTTTCGAGTTATGTACGAATTGACAGGGACACGTGTCGATCGTGCACAGTAAGCCAAGGCGAACCCGACCGACCTAGTCCGGTTGGGATTAGTTGACAAGCCCACCTAGCGCCCATTCCCTTTAACTACAATATAGGGGAAATTTTCGACATGACACAAATCCTATTCGAAGTTAGCAGGTTATGGTCAACTGTTTTCTGACATGAAATAAGAATATGACACGACATAATAACATCGAAAGCTAAACAAGTCTGTCGTACTCCCCTTCTAAATGCGAGCCCTTGCCTCCTCCCAAAGATGAAGCCGAAGCCGACCTTCAGGGCAGGGCGAGATGTAGACCGACCCTTATCCCCCATTCTTTAAAAACTTCATACTTTTAAATGTTTGATGATTGGACACGACAGGATGCTCAGCCCTACCACAGTACAATGACGAGAGTCCAAGCTTAAAGCTTCATTCACTTGTCAATAAATTGGGTGCAGAAAACTGTTGTCGAGGAAGTTTTAATGAAGTGAAGTAAAATAAACGGAAAAGTGTTTTCCCTACACGTGTTCATTTGATAAAAGAAATTTACTGAGAAGTTAAACCAATGGTCTACTTGTATAGAGAATTAGTACAGACCCAAAAATCCTGCAAAATCTTGTGTTTTTGCTGGAAAGTTATGAGGGAAACTAATCCTAGTGAGGAAGTTAATATGGTTTAATAACTTTCTTGCTAACTGAACTCCAAAATATATAGTAGAAAAGTTATACATTCCCGTACTTTTCTTGTCTTTCCTTGAACGAGGCTTAAATGTTTAGACGTTTTACATGATTAAAGTAGCAATTTATAGAATTAGTATTGGATATTGGCTCATCTGTTGTTGGAGTCATGAATATCAGTTAAAGCTAGCCCTACATTGTTGACCTAGAGATTTGCATAAGATTGGATGGATTTTATGAATTCATGAGCAGATCACGATTAAAGTCTCATTCCTCGACTTCTTCATTCTCTAGTTATTGCAAACCTGGTTGATTTGTACGACTCTTCTCTTTTTGTAAATAACAAATTTCATATGGTTCGCAGTTTGTATCCGAAATGTAAGTCAAGGAAATTTAGGCAAGTTTAATTAGTTATAATGGGAACATTGAGTGGAACCCTTCGTATAATTCTTCTTTTTGCCAACGTTCGCGAATGACCCACGGTCACTCGGATCATTGGTGCGGTGGGCTCGGCTTCTTCCATTGGTTTCATACGGTTTGTTTCAAGACTTAGACTTATGTTATTGCAAGAGACAAACATCTTTCTTTTGCTAAAAAAGAATACCAACCTTCCCAAACCATAAACCATTGTGTTGAGGCTGGCATGCGTCAGAGGCATTTGCATTTGTTTGGCAAAGTTCTTGGTGGCATCAAACAATAAATAATGGCCTGTCCCAGCATAAACCCTGACCAGTTGGAACCTAAGAACCAACCCTGCTAGGGTCGATTTCAACTATAATTTTAGGGCCCTATTTGCTTAAAAACCTCTCTCTCTCTCTCTCTCTCTCTCTCTCCCTGGATGTTTACGCCAACTTGCACACACCTCGAATAATTTTGAAGCCACAAAGTTAAAAATCGGACAAACCTGTAGAAACTTTATGTCTATCTCAAAACCAATTGGCAATGAGTGGAGAGGTCCCCAATGTTATTAAGTGATCACCCATTCCACTCCCAAGCAATGTGAGACTATTTCCTTAACATCCCCCCTCACGTGCAGCCGCGTTTGAAGTCTGTCACGTGTGGCCACTTTTGGGTCCTATCATCGTGCAGCCTTCTTGCTGGTCTGTCATCGTGGGGTGTGGATTGTAAATTTTTTTTAAAATGTGGGGTGGAATGAGCCCCGCTCTGATACCATGTAGAAACTTTATATCCATCTCAAAACCAATTGGCAATGAGTGGAGAGGTCCCCAATGTTATTAAGTGATCACTCATTCCACTTCCAAGCAATGTGAAACTATTTCCTTAACCCTCCAATGGCCTGAAGGTTTGGAATATTTGACCCCTGTGAAATTCAAACATGCGACCTCATTGATGAAAAATACTTATTTTATTTACCTCACTTGGCCAAATCCGTTAAGGTTAAACCTCAAATCTCTTTCAGCACTATTTTTGGATCAACTCTTCCACATGGTAAAACTCCCAATATTTGCCACCATCTACAAACTATATATGCCTGATATGAGAGAAGGAACAACTAGTGTGAGTTAAAACGCAATAATATCTCACTACAAACGTTATGCAAGTATTATACGCCTAAGTTGTGAGCCAATTCAAATCGTATCGGAGAGAAGCTAAATAAGAAAACTTCCAATTGTTGAACTCATCCTAATCTGAATCATCTGAATTTAAAAGGAAAATGGAATGTTTTATACTCTTCTGTCCCAAATTGCTAAAACACTACGAAAAAGATATGTAACTTTGAGATCAAAAAATAAAATACTTCCGCGCATTATTTTTTAAATTCTTTGCACCATATTAAAGAGCTCGCATTTTAATTCAATACAAAGAAACTTGAAAATTGATGCTTGGAAGTACTTTATTTCTCGAACCGAAAATTGCACGACTTTCCGTTGGGGGCGGGCTATTTTGGGTAGGAATCTGAATGCTGGTTTGTATGATTACTTGGGCCCGACCGAAACAAAAGAGACTAATTCATTGGCCCAATTTTGGAGGCTAGAGTAACAACCGGTTGGCCTGTCATTCTTTTGAACCAACATTTTTCCACTGTACTAGATTGGGTATTGAGCTCAGACCAATTTACCAACCAACCCGACCCAAGTTATCGAAGAGCCTTCACGCACCCATCGCGGCCCCAAACCTTCTGAAAACTCCATCGATAGCCATTTGCAAACAGAAAAAAATCCAAAGGAGGTTCATGGACAGGGGTAAAGATGTCCGAGTAAGGATTATTTTGGAATGTACCAATTGTGTCTGAACTGAGGCAGGATTACCGGAGGCTATTCAAACGGGCATAGGCGAACTAAATGGTCTTCCCTTAGCACTTGTAGTTATGGGGTCAATTTTTTAGGAATCGAGTTACATAATTAGGTTCATTTTCATTTAACGTCTAAATGAATTCCAGAAAGACTTTTTCACGAATCCAAAACAAAATAGAAGGTATATAAAAAAAATTTGTGTAAGTCGGTGAGAACCATTTGAATCAAGTATTGGAGTGATACACAGGGATCAGATCCAGTCAAGTTTGTCCGAGCCAGTTTCATCCATTTGTTGAATCGTGGCCGTCCAAAATTGTTTTGGACGACCCAGATTTGTTCGGATAAATTTTTTTTAAATAAATATTCAAAACACCCCAAACAAATCTAAACCGTCAAAAATACTTTTGAACGGCCACGATTCAGCAAATGGACGAAACTGGTCGGTGGGAGACTTGACCGGATTCGACCCCTGATTCACATGGTTCTCAAAAAGACCAAACATATGGTTCTCAGAAAAGACAAAACATAGCTGGTTTATATATTTAAGGAGATATATACTATTGTAACTAGTTTTCTAACAAAGTGTGTCTGCCATGGCCCATGTGCCACCCATCTCACATGCTACCTGCAAAATTTACATGATAAATTTAACGCTTCTTTTATCGGACATGGTATCGGATTCAACCATATAGGTAGAGATTCAATGTATGATAGTAGAACAATTTACGGCCAATTTACACAACCATTGGGCATTGAATATGTACAAAGTACGGAATAGATACTAATCCAATGAAATACTGTAACATACTCTACATAATTGCAAGGGCAACTATTAAGTATGGACTTGTAGTGTGCCTTAGTTGGGCCATTGGAGATGTCATTGTCCTTGTGCAAACAACTAGACTTGTATAGTTTGCTAAGATCTTTATTCGCGTTGAAAAGAGTAAGACTACAGTTTCTGATCGAATTCTGACGTCACATCGAACCCACTTCGGCCACCGGATGGCTAATCGGAGCCTACCAAAAATTCTTAAAAAAATAATCGAGTGGGTCCTTGCGGGAATCAAACGGCATTCGACATGTGTACGTGGCCGATCCAAACACTGCATTTTTTTGTTTTTTTTAGAATTTTTGGTCGGCTCCGATCAGCCGTCCGGTAGCCGGAATGGGCTCGGCGTGACGTCGAAATTCGATTGGGAACCCACGGTCGGGATGCTTAGATTTTCTGCGTTGAAAATTAAGTTGAGATCACACATTTAAACCATGTGATCGAGATATATTTGTTTCACACTTCACTTTTGAGATATATTTGTTTCACACTTTTGTTTCACACTTTTGTTTCACACTTCACTTTTGAGTAATTCTGCCCACAACTTTATTAGAAGTACGTACGTGTTGTCTATCATGTGACTGCGATATCTAACAACCTTAATTAACCTTTTCACACGATAAATATCTTCCTGTAGAGCGATGCAGAACGTAGCAATCGATGACTCGAATCTCAGCCGAGGAATTAACAGTTCATATTTATATGCACTCATATTCGATCCGAGTCATCAATGTCGAAAGGCTGAATCAACCGCTCTGCACTCATTCGACAGAATCCTTGGATCCCTTTTTACACAATTATAAAGCACTTAACAAATTGTCTCAAGTGAATGATTCTGACCTGTGATGATGATATCCTGAGGGGCCCAACTAAATTGCAATTTAATCACCTAACGCATTAGTGCATTATAGAGCCCGAAGTCCCTCTTATTCTGACACCGTTCTTTTGAACTTAACTTTATTTTTGAACAGTTTTGAACTTAACTTAAATTTGGGAGTTTCGTTTCTATTTAAATTTTTGTATTTTTTTTCCCTTTAAAGTGGTTATTTTTCAAAATATTTAGATAAAAGTAAAAAAGATTCCTTTTTTTCGATTTCTCTCGTTGAAACGAATTAATAACCTACAAAAATTTGGCCAAAAACTAATAAATACAAAAAAAAAATTGAATAAAGATAAAACTTCCAAATTTTAATACTATTTGTATGGGGATTCTAAGGTTGAAGATAAAGCCATAAACTCTTTCACTAATCCTTTTTTAAAGGAGTAATTTTTTCATGTTGGACAAAGTACCCCAATCCAATATACCAGATTCCCGCCAAGCAAAAAATATATATCAGATTCCCTCCCAAAAACTTTCGGCAAATATTTCCATCTCCTGACCATTATATTCATCCGAATTGTTTTTTAAATGAATTGAATACAATATTCAACAAACTTATATCAGATAAGAAAGATTAGCAAATGCAATATCTATTCAAAAAAATTTATATTAACATAAACATTCATCTAGTACTTCAAACCAAAAAATTGGGTTTCCAACTCCTAATCCTGTCGTGTTGGATTAATTAAACCCACTTTTGTGAAAGTAATGGATAAAAATTTTCCCTTTTATCCTCCACCACATTTTGCTTGGCTCTCTTCATATGAAAAGCATTCACTAAAATGAAAAAGTATTTTTGTTTGCTTTCGGAACAATGTTAGCTCCTTGCATATCAGAAGTAGTTGATAAAATATTAGATGAAAGATTTTGGAAGAATCATACATGATTTGGATGTTGATTACAATCCAATGAATTAAGGTGACAAATTATTACTTCATCTCGATAAGAGGAATTGAAAAATTTTAAAATTATGATTGGAACTCAAATTTTTTTAAAAAAACACAAAATAAGCCAAGAAGACGGTTTTTTCCTTGTTTTTGCCTTTATTAAAAAAAACTGAGTTTCCGATCATCATTTTTTACTATTTATGAAAGCTCGCGTCAAATTTCTAAAAAAAGTGACGCGTAAAAAAACAAACGCAAAAGGCATTAAATGAAGACAAAAAAAAAAAAAATCAAATATGAGTTTTTAAATTTTTGAAAGAATTTCGATAATGCTAATGAGTCAAATTCGCTGCTGAAGAGTTTGGAGGTAAATGGTTACCTATTTGATTGGTGGAGTCTTTTGGCCCCGTTTGTGCCTTGTTCTCTTTGGAATTCAAAAAGAATAGATTCTCCCTACTTCCAATATTTCTCTCTCTATCTCTCTCCACTTATTACCCCTACTATTTTTCAAAAAAAATTTCAAAACACAAACCAAACACAGCATTGATTACCGGACTATGCCTTAGGATTTTACTACCAATTCCAAGGGCTTCCCAAAACCCTGTTTGATAATCGGATTATTACTCTATTGGGATGAGCAATGAGCTCCATAGGGAGTATTAGCAATACCCTGTGGGACTTGATATTCGTAGTTTAATCCCAACCCCTTCTCATTACCAATCCATTTTATCAATACAATCCTATCATCTAATGCTATCTCAAACAAACAAAATATTAATAATCTCATCATCTAATCACATCTCAAACAAACATACTCATTATCAATCCCTTCTCATTAACAATCTCTTCTCATTATCAATCCCAATCCTAATCTCATCTCCTTACGAATCCCATCCATCTATCATTGTTATCGAACTATGCCTTTAGGGGAATTGTGGAAGTCTGGAAGCATGTGGATTCTTAAGGCAAAAACAAAAAAATGGCAGATAATTTAAATAGGAATATGCTAAAATCCACCCAAATGGGTAGGATAATAGATAAAAAGGTGCATTGATATCCGAGAAATATGTATTGATATTTGTGAAAGTATATTAATATCCATGAAATATGCATTGATATCCGAACTTGTTTGGAAGTATGTGTATATTATCCTCTGCCTAGTGGGCGGAGGTTAGCAAAACCGATTTAAATATTGAAACTGGGGGTATTTCTATTCCAAAGGTAAAAAATTAATCGTTTCGAAAAGAATTAATGAAGGATTAATGGTTGTTGTTTCAAATTTAGATTTTCCATATAAACATATAATAAATGAAGGAGTTAATATATTCTATATCATATGCGGGGTATATGTTAATAAAACCCATTCAAGAGAATGGGACCTCAAATTAATGCTCTGAAGAAATTATTTTAATGTTGATTCCAACTCATTTCGCGGTAGTAGTGCCACCCATCTACCATGGGAAAATTTATTCAATTGGCGAGCGCTTCACGTGACGGTGCTCTGGTTATTTTGCACCACTCATTGTAATGAAGTCAAGGCAAAGCGTACGGTATCCACCACAACGTAGGATGGAAAACGGGCCTGGTGCACGGGGTACAGTGCGTGCGGGGCACTGGATAATCCCTGGTAACGTGTAGTAAAACCAAAAGTCAAGAATGGTTTGACAGTTGACACATTATTGTAGCCGTTGATTAAAAAAAGGAGCAGTGGGAAAACATGTGGTGGGCCATTCTCTCACTTGTTTTTGTTTTGTCGGGTAATGCAGATGGGTCAAAAATCTTATGGACAAAGACAAGTAAGACAATAACATTTTATTGGGAAAAAAAAAAAAGGTTATTCCCACCGTCCATAAAATTTGTCCGATCTGTAAAAGAAGACTAAAAAATAATTCATTTTTTTAAAAGAAAAATTCAATTTTTTTCATAAACTAAAAGGAACTCACTGACATCTAATACTAAATTGTTAAATTTTTCTTGCAAAAATTGTATAGTATTATTTTAAAATTTTATTTTGTGAATCAATCAAATTTTATGGAAAAGAGGGAGTATTCCTAGTAGGTCTATTTTTTTTAAGCAGCACGAAAAAAGAGTGGGTAGATAGTCTTTTTCCAAGTTCCAGTGGTGGACCGTTCGATCTCATCAAGAAGGTTGTACTAACTCCTCCAGGTCCCACACTTCAATCAACACTCAAGATTACAGTTAGCCATTGTATCGGCCTGAACCACCACCGCGGTCCAGCATAAAGTTAAACCCTGGGTCCTAGCCCCTGGACCACCGTGGTCCAGATCCGACCTGATTTTTCGACACTTCTTTCCTTCTGATTGGTGTAAAAGAGCCAAATTGAACCGTATTTTGTAGTATTTGAGCTCAGTTCTGTTACTAAAAGCCTAATACTCGAGTTTGAATTCGACTCAATTACTAAAACGAGTTGAGCTAAGCAAAATTGAAATTTACAATTTTGAGTTTAGAAATTTGAGCTCGAACTCAACTCGGTTACTTAATAAATTGACCCAAGCTTGGAGCTACTTGTGAGCTCGATTAGTGTGAAACCCTATTTTCAATCATTTATTAAATAAATCTGTAGAGCGTGACAGACACTAATCAGTACTGTGACTCCACTTTAATTATACCATCCCAAAACAATTGGCCTCCCACTAACATGCTTTACTTCTCGCTTAATGACACCTTAAACCAAAAACATGCTTAACGTGTCCAATCATTATTCGAAAGTGCGTCAAAACGCACTGGGCCCTACTCGCTCACGTGTAAATTTCCCATTGGTTGGTCCTGATTAAATTTATTGACATCACGGTGTAAAGTACGTTCTCTCTCTCCTTTCGTCTTCAACGTAACCCAAGGGTCGCTGGCATTTTAATGGCCCGCTGGTCCTATTTCCTCTCTCACCACATTTCCCTTTCTCTCTCCTCCTCGAACCCACACTTTATGTCTCTCGTCTATCGGCCAAACCAATAAACACATAACGCCAAAAACGATCAAGAACATAATAATCAGCCAAGCGCGACACATATCGAATCAGGCTTCACAAGCCAGCGCAACAATCTCTTCTTCATATGGCGGACGAGTTCTCCAGAGCAGTGGCACTCGGCCTAAACCTCTCGAAACGGATCTGACATCACGGTGTAAAGTACCGGTTCTCTATCTCCTTTCGGAGCTGCCGAAGGAGATGGAGACGTCGGAGAGGCTTGCTTCCGACTGCTCCGATGGTGTACGCGGTGATATCGGAGCCGTCGGTGCTGGATAATCCGGATTTTCCTCTCTCACCACATTTCCCTTTCTCTCTCCTCCTCGAACCCACACTTTATGTCTCTCGTCTATCGGCCAAACCAATAAACACATAACGCCAAAAACGATCAAGAACATAATAATCAGCCAAGCGCGACACATATCGAATCAGACTTCACGAGCCAGCGCAACAATCTCTTCTTCATATGGCGGACGAGTTCTCGAGAGCAGTGGCACTCGGCCTAAACCTCTCGAAACGGATCTACTACGGTAAAGACCGGTCTCTATCGCCCCCGGAGCTGCCGAAGGAGATGGAGAGGTCGGAGAGCTTGCTTCCGACTGCTCCGATGGTGTACGCGGTGATATCGGAGCCGTCGGTGGTGGATAATCCGGATATTCCGAGCTACCAGCCGTACGTTCACGGCCGGTGCGATCCGCCGGCGTTGATTCCGCTGCATATGCACGGGATTGCGGTGGAGGTGGATTGTTACTTGGATACTGCTTTCGTTACGGTTAGTGGGACGTGGCGAGTTCATTGTGTTATGGCGGGGCAAAGCTGTGATTGTCGTATTGGGATACCGATGGGCGAGCAGGTAGTGATTACTATATCTTCTTTGCCGTTGAATTAGAGCATCCCGACGCGGGTTGAGGTCTAGTCCAGTCTGTCTTCCATTCAGTCCGCGGGAAATGCCGGGACACGTCTCTCAGCCACTCCTCAGACACTTCTCTCACAAGCGATGGGAATCATGCCCACTGCTTGTGAGAGTGTCTGGGGACTGACTGAGAGACGTGTTTGTAGTATGATTGGTTTCCAATTACTATTGTGAGCCCATCTGAAAACCAAGCTCGACGTGTATGGATGGGAGGGACTCGGGAGACTAGACTGAACTGGACTTAAACCCCTCCAACGGGATGCCATCCCTCTGTTCATCAACGCCATGTTCGGTTCTCTGCGCACGGTCCTCAAAAACTTTTATTTCTAACTATTATTCTCATTTTTCCTTCTATCTTTCTCCTTCCAAATCTAAAATCTCAAATCCCAAACCAAATTGGTGTGGAAGTCACACACGTGATGGCTGATGCTTTGAGAGCTTTTTCCACCACAAATTGGGGTGGAAGCCACGCACTTGACAGTGGAGCCCACACCAATTCGTGACGAAGAAAACCCCTGGAGCACCATTTATCGCTGCTGCACGAGCAATTATTAGTTTTTGCCTGTTAATTTGGTCTTTTGTTTTGTTTAACATTGTTTTCGTGACCAATTTTTCTGCACCAATCGAATTAGTCAATTAGGTCTTGTAAAGAAAAAAATATTCAGAATCTTCCCAAACAAATGCACGTTTCTTAAAGTTGGTTTTAAAAAGAGAAAGGAGGGAGTAAAGTGCATGAAAAAGCGTTGATTTAATTTGTTATGTGTCATTTTTATTGATGTGCTCAAAATTACTTTCGCTTTTTAGCTATTCATATCATTCAACTTAATATAGTTTTTTTTTTAACACAATTCAACTTAATATAGTTGATGATGATGTAGCCCACTCTCTCTCATTCTCTGTCTCTCTCTCTCTTACATGTAGCTTTCTCTTATTCGCGGTAAAAATGGACCCGCAGTGGCGTACTAAAAATTATGTTTTCCCTCTTTAAAATCTTAATTTTACTTTAACCGTACGAAATTGGTTTTTTTATTACCATACTCCCAATTTATAGTAAAACCAATTTTGGTTTTTAGTATTAGTTTTACATGTGAGCCCATCTTTGTGAGATTCCTGCATGGCTGCATCGACTGTGAGCCCACTGGAGATTCTCTTTCCACTGTTCTTTTGACCCGGTCATTCATTGTTGATATGAGATCCGAACCGTTGGATGGACGAACGGACGACCCATATTGGGCACAACACGCATTCTGTGCACTTGTGCAGGCCCCCATTAACATCTGCGTTAGGATCGTCACACACACGCAATTTACGAGTATAAAACAGTAAAGAAATCAACACAGAGATATACGTGGTTCTCAAAAATCGGGTATGTCCACAGGAGCGAGAGTGGCTACTGTTCTTATTATCACAGTACGAAATAGAGTTTACAACATAGAGTATTTGTACCTACTCGATTCTAAGGTATTTGGCCTATATCCCAAAAATACCCTTGTACGGTACGGTCGCTCCGTTACGCTCCACTCGTTCCGCACCGGCATCTGTCCTTCTTTCTAGAATTACTTAGTATCTCTTCATACTTAACATATGAGCCAGCCATTAGTTCTAACAACTTGTTTTCATAGTTCTTGCGTTTTTTTGGAAAACCATGCCGTTTTTCTATCAAAAAAAATAAAACAATTAATTCCTTGCATAATTTTTGAATTTTTTCGCACCATTTTAAAAATCTAGTTTAGTTCTAAAAAATGGTGCTTAAAAGTTTATCACTTATAATACGGAATAAACGGGGCAGTATATAGTACTACACATAAGACGTCTGGTCATTCATTGAATCCGCCACTGCTTGAAATGAATCTAGGTTGGTTAAGGTACGAATTTGCCATTCTTGGCACCAAAGATGGCTCTAATGGGAAATGGAGATATTTTCAGACTTCAACAACGATAAAATATACCGTTCAAAAAAACCAAAACAAAGATATACTATGTATGCTCTGCCCAACCCGGTTACGCGTAAATGATTTTAATGGTGGCTGAGCACAAAAAACAAAGATAGAAGATTTTAATGGTGGATTCTTAATGGCATGTCATACTACATTTTGCTGCTCATATGCTTAGCGCTTTGTTGCTTTTGATAGTTTTAGTTCTCAAGAAATAAATGGTTTGGCTAACAGGGTTCAGTTCTAGGTGTCGAGGTGGACGATGGAACAAGATTATACCAGACCCAACTGATCACACTGCAAGATACAAAAGATGTAGAAAAAGCCGCAAAGGCCAAAGACGGGTTTTTACTAAAACGACGAATATTGACGCTAAAAGTTCCCCAGGTTAGTTCTAACAAGTGCTAATCTCATCCAACTTGTGAACCAATGTTTGTTTTTTTTTTCGTCTTCATATTTGGGTTGGTTTAGTTTTTCCTAATTGAGCAACGTTTCTGCTTTGATAATCCAAGGTTGAAGGGGGTTCAAATCTTTACATGAAAGTGAGTTGGTCTCAGAAGTTATTATACCAAGATGGTCAATTCTGCCTCACTCTGCCGTTTAGTTTTCCAGCTTATGTCAAACCTGTAGGTAAGAAGATCATTAAAAGAGAAAAGATAGTGTTGTCAGTGAATCCTGGTACTGGGAAAGAAGTTTTATTGAGGAGCAGTAGCCATCATCTTAAGGTACGTTTGATCAATTGCTTCGGTCCAGTCGAAAGACTCAAAACTATACCTCAAGTAGCAATGTTGTTTTACTTGCCAGGAAGTAACGCGGCAGGTTGGGAAACTAGGTTTCTTATACGAAGCACAAGTTTCATCGTGGTCTAGCGCTGACTTCTTTTTTTCATATGATGTAAGACCTTGGACCTATTTTTTTCATGTACTACAAAAAGTGATTTCTAGTCATCTATACCTCCTTCAACATGGACTGAAGTGTTTTCCTTCACCGCATCTCAGGTCTCTTCAAGTGACATATTCGGTGGTTTATTGTTGCAATCTGCATCTCTGCATGACATCGATCAGAGAGAGATGTTTTCTCTTTACGTTTTCCCAGGCAATGGTCAGCATAGGAAGGTAAGTTTTGTCCCAATTATGAACCACTCTATATGGGATTTTCTAATTCTCTAGTCTCACTTGCCCGCGATAAATGGGTTCTTGTCACATCTGTTGTTGTATGATTTGGTTTAAGTTTTGTTTTGGTTGATGTAGTACTACTGAGGCTGCACAATTGTGAGTCATAAGATAGAGGAATTATTATCTGGAAGTCTGAAACCCGTCAACCTGTGCGAATGGTCTTTCTTCAAAACCTGTTCAACCCAAGCCAAAGTTAGAATTAGTTGAATTTGGTGAATCAGCTGCTTATGAACTTGTGCAAAATTGAGGGCATAAGTCCCTTCTCTTATACCTTCCTTCCTCTTATTCTCAGCTGCTAAGGCTTGTTCAAATTATTGGTCTGGTTGAAGATTTAAGTTTAACAAACTTGTGATTCTGCACTTAAAATTTATGCTAAAAGGATTAACATTAACAAAGCATGAAATTTTTGCCAGTTTCTTACGTTTTATGCAAGATAGTGTTGTGTTGATGGATTATTTGATAACTTTCAAGTCTCTCACTCTTGTCTATTTGTGAAATGTATTTATTGTATGTTTTCTGACTACTCTTCTGCGGCATAACTTTGATTTTTCCATAGCCTGGTCCTCACCCGTTCTTACGACTGTGAAGGTTTTCAGAAAGGAAGTGGTATTTGTAGTGGACGTCAGTGGAAGCATGAGGGAGGGGCCTCTTGAGAATACAAAAGTAGCTCTGTTGGCAGTCCTCTCGAAGCTCAGCCCTCTAGATTATTTTAACATCATAGCTTTCAATGAGGGCACTCAGTTATTCTCATCATCATTGGAGCCGGCAACCAAGGAGGCAATCGAAAACGCCACTCAGTGGATTAGCAGAAGTTTTATTGCCGAGGGTGGCACTAACATCTTGCTTCCCCTAAATCAGGTACTTGATTCTATTCATGTGATATGCTTTTCTTCCCCTCTAAATGTCTGGTGCAGGCATATATGAATATGACTTAATGGCTACAAACCTAATAACCTACTGCCACATTTAGTCACTTACATGGCATGCATTTGGGTCGTCTTTGGTTCTAGTAATTATAAATGGGGTCTGTTTAGGTATCCTCTTGACAGAACTGTGCTTAAGACCATACAGAATGTGTCTCACTCTTGTCATGGATCATGAGTGGTGTTCGTTAGCACTTGAATGGATTGGAATATAGGACTGACACTTCATTAACTACTCATTTCGAACCTGTTTTATTGCGGTCTCTCTCTCTATAAGTTTCCCTTATTGAGTAAAGGCTTTTAAATGTTCCGATGTCTATTTTTTGTCTCTGTATTGGAAATATATTACTATGTTGGTCTCACGAACTGCTCTATGCCAGGCACTCGAAATGTTGGCCAAAACCAAAACTAGTGAATCTGTTCCTCTCATTTTCCTGATTACTGATGGCACTGTTGAAGATGAAAGACATATCTGTAATGAAGTGAAAAGCCGCCTCTCTGATGGAAGATCGATTTGTCCCCGAATTTCCACTTTTGGCATTGGTGAGAATAGAGATGTTGCTTTAGTACTACTATTATCTCTAGAGCATTGTACTTCTTTTTTTTTTTTTAAATCTCACAAAGTTGGTAATTGGAAAGTATTTATGTGTGGGATGCCTTTCCAGGTTCATATTGCAATCACTACTTCCTACAAATGCTAGCACACATTGGGAGGGGCTATTACGGTGCTTCATATGATGTAGGTCAGTTATGGAATACCAAACCGAGCCTTATGTCCCAATCACTTGGGGTCGGCTGCTTTCAGTTATGGAATGACACCAAGTAATCTATTTCACCTGCTTTCAGTACGATGGGTTAAGTAGTGCAGTACTATTGACGTAATTTTACCATTGCAGTGAAAAATACAGACACTGATTGATTTGCAGTGAAGAACAAAGTTACTTTGATTTGCAGTTTACGTTGAAGAATCTCTTCTGTTGATGTTTTTCTTTTAATGCTCATTTTCGCAGATTCAATCAACCTTCAAATACAAACACTGTTCAATACTGCTTCGGCGGTCATCCTTGCAAATATCGGTATTGATGCATTTGAATGTCTGGATTCACTTGAGGTATCTAATTATGACAGCGTTCATATTCATTTCATTCTCATTATGTTCAGAAGTATGTATCCGTATAAACACTCCATAGTCATCTGGAAACACGATTCATAATTCTCATATCATCATATACATTTGTTACTCCCCCAAACCAAATCAAATCGAGCCTTGTGTCTCAATCAATTGGGGTTGGCTACATGAATCTTGTTTTTCCATTGAGTTCTGTCTAGGGCTACCTCTTTACTCAGATTTAGAATATCATTGCAGATAATATTCCGTGGTGTATTTGTTACTGCCCCATATAAACAACATATCTTGCTTATGGCTTATCTTTGCTTCATATCTGCTTGATTGGTGGTGCATTGAGTGGTTTGAATACATGACATCGATAATTCTCCACGGTAAGTACGACCAGGGATGCTAATGAAACTAGAATTAAGATGGAACTTTTCTGTTGTCCACAGTAGGAGAATTTTTTTGCTTATTTTCTTTCCCCCTACCTTTTATTCAAGAAAATGAAATTTGCATCTAAGCTGGCTACCTTCCTGCCAAGAAAATCGATGGGTTATTATATTTGCTGACAACAAAATGAGCGTTGAATCCGTTGATTAAGGAGGTTATGGAACATGCAGAAAGAATGCGGGGGGTGGGGATGGGATAATGGCCTGAAAACAGGTGCTATGGGAAATAGGATTTTGACAAAAATAGCACAAGGAATACAATTAGAATATGTGATGCCCTGGGAGCCGTTTAGAATTCAATGACTTGTACACAGCATGGTGAATGGTTTTTGCTGTAATGTTCATGAGCAATAGCTTTACTGAAGTTCAATTCGGTACCCACATGAATACTAGATTCTAAGCTGGCCATACCGTATCAGGATATCGAATTTCTTGCGCTTATCTAATCTCTGCTCAGCTACATCTATTTTCATGTGCTTTCTGTGCTCCTCATTGCAGATATACCCAAATCACATCCCAGACCTTTCCTCTGGAAGTCCATTGATTGTATCGGGGAGATACCATGGAAACTTTCCAGACTCTTGTAAAGCAAGTGGAATCTTGCCAGATATGAGCAATTTCATCGTCGATTTGAAAGTACAAAAACTGAAGGGTATGGCTCTGGACAGGGTAAGGCTTCCGCTTTGTTTTCGTTTGAAGCTTGAACAAAATTGGTCCATGTAACTTGGTTTCATCTGAACATTTTCCACTGCTTTGAAGGTTTCATTTTGCAAGCGGTAGGATGAGTTATGATACAGTCCTGATATATGCTTCGAAGTCATGGATAAAAATAAATAAAGTAAAAAAGAAAAACACAAACGCAGTAAAAGTTACACCCAAATGGAAATTTGTGATAGCATTGCAATTTGCATACCTAAATATCTGATTGCTTCCTTTCTTGCAGGTATTGGCGAGGAGACAAATTGATATTATCTCAGCTCATGCTTGGTTGACAGAAAGCAAACAATTAGAGGAGAAGGTTTGTTTTACTCCGTCTCCTTAAAATTGGTTGAACAATTACCTAGTAGGTAATATTACTTGGATAACATGCTTATGTAGAATTTGTTCTGGTCATGTATTCTAAGAAGCATGGGAACAGATATGGAGCACACGTATAAAAGGACATGTTGACTCTGGCACTTTCAGAAAAGTAGAGATGACACAGCGGGAACACAGCGAAAATAAATATTTGCTCATGCGATAAATGAAAACATAAATAAACTGTTAAATTTATGTAACGAACAAAATTCTATTCAAGTGAATAATACCAATAACAATTCGTTTCCCTTCCTTTACGAGTTGGAAAAGGAGAAAGGATAGAAGGCTATAGTGTCTTATCTTTAGATGCCTCGAGTATTCACACGTAAATAGGTAGAAGTATAAAGCCTGACAAGGTATTAGTATGCAGAAGATGCAGTTTCTGTTTATCCTAATTGTTGCACTCCACTTCTTTTCTTCAGCACCAAAGTGATAGGCGTGTATCCTGTGAATATTTGAAAGCATGACTAAGCTTTGTAGGTTTGAAGTAATAGGACACAAGAAAACATTTTATGGAAGTCCAGAAACTAGGTCTACTGATCTTTGTTCTCTAATTTGTGCAGTCGTAATAGGCTATAAATCATCCTGGCATGGTTATAATAATCTATAAATCGTCCTCAAATGTTTGGGATAGATTCTTGTCCAATTGATTATTTATCGTCGTGCAGTCTACATGTAATTGCTTGAGCTATTCGTTTTTCTTGTAGGTCGCAAAAATGAGCATACAAACAGGGTTTCTTTCGGAGTACTCCCACATGGTTTTGGTTCGGACTGATAAAGGAAAGCAAGCTTCCGATTCAATGTCAAAACAAGAGGTATGATTTTGGCATGAGTACTAGGAATCATCCTTTCCGGTAAACTTCCTGCCGCGGTGACATGGCTTAAGTTACCCATAAGTCTCTCTGACTTGCAAGCAGAAGACTAAACACTTCATATTCCATAAGTTGCTAAGAGACAAAATCCCTGCACTGGGTGAACAAAAATATTAATACAACCTTTTTGTCAAGTCTAGTCAACCTAAGTCTACCGTGGCCAATGTATCATTTCTTTTCCGTTTGATTACTCGATTATTGAAGTACCGTTACTCCATTCCTTGAAATTGGGTATCCAATCTCAAATCCGGCATCATTCGTTCTATACAAGATCTTGGAAAGATAGCTACCCTTTTGGGTGGTGGAGGAAATGAGAAGGAAACAAATACATGTTTATGAGATAAGTTTTACTGTTATGTGCGGTACTATGTGTGAGTAAAATCATTTCACTTGACAAATCCTAGAGCAGTAAAATTGTTGCGTTGCTTATAAAGCTTGTTTTTACATGAAGGATAGTCGTTAGGAATTTTCATAGACTTCATTCAAAATACATGTGATTGTTTTCTTTTTACTCTGTGAGATCAAATTCGCCTCATTTGTTATTTCTGTATAAAGTTTTTTTTGGACGGAAAATCTGTATAAAGATAACATGGTGCGACAAAATTTCCCTGCAGAAGGTGGCCCAACCGCATGGCAAGCAAATAATTTCCCCACGGAAGCTGGGTATCGGCTTTAGAAAAATTTCCCTGCAGAAGGTGGCTCAACCGAATGGCGAGAAAATAATTTCCCTACGGAAGCTGGGTATCGGCTTTGGCAACTTGGCCGCAACTGCTGAGAACCGTCCTCCATGTCGCGAAGAAGTAAAACTACACGAAACCTCAGAAGTCATTGCAAAGGCTGCTGCACGGTGTTGCAGTAGGGTTGTTGATCGTTGCTGTTGCATGTGCTGCATCCAGGCTTGTTCATGGATGAATGACAAATGTGCAATTGCTCTCACACAGATCTGCACTGCCCTTGCCTGCCTTGAGTGCCTCAATTGTTGTTGTGAAGTCTGTTTTTCGTGTGACTGCTTCTGAAAAGGGAAGAAAAAAACATCCCGAATGTATATATTGGTGACTGCTTCTGAAAAGGGAAGAAAAAAACAGCCCGAATGTATATATTGGTGTGTTGGTTGGCACTGTTGTGTCGCAACCTGTTGCTGTTCATTGTATTATAGTGTTATGCGTTTCTCTCCTTTCGGGTTGCAGTTGGAAAATGCTGATTTATTCAGTTACATTACTTTTTTTAACTGGCTGCGACACAGTTCGATGTACTTGCATACATTCCCGGAGTTCAATTAACCAATCTATTCCAATTTTTTTTTTTTTGGATCATACCAATCTATTCGAGTTAGAACGTGGATTCAAAGTAATGAGCAAGCCACCATCATTCAAATGACGTGAGGAGGCAAAACTAATAAATTCTACATTTAAAGGCACACAAAAACAAAGAATTTTAGACGTTCATTCTTGAATGGGAAACGATTTCAAGACCAAGTTTATGAATTGAGAGAGGGAAAATAGTAGTAACAGGAGTATAGGACATTCTAATTTCATAGTTCTTTCACTTTTGCTTTTTAAAAAAGGAAAATCGTTTCATTGATTTTTCAATCATTTGTTGATTTTACTATGTAGGTGTTAATAACCTTTTTGGGGTCAGATGTTTAGTCCAACTCTAAATGGGTCCCCCACGAGAGATTCACAGAATGCACAAGTTATAACAAAAAATGAAAGGGATGTGATCCTCTCCGGTAACTGTCTCGGAAAGTCTAATATTTTATCACAGTACAGGGATATCATCATGTGAAGATATGTCTGTAGAACCCATACTTGTAAGATAACTCTAGAAACTGTCCGGGGCAGTTATAACTTATAAGCGTCTGATGTTTTTATAAGCTTAGAAAGAGCTGTGCACCATCTAGACGAAGAGCTCCAGCGACGAAACCAAGAGAAGATGAATCACAGGGAGCAGCTTCGAGCTATTCTTAAGATCATAAAGGTGTACTCCTTGCTGGAATCCATATTGGTTTAAGTTTATACGTATTCAAGCTTGTACAATAAATTTTTGTTTTTATACACGCTCTACTAGGTTTATACATATTCAAGCTACACACACAGCAAAAGTGCACATATTTTGTGCACAGATTTTTTGTGGGGCCCACTATGGATCCCACACAAATTATCCGAGTCGTTCATTAAATGTAAAATATTTTTTCAAGAGCCACCGCAAAAAATCAGCTCAATCCGATACTCATAGGTTCTCTATTCAATCATTTAACTTTTCATTCGAGTTTCAGAATAATGAAAAGTTAAATGATTGAATCAAGCACTTATTGGTGTTGGATTAAGCTGATTTGTTGCTAAAGCCCTTGAAAAAATGTTTTACATTTAATGAACGGCTCGGATTATTTGTGTGGGACCCGTAGTGAGCCCCACAAAAAATCTGTGCACAAAATCTGTGCACTTTTGCTGTGTGTGTAGCATTTCTGTTATACATATTCAGGCTTATGCATGAAATTTTTGTTATATACACGCCCTAGGTGCGCGAGTCAAATCAAGCCGAATACTGTTAGGCTCGAACTCGGCTCATTTATTGAACAAGCCTAAAATTGAAGCTTACGTTCAGGGCATTTGATATACGAACCAAACTTGAATGAACCATTACCAGGTCGAACCTCGAATAGTTTGCAAACGGCTCGGTTTATTTGCAGCCCTAAAGTGCGAGCGAAAGCCTCCTTTACGAAAATACCTTGGGAGCTTGAGTGCTTCGAGAACGGTGTCTTGTTTCTCTAGGTCCTGCTGTAGATGTAGAATTGTGTCAATCATTTATCTTCTATGTAGACATTTTGTTCTGAATAATAAGATATCAAAGAGAGAGATTCCGCCACCAATTCACAATCCTGCACGATCCTGTGTATATAGCAAATAGTATGGTCATCTCACCAGTTGATATAAAGAGAACTCCTAAGCAACAAACACAAATCCAAGAAAAAGGGGAAATCGCTGTGCAACTGACCATTCTCAACTGAAGGGGAAAAGAAAAGTTGATTGCTGACAAACACAGCGTTTTGTCCGATTCTTTGATTCGCAATGATATGTTGTCTCATTCCAAACTAATACACCCATTATTGTGGCTCAAAACTACAAAAAAACGTTACTTGAATTCTTCGAGGAGGTAACAGTACAACTACATGCATCACTAATTACATCAGAGGAATAGTACCATATATAATTGGTGACAAACAGTACTACACCAATTATCACACCTGACAAAACTATTATGACAGAGACTTTCAAACGTAGACTTTCTTCCTACCTTACTATTTTACACATCACCAGATAATTGGTGACAAACAGTACTACTAATTATTTTTACTTTGAGTGGGTATTCTGCATTAATATCCTATTTGTAACTAATTCTACTTGTCAAACGTTGCACAAATAATGAAGGTACGCCCACGGTACTTGCGCAGAGTAAAGGTGATTTTAGCTGGACTGGAAACTGTAAAACATAGTTTACACAGTGGAAAATGCATGTATGTTAGGATAAATCATGAACAAATCAAGACGCCACTTTCCCATCTTAACATATTCACGAAATGCAACACCGTACAAACGGTTTCGTCCCATCATCAGAAAGTGAACAAGTTTCCAGAAACAGATGTTCTCAGGCAGGATATCTAAGCAGAACACGCCGAACTTGCTTGCAATTTCATCTGCACCTCCTCAAGACAAGCCTGAAGATCCCTAAACTCTTCTGTTTCGGAAAAACTCCCGGCCTGAAATGTAGAGAAATGATGTCTCACTCTATGCAGAAAGAGATACAGTAAAGAATGTGGTCAAAGACAGAAATCCTTAGTGTTAAAACAGAAACAAAAAGATAAACTGCCGCATTTTCTGCTAAAACAGTACATCTTTAAATATTAAGCCGGATGTCATGCCTGTTTAATAGTGTTCTTCAAATGCATCTCAGCTGCAAAGAGCTCCTCACGACCACCAGTAGAAGAAAAAAGCTCCATGTACACATTACAAAGTTCCAATGAAGCACATGCAAACTTCTTAAACCGATCTCTGTCTTTCCACAAATCAGACCCCTGAGA
The DNA here is from genome assembly GCA_014282245.1 of Rhododendron simsii. NCBI lineage: Eukaryota > Viridiplantae > Streptophyta > Magnoliopsida > Ericales > Ericaceae > Rhododendron > Rhododendron simsii. The sequence continues at coordinate 33,298,888 of CM024960.1, forward strand.
GAGAGAGAGAGAGAGAGAGAGAGAGAGAGAGTACTTAGCAATGCATCGGATGTTAAATTTCAGTTGCATTATTGCATACCTCCTTTGGTTATTATGATCATGAGTAAACCAACCCCAAGAGAATAAGTACAAAACAATAAATGATAACTTTAACACCTAATATTGTTCAAATACAATTAAATACTCTTCAAACAACATGATGTCATTTACGGAATTAACATGTTATGAACTTAACATGCACTTCAATTAATAGCTTGGAATGGGTATTTGTTCACTGCACATACTTCTTGAAGCTCTCTCATAGCTTAGCTTTTCATATCTTAGCATGTAGGACTCACTGAGAAGATCACTTGTGATAGGCTGATAGCATGTCATTGGTTATAGCATAATTGATAAAAACATGCAACAACTTTAGTGAATCTCATAAATATTATGTGCCTTCCTCCTATGTAGCCCCCCTAAGCCCTAGGGAGACTTATTAGAGCCTCATACAGACAATACAATACATAAAACTGTGACAGCAAGGTACGATGCTTGCAAGATCAAGATATACCTGGTATGACCTAACTTGCTTTAGAAGGGCCTCAGAGCACATTGAGAGATCACCTTTAAGTTTGTGCCACCTTCCATATAATCCCCAAATCTCGGATCCTCCAACACTTTGAACAACCTATATCAGAGCAAAAATCCAATTGTTTATCTTTAGAAATGGCAACATCTGCATAGGCCTCTCGCTTTTGGAGACATGTTTCTTTCTGTAATTTCTTAATGGCCCACTGAGCATAGATTGCTCTTACCTCAATCATCTGTTGAAGTTGAATATGAAGCTTATTTAAACCCCCAAAACCATAGATGTAGATGTTTTACAGCCACACAATTTCACATGCCTACTTTAAGATTACAAAGTTAGAGGTGGCATTTCTAGCACAAACCCATCACCTCGACCAAACCCAGCCTGACTGAATTGGGTTTTATTCCATGATTACACTATGGCACAGGGGTTCACCAACAACAACCCACACATAGAAGCGTTGGTTATCAAACGTCAACGGGCCAACAAATTGAACAACTTACCTGCCAGTCAACCCATGAACAAGTTATTCCATTAGAAATCACGTAGCACATTCATGCAAGAAAGTCATTCTTACTTTTATTACAAGACTCAAAATTGTAACTTAAATGACTTCATATCCTTTCTGTAGCTTTAAGTGGCAATAAAATCCAATCGTACTTCATAAGCAAATTGGCCAAACCTAAATATCCGACACACAACCCACATGACTACATGAGAACATCTAAAAGTTTGATAGGGTTTCTAGACTGACCCCACCAAATTGAACCCAACCCAACCTTCCTCAGCCAAGTTGGGTTAGTGTACCGTGTAAGCGATTTCAACCCACCCAATCCCTTCAAACTCACCACACATACACACACACCTTGACCAGTTGCTCATCTACATAAATTCATTGAAATATATGAAGAAGACACCTATGTATATCATGCAATAAGAAAACCCAAGAGTTACTTGAACATTATTAGATAAAGGAGAGATGAGAAAAGAAATTAAACGAATAGATATTAAAAAAATTGCCTACCTGTCGTAAAATTCTCCCAAGCAACTCCACAAAAAGATTAGTTTCTTGTGTTTTAACCAGCACAACTTCTGGATCAGTCGACCCATTAGCAGAACCGGTATAAGAATTAACAGAAAGAGTTTGTTTGGTATCCTTATTGTAGTTGGTATCCTTATCATTGCCTTTGCCAACATGCAATTGAGAATGGCTAGTTAGGGCCCGCCTTTCAATCTCTTACACCATCCTCTGTTAGAACTATGCATCAGTTCTTTTATTGCTAGTTATATCTGACACCATCTTTGTCGCTTCCAGTGCCTGCCACGTTAAATCACAGAATATTTTCACATAGAATCAAGAATGGTATATCAATTTCCACACAAGACAAATGCGGTACCCAAGACGTCAGATCACTAAGTCAATGTGAAACATTTACACAAGGAACAAACCCAAACAATATTAAGTAGTTGGTGTATCTCATGCACATATACTACATCACATTGACGCTTCTAAGCATTCTACACATGATAGGTATGGTGGGTCAGGATCAAATATCTTGTTTGATTATGGATAAAAAACTAGACGCAATGTTCTGACCTTGCCCACTTCAAGTAAAGTACATGGAGGTCAACATTCAGCGTCATCAAGCAGAGTTTAGGAAGAAGGGTGGGGGTATTACTGATGTTTGTCAGTTTGTGTAGATTTTGTTAAGTCTCTCGGTCAACTGGGGGATAATGAATGCATCAAAACTAGCAGAACTTCATATCCTCGTGCATGACTGTTTCTATGGCCAGTGTCTTGATAAATAGACACCTCCCACGAAGATGAAATCCAGATATCAAGAATTATAAGCACATTCACTCTTACACAAAACTAGACCCATCTTTGGTTACAGGTAAATGCAAGGTCAAACAGATACATATCTAGTACCCAATGAGGGCTGCCGCTACAGCACAATTTGGTAGTATATATGATTCTTAACATACTGGCTAAAGCAAACACAACAGGAAAAAAAGTAAACAATAAATCATGATTAAACCAACTCGAAGAGAATAAATCCGGCAAAGCCTAGCCAGGCTGTGAACTGGACAATAAATGTTATTCACATCAAACCCTAAACATGCTATATCAGCATCTGCCTTTCACCTATGAAACCCTCAATATTTTCATGTTTTCTCCGGGTGCTCAACATGAAACATGTGCAGAAAGTAGGGGTCAAAGATCATCTCTTTTGATCGAAACACATTGGCCAATGCACGAGGATAAGCAGTTCACCAACTATCTGCATACCAAGAAACTTACCTGACTAAGATTGCCAACATCTGCAGCAACATGGCTGAAATTCTCCAACAACAGCCAGTTATTCCTCCTGCAACAAGTCGTTTCATGCTACCCTTTCAACCAAGCTCCAATAAAGGAGTTTATACCACAATGGCATAATCTTATAAATGTAACTGCATACATGTGTATGTACATGCACATGCACACACACACATACAGCGAGAGGGAGAGAGAGTGAACTGGAACTTCAGTGCTTCTTTAAATGCAATGAAAACCTTTTTATTCTTCTTTTTAATCATGTGCCTGCAGCGTTGATGAAGTGATATATCTAAGTGTTCATTTCTTCACTTGTTTAGCAAGAAAAGTAACTATTGGTGTCATAATCACAGTAGCACTAAACCAACGAAGCATGAATCTACTGCAAACTACACCAAAGGCCCGCCTCTTTGCAATGGTAAGAGCAGATATAAAGATCAGTATAGAAAATGTATCATAAAAAGGAAGGAATTGTTTCATAAAAACGTCACCAAATTTGTTGGATTTTAAGTAGCTCATGTGAAAAAATTTAACTTGGTAAGATGTGAATCCACACCTTGCAGGAAATGGGGAAGATCCAAAGAAGAGAAAAACATAGAGGAATCAGGTTCTAAGCATAATATTGGCATAATTGTCTTAAGAAACTGAGAAAGAGCATACAAACGAGCTATATGGTTCCAAGCATCTCCATTATCAGGATCAAGCTGAACAGCTGACGTAAACGCATCCATTGCCTTCTCAACATCCCCTGCCTGTATATATTGTGACATTAAAGTCCAACCACCGAAACAGAGAACACAATGCAAGGCATTTCTCATAATTTAGGTGACAAATTTGGAGATCAAGGATTCTTATCCTGATGGATGAAGAATCAAAATGATGACACGGGACACCTTCAAGGCAGCAGTTCCAAGTGCAACCCAACCATCTGGATACAAAGCATTCAATGCCATGGCAGCCTCCCTAATATAAAAATCCGCATTCAAATTACTGACCAAACGTGTGAAACGTGAAAGCAATTATCACCCAACTACTGATATTGATAGGTTCTCTCTTGCCTTTTTTCCCTTTGTGTTTTTAAGGCACAACTTATAAAACCGGACTCAGGGGCTCTGCTGTCCACCCGGGACAACAGCTCCTACCTATACCTCAAAACTATGCAGTTTTGAGGAAATTGTTGTTGATGTTGTTCTTTTTTTTTTTTTTAATTTGATTTGATAAAGCTCTATTTGTGAAGATTTTATTTTTCTGATCACTTTATTCTAGAAGATCATAATTATTTTTTGTCTCTAGGGCTGTTAATTAAGTATCTGCACTTTATTTGGGACCCTGTAGAGTAGAAACTTAATTATGAGAGTCATAGAAAGAAAAATTAATTATGATCCTTTAGAATAAAATAATTAAACAAATAAGATCTTCACACCTGTTCAAACAGATTGAAAATTGGACCACTTAATTTTTTAACCATTTTTTTCTTTTATAAACAGTCTAAATTATTATATTAACATTTTGAAGAAAAGGAAAAACGTTTGGCTTTACCGATCCAAGCTATGTTGTTTCGGTTTTATTCATTACTTAGGAAAGGGAAAAACGTTTCCCACATAGGGCTTTTATCAGATTTAATTTTAAAAAAAAAAATGGAACAAGAAGAATAGCAGTTGCCTCAAAACTGCATAGTTTTGAGGTACAGGTAGGGGCTGCTGTTTTTGGTGGGCAGCAGAGCCCCTGAGTCCTACCTTTCTTAAATTATACCTAATATCAGGCGTGAATTAGTTACAGTAGTTTTGTTTGGCCTATATATTGTGACATTAAAGTCCAACCACCGAAACAGAGAACACAATGCAAGGCATTTCTCATAATTTAGGTGACAAATTTGGAGATCAAGGATTCTTATCCTGATGGATGAAGAATCAAAATGATGACACGGGACACCTTCAAGGCAGCAGTTCCAAGTGCAACCCAACCATCTGGATACAAAGCATTCAATGCCATGGCAGCCTCCCTAATATAAAATTAACGGAAGATTATTACTACAGAGACAACCGCAGTGGCCATTATCAAGGACGCCTTGAACCGGGTACCTTTCTCGTTACCAGACTCGTCATCAAACAAGAACGACCCGGCGCGTTCAAGCACTAGTTCGGAGTAAAAACGGTCGGGGGAGTCTTCCAGCGATGATAGGGACGGGAATTTGAAGGCGGTTTGAGCAGCAGCGGAGGACAGGGCTCCGGCGTAATCTCCCGCCTCGACGGAAGTGACTACGTCGTTGATAATGAGGAGAGTGGGATGTGCAGGATCGTTATCGGGGGGTTGGTATGAGGATGGGGGTGGTGAAGGAGGGGGTAGAGAGCAGCGAAGGAGACGTAGCTCGTAGTGGCGGAGGGAGGCGATTTGTGCTTCTTGGGAAGCCATTGACGTTGGCCGCAAGAACCGCTTCAGAACGAGAGAGAGAGAAAGAGAGAACGGGGGCGGGGCGGGGCGGGGGCGGGGGGTTTACAGAACAAAAACCTACTATTTATAGCTTTCTGGAAAGAAAGTGATTTTTTTTTTTTCGATATTTTTTTTAAAGAAAGAAAAAGATTATACGAGTAGAAAATACTGTGGTAGGATTAGGGCAGTAAACGACCGAATCAAGCCGAACCCTGTTAAGTTCGGCTCGGGTTTGTTAAGGTATGAGTTCGGTTTGAGTTTGATTCAAGCCTGAATAACTTGGCTTGAGTTCGGCTCGTTAAAATTTTTCAAAGCTCGAGTTCGACTCGGTTGGGTTCGTTAAAGTACTAATTTGGCTGGGATTCGGCTCGGGTTTGATTCGAACTTGAATATCTTGGCTTGAGTTCGGCTCGTTAAACTCAAATGAATAGAGCTGAGCCGAATCTAAGCTCGAATTGAGCTCGTCAAGACTCAGGTTTGGTTCGGCTCACGTCATTAAACTCAAGCGAACTCAAACTCTCTCATTGATCATATAGAATTTAAGAGAAAAATAAGTATTGAATTATATATACAACCTTAAATTTTTTTACATTTACAAATAGACCCCTATTGAATTATTAATTAAATTTAAGTATAGGTTCGCGAACCTAACCGAGCCGAATACCGTTTAGCTCAGGTTTGGCTCATTTACGGAATAAGCCTAGAATTGAGGTTCTGGTTCAATTCGTTTAGCAGACTAATCAAACTCGAACGAGCTTTTACCTAACCGAGCCTCAAACAATTCGCGAATTGCTCAGTTCATTTACCGCCCTAGATAGGATTAGGAAAAAAAGGAAGTGATTATAGATTAAACAATGATGGGAAAAAGGAAAGTGATCAAGAAAGAAAAATAATTTATGTTTTACAAGTGTACAGGGCTGCAAAGACGAAATTTTTAAGACTCCCTCGATTTATTTAGTAATATTGTACTTTTCCCGTCTTTAAATAACTGTTCAGTCTGTAAATTTAGACCTTTAAATAGGTGTATTTTTTATTAAAAAATTAGAAAAAAATACCTAGGTCCTACATATATGTATGAAAAACAGTAGGAAAAATTAAGAATAAAACATCAAAATTAGATCACGCTTCTATTGAGTGCAGTAATCGATAGGTTCAAGGTTTGAACCGATTCATGATTTTTTTCCCCACCCTCAATACAGAATCATGACCAGAAGGTAACTATAAACATGAATTTATAATAATAAAATGAGAATGATTAATTTATACTTCAACACTGCACTTAAGAAAGAACAAACATGCTAATTTGACGGGCTTGGAAAAGGAAATGAAGAGAGCCGGATTCAGACATATTAAAATGGGCCAGACTTGGATATCTCGTTATAATCTAGTATAAGTCTGGCCCGATGTATGTGCAGCCGAGAGGCGTTACAAATAACCGAGACAAGACAAGATGCATGTTTCCGGTTTCCTTATTTTCCCGCCGTATCTCTTTAACGACGGCTAGTCAACTCAATTAATCCTAAAGATTCTGAATTTTTTTGGTAACTGTTCATGGAGTCTAATCTGAATCAACTCTTCGTTTGCTAACTGCATCTCTATCCAATTCTTGACGCTTCAATCTATCCAATTCTTGACGCTTCAAAAAATGGCTCTTCAATTACTAGCACCGATCTCCGCGAAACTTATACTAGTTGTCTTTCTTCTGTTCTGTGGTGGTATCTCTCTCCCTCTCAGGTGAGGAAAACTAGGGCTTTTTCATTTTGTTGGAAATTTGCCTTTTTTGTGTACCTTCATACTGTATTGTTGGAACAATAACGTCATTTTTCAGTTATCTAAGGAGGAAAACTTGCAAATGATTTGGATTTGGAAACTTATGGCGATTGACCTGCTAATTGTTATTCTGGACAAATCAATTTTCCCCTAATTATTTTCCAGCTTGATTTTCTTCTCCCAGCTGCTCTTCCCACGCCTCAATTCTGTCTTTTCTTAACCAGTTGGGACTAGCTCAATTGGCCACCATTTACATTGTCGTGGGGTCTATCTCTATCAAAAGCAAAGATTGATTATTTCTGCCCTAAATGGGGGTTATTGGTTTAGTTGTTTGTTCCTTAATAGGCTTTTCAGTTGTGTTTAGTATAATTGTGAGCTTATGCCCCGTTTGACTTAATTCAGATACTTTTATTCTTCTATCGCTTGTAATATGAAAAATTCTGTCTTTTCTTGCTCTTTCAAGAAAAAAAATTGGGTAAAGGAGGAAAATATGATTTCATCATTTTCTTTCTATTTCAAAAGTTTTAGATTGCTGTTAACATCGTAATGAGCATTTGACTTGCGATATCAACAGACAATAGACATGCTCCAATTGAGGTTTGTGTCTGTACAATTCCCTTTGAACCTTTCAAGCAAGTAGCCTGTAGCAATAGCGTGAAATCATGGACAACTGATATGGAGCAACTCTACAGATGAATGTACTGAGATTATCTGTTATATTGATTTCATAGGTTCAGCCAAGTATTTGTAGTAGCTCAAACAGCTTTGTTGAAAATTTTCGTTTGTTTCTACTTAGTAATTCACAAGTCTGCTTCAACTAATGTCTTGAGAATTACAGATGTTCAGGTGATGGGAGTAAAGAAAAGGAGAAAACATTGGCGATAATAAAACCAGATGGTTTGGCTGGTAACCATACCAATAAGATAAAGGAAATTATTCTGGACTCTGGCTTCAGCATCTCCAAGGAAATGGTAGTTCAGCTTGATGAGGATTTGGTTAAACGCTTTTACGTTGAGCACTCATCAAAGAGCTTTTTTCCAAGCCTTCTTAAATACATGACAAGGTATTTTACTCTCTATTGTTAGGTGTACCTTTCTTACATTAGCCCTCTCACATTTACCTGAAACCTCAAAGTGTGGGTTCTTATTTAATCGTCGTATGTTCTTGATAAATCAATGTTTGTTCTGATATACTATTGCAATAAGGCAATCCTTCTATTCTATTACCTTTTATTTCTCATCTGCTCTCTTTATTAGTATTCTTTTTGGTTATAAGGCAAAACATCAGATTTTTATTTCTATTTAAGAGGGAAATGGAGGAAAGGGGGGCCCAAGCACCTTTCTAACGAGAAAATTTGTTGTTTGTTCAGCGCTGGAGAAGCCCTGTACTTCTGTACTACAGCACCGGTATCATGGAAATAATGTAAACCATAGCTAATTAACATTTCCAGTGATTGAACTATATCTTCCCACTCATTATGAACAACCACCATGTCTTTGTTTGTCTTTTTGGAGTCTGAAGCTCTCATTTTATCGTTCTTTGAACGAGTATGTTTCCTAACTGCTCTTTGGCTCTTTTTTGCGCGTTTTCATTTATCAGTGGCCCAGTGTTGATTATGGTTCTAGAGAAAGAAAATGCTGTTGCTGATTGGCGTGCTATGATTGGACCAACTGATGCACGCAAGGCTAAGATTACCCATCCTTACAGGTTTTTAGCTTGTGATTTTTGTCCTTTTCTTTTTGCTTGCAGAGTTCTATTTCAGCTGTGTATCTATCTATTGCCACAAGCTGGAGGTCCCCTGCCAACTTGTCCTAAGATTATAAATTAAGCATATTACCATTAGTTTCTATTTGTAGTCTGTTAGCTTAATGCCATAAGTGGCCCATCACATCAGTTTTTGCATTATTTCCAGCATCAGAGCCATGTGTGGGCTGGATTTGCAACGAAATTGTGTTCATGGTTCAGACTCACCCGACTCCGCTGCTAGGGAGACATCTTTTTTCTTTAAAGAATCATCTTCAGGTCAAACATTTAATTCCTGTTTCAGTTAAGATACAAGTTATTTATTGTGCAATCTACTTTTGCCATCTCTTATGATTTTGGTTTTCGGCTAAATTGACGATTACTATGTATTCATATCATGTGGACACCTTCCATGCGTGATACAATTCATTTTAGTTGGAATTTTGGTTGGGGGGTTTTTTTTTTTCATGACAGAAGATGTGGCCTTTAAGTTTTAACCACACCTTATTCGCCACTCTGGATTGTCTGTTTTCATATCTCAAAGAGAGCTATAATTTTCCTTCTGGCCCTTGGCTCTTCTGTGCTTTATGTTATTTTTGCTCTCTTCTTAATGGTTAGCATTCTCTAGTATATTGATTTAATATGCACCAATAATAATTTATAAGAATAACGGTAGTATGGATGTCATAAAAAGTTTTTTAGCATCTGAATTTTCTTTTTTGGCTCTGCTCCCTTTTTAGGTAGATCCAGAGGTTATATATAGCCATAGTAACCTAGATATGCTTCCGTTGGTGCATGTCAATTAATGTCCTCCCGTGGTATTCTCCATGGGCAGAGACTGGGGAAACAACTTACGTAGAGTTTTTTGAGAAATATGTTGACTCTCCTTTTGGTGATTTCAAAACTATTCCTGCACCTTCTGCACAAATTAATGCCAGGGAATAGAGAATATGCCAGCTTCTCTGACATTCACCCGACATTAACTAGTTAATAATGTTGCAAATGAACAACAAATTTTCTCTCTGGAAATGACTTCTAGGAGCAGCGAGAATCTTGTTGCCTGCTGGCAAGACTATATTATGTCTCATTCAGTTGTTTTTCTTCTACAGTTGTTTCAAAGCATGATGAATTATAACTGGAAAACACATGGGGAGTACTTGTATACTTTGTATGGACAAAATGCACTGCTGTGCCTTCTAACTTCTGCGGAAACTGGGCGATCACGGCACCCAATTGTGTATGTTCCACAGGAAACTTCTTTCCATTCCATCCTTGCATTTCATAACACCGGTTTCTGCTCCTCTTCATTAGTTTTTTCGCTGCCAGTTTATGGTGTTAACCCTGATCCTGGAACTATCTGAATTCTCAGTACACTACTGTAATTATTCTCGAGTACATTTTTCCCAATCGTTGGTATTTCGCCAGTTTCAGGTTGTAATGTCTACCAATTGGTCGGCACACATTTAACAAGAGGGGAAAAGGAGTTAAAGAATATGAAACTTATGATTAGCAAAAAGTGAATATGGAACTTATGTTTTTTTCCTAGTTCAGTGGTATGTGGCAGTCTATATGACGATAAATTGTTTGCGTATTAGCATCATTCCATGTGTAGTGAAGCAAGCCTGCCTGTAGCTGCCAACATCATTGCTTTGCTTAAGGGCTGTTTGAAAATTTGAAGTAGAGTTTACATCTTATGAAGCTTGCTCTAGTTTGATTCATGTGAAGAGAAATTAATTGCCTCTGTTCTGGGACAGTGGAAAACTGTCCAAAAATTGTTCAAAAAGTATTATTTCTTGATTATTGCTTCCTCTACTCCGATTAGACATAAATGACCTATGTAGTAGAATATAGAACAGGGGTCATAACTGTGGTTACTTGTTAGTCAATTCTACTTGGAATATAACTTGGTTGTTCCTTTTATCCCTTGAGTCCATCTTAGTCTATAACAATCATTGAATCTTTTGCATCCCCTCTGTACTGTATAGGATACACGTGACTCTAGAGTTTGTCTGTCATTAAAATCCATCTGCAGTTACAGTAAAGTCATCCACACAGTTGAATTTTCTTGGAGTAAGTACAAGGTTAATGGAGCAGAATAATGCAAAGATAAAGTTTGAGTACTGATTTCAAAGTCCACGGCATTTTTTGGATTAGATCGTAATAAATCCAGTCTTTAAAGTCTAGTATCTAGATGATTCCGTCTAGTTGTCTACTTATATCTGTTTGATTCATCCACATGCTACATTTCTTGGATGTGTCAATTTATTTGTGCCAAAAAGTTTCTGTGGTTAAGCTGTGAGGAAACAGAGTTCACCAGCTTATTGTATCTCTCATTTGTTTTTCAATGGATGCGCTTCATGTGTTTTTTATCTCTACGTGTAGCTTCTTTGTAAAGCTGTACTCTTTTTGAGGCATGGCGTTTTTTCCTTTCTGTTATTGGGGCTTAGATTGACACGAGGAAATTAAATTGTTCACTGCCCGTTTGTGATTTTGGGTAATTCTTATTATTGAAGCAGTGATGCCAACCCCCTGTGCTCCGGCCCTTTTTATTTTTGGGTCTTCTCTTCACCTAATATATTGAGCTTCAAAGTCAACTTCGTTCGACATCAGAAATGAGATTTACCCTCAGGTTACTTGTACATGTTTGCATTTAAATGACGTTTCAAGTGCTTTTCTCTTTTCATCAGTTAGGCATCGATGCTCCATTGTTAGAAATCTATCTTATGGAAATGATTGCATTGACTTAGGGATTAACATATTGAAATGTTCTCTTAGTTTTGCATTATCTTGGTGGTGATCTACCTCTGGTTCTGTGATGTTCCCTGGAGTACTAAGGTGGCCCCAAGGACAAATTGTCATCGAGGGGAATCGACCTTCGGAGGGTAAGCCCCGCCGAGGCAAGTCGATTAACCATTGCGACAATCCCTTGATATGTTGTTATTCACTTCATTTTCTGTAGGATAGTGGGACACTTATCTCAAAACAAAAACAATTACTGGTAGAAAGGTGAACTGCAGAGAGTTTTATCTCAGGATCAAGTTTCAAGATTGATCAAGGAGGGACTACTATCCTTTTGAATACAAGTGAAGATCCAATGAAAAATGTGCTAGTCAAACCACACTTTATGGAGGAACGAGGTCCACATCACACAGTATCTTTCTTTAATCCAAACAAGGTTAGAAAACATACCACATTCGGCAAGTCTCGTCATCCCTTGGAAAATTAGGATTTGGAGTCCTAAATCCTAGGCATCTAGTAGTTAGTTTGCTCCTAAACCCTAGGCATCTAGTAGTTGCTCTTCAAAACTCCACACCGCTCACATGGCTCTCTTTCTCTTCCTTTCTGTAGTATTTCCAAACAAACAAGTTTTTATCTTGATGGGAGCAACTTCCGCAAGAGCCAAGAAGCCTTTTTTTCGTTTCCTCTCTACGTGCACATCTCGAGGACCTTTTTAGGAGGGAATTATTGGGTAACCTCAAAGCTAAGTTGTTAGACGCGTTTGGCGACGGTTGATACTTTTGATGAGTTCAAAATTAATCAAGAGTTCATGTTTTCGAAATTGGGTTTTGTTTTAGTTTGGTTTTGAAATAGTACTGATTTGAACAGCAACCGAATTCGGGTCAGAAGGTTTTCACAACATTGTCATTTGATTTTCGTTTTGAATCTTTGGAGGGCAATATAATGTGCATCATCAGAGGTGATCTTGATTTTCCTTACCCTAGAAACTCAACCCCTCTATGGTAGATCAGATTTTGGTAGATATGATTTCTGGGTCAATTTATTTGGAAAAAAAAACATGTTGACCCACCAAATCCATACCCATTTATTCTATTTGTCGCAAGATAAATGGACCCCAGAATTATATCTACCGATCGACATGATTTTTTGTATGATTGGAATTATTGATTAACATGGTCTAGATAGTGAACTATTCCGATGATCTTTGCGTGCTTGAGGAGGAGAATCCACAACCTGAGGTTGAAGTCCCCCTAAACTGCAGGAAACCCAACTCCCTCTCTTTATACCCCTCCAAAAGTACACTACCATTTGTGGTCTCATTCTGGACCCATCATAATACTCCGGACAAGTCATCTCGTAGTTCTTATACTGAAAAAGTACCTATATTAATAAATCTTGATTGGATATTACCTTAACAAATTGTATTTATTCATATGCCTACCGACGTACGATCTAAATTAATTTTTTTATTGAGGTTATTTTTAGTTGCAAAGCCTACTATATGCACGATATGGATCATCAAAGTATATGACTCAGAGTAAGGTCGAAAAATAATACTCCTATTTGGAGGAGGGGGTTATGGAGAGAAGTTCATTCATGGAGATAACGCATTTCATGCATCTTTTTATGAGTTTCAATCAGTATTTCTTTGTGAAAAATCAAATATGATATGAAATGACTTTTTCCTCGTAGCCATGGTTCGGTTGAAGAGACATGGTCGGGGTTCCTATGTGGCTGGGTCGCAGTGGCGTAGCCAGGAATTAACGATAGTGGGGACACACTTTTAAACACACTTCAACAAAAAAAAAAAAAAAAAAATCATAATTAGCAACACCAAAATAATAAAAGAATGCTTGTGCTAAAATTAATTTTAAAAAAAAGCTAACACATTTACTAAGGAATGTAGTAATTTCATAAACTATCAAAACAAATCAATTGTTTGAATTGTCTCAATGGATCAAGTCTAATAGCAGTTAAAGACACAATAACTAAAATGTTAATATTCAGTAATTTTGATCCAATCAAAAAAAATGTGCTTTTCTTTTTAAATTTTATGCTTAAACCTCTATTTCGTCACACGTTATGAGTTCTATTGACAAAGACAAGATTATTTTTAAAATTGTGAATAATTAATGAAGTATAATGCATATAACCCATAGTTTAGCCACTTACAAATTTGGACATTATGTACTGAGGAGTTTCAAATGGTGAGTGGTGACTCTCTTTTTATTCATTAAACATCTCACTTCGCAAGTGTAGTGGAATTGTTGTAATATTGGAAACAAAAAGTCGAGAATGAAATATATACAAAATGTATTAAAGTGATTAAACAAAGAACAACTTAAGAAGCCAATTACAGAAGAAAAAAAAATACAAAAAAAAAAAAGAAGAAGAAGAGAGAGTGTTCAATGGGGGCGCGTGCCCCCGCTCGTCCTCAAGTGGCTCCGCCACCGTCTGGGTGGTGAGCCCAATGAGTTAGGATAAAATTCATAGTATTAATTTGGAATTGAGTTCAGCCACTGAATTGTCTTCAGATAGCTATGATAATGGTAGTGAAGGATTCTCTCTACTCTCTAGCTAGCGTGTAACTTTCCCAGGAGGAGCCAAAACCAAACATGATGGATGGTCTAATTGTGGTCCTAAACCTACGGACCTATCCTACGGAGACCTAAGTTTGCATTTTCCAGATAGCTTATCTTTCTAATTACTACTGTTTTATTGCATAAAGGGCATTCGGTTCTCAATTTTTATTTATATTTCTTTTCTTGAGTTGATATAATACTTTAGATATCACGAGAATTCGGATTGAAAATTAGAAGAAAGGACAAACACCATGATACCATGACATAGTAGACTGTGCCGTGCAATATACTGGAGTAGTATATTTCTTTGAATAAGCTATTTCTGTTTAAGTTAATTGCTATAACCCTTTGGAAAGCTATTTCTAACATTAAAATCACTTATTGTTCTAATTGTATCTTATTCATTGTCGAAACAAAAATAAGTTTTGATAGTAAGCTAACAATATTTGTTCAAGTTCTCTCGAATACGTTCAAAATACAAGTTCCTTAACAAAAGTTTTTATGAAATTAATTACGAAGACGTAATTTATTCCTACACGTGTTTTGCGAACACCACTCATGAAACGAGAAAGTGTGAAAATCAGATACTTGTATGAATGTTTCCAGAGAGAGCATTTGAGAATTGGAGAGACTTGAGAGCGGGACTGAAGACCTTGTAGTATAGAAGTGCACTACAAAAATGTACGTTAGACATGATTCGAATGGTTTATTTCGGCAATCAATGGTTGAATGTAGGCAAGTAGAGGATCCTTGAGACCTGTGGGTTGATGAATGATATTGAGAAGCTCTAGCAAGGCAGGAACAGAATCCCAGCTGGGATCTACTCGTGTCAGATGTCCGACCGTCGGATGTTTAAGCTGTTCTTTCGAGATTCCAATTCAACTTTTGAGCTTAAACTTTGCCTCAGGATTTGCAAATCACTGATGGATCACATGGACAAAACCAGTGCCACGACTACCCCTTCAACATTTGTCACTTAAGCTCGATCCCCCGAAATCCTCAGCCCCCAATGCACTTATTTATTCCCCCAACATTTATACTACATTTATAACCAAAGAGAATGTCTTTTCATCAAAGTATATTTTGTGTTAAAGTATGTTTAGACCAAGAGAGAATTCTGTGGAGGCTGGTGGAAGGAGAGAGAGAGAGAGAGAGAGAGTGGCAATTTGGGTTGAGAAAATTAGAGGAGGAGAGAGAGTAGCAATTTGGGTATAGGAAATTGAACCCACATAAGAAGGTGGGTGTGGGTGGGTTCAACTTTTTAACTGGCCATGGTTTTCCTCACATCCATATATCCTGTCTGTATTTATTAGTCCCAAAAAGCTCCAACTCTCTCATTAGCTTTTTTAGGACCTGCTTCTCAAAACACACCTGAGTCCTTTTTTTCCAGCCCCACCCACCTGAGTTTTGATTCTGCTATATATCTCTCCAAATGAAGGTGAGAAAGGGAAGATTAGTATATGTTGCATTCTTGTGGTTTAATGGAAGGTCTCTCTCGATGATGATCCGGGGTGCCTGTAGAGCAGCCGTGCACTATAGGGGAGTAATGTGCAATCCGAATTAACCATCCACTATAGTAATGTACGATCCAAATTTGGACTAATCTAGCTATCTGCCAACAATCAACAGTTCAAGTTGGTCTGAATTTGGGTCATCCAATGTTGCTCAGATCGCGCACCACTCCCCTGTAATGCACGGTTGAACTACAAGGACCCGTTTCCATTGATCAGGGTGACGACTTTCAATATATGGTGTTACAATTGGTGGTTCTGATATTTTGTTTTGGTTGCAGTTCTTCAACTGGATGCAAACTAAGTTCAATGGTGTACAAGGGAGTACTAGTACAGCAAAACCAAGCAATCCGGTTCCTGCTCCTCGTAAGCATATTCAATGTTTTCTCGTTTTATGTCTACAAATGTTGTTTTCCTCTAGAGGTTGGGTTGACTTATGTTTTGCTCGATCCCTTGTGGACTGATCGACCAAATACAGGAATTGATAGTATGCGTCTACGCGCATGAGAATCCAATCCCCGCCTCAAAGAATTTTTAAATCCACTTGTTTATGTTGTGCTATCATTTGAGAGCGGTTAATTTTTCATCCTTTTTTCGTTCTTTGACTAGTCTTCTGTTTTAATATAATTACCGCGCATTAGTTTTAAAGTTTTGCTTCTTCCCGACATATGCGAAATAATTGTGCATGCGGAGAAAACATATAGATCCAGATCCAAACACGAATAATCATAATCCGCATGGCTTTATCAAATTAAGATTCATATTTGATTGTGATTACTAAAAATCAAGCTTTGCATGGATGATAATTTGATACATCATGGTTGATATGCAAAATTTCCTTCTACATAGATAATTATATTTTGATGTCGGATTTGAGTTTTATTGATATCTCCTTAATTGGATAGAAAATATTCACACAGATTATGCATGGGCATCACAAAAATAAAATACTGCACAATGTAGTTTAGATTTATACGTAGTTTTTTGAAAAGTACTGTGCATGAGTATTGGTAGAAAACTAAATTGAGGGCTGATAAATTAATGGCTATTTAAGCTTGAGGCTCATATTTTGAAATTGGTTATAGGCTCTTCCAGTCTTCCTTATGCTTTCTTTGATGTATTTTCCAATGTTGGGTTGCTTGTTTAGGCTCGAATCTATGTATCTGATGATATGTAAGTGCCGTTGAACATTTCTTGAATGAAGCATTTTCTGATGATAAAAAATTGCTTGATTTGAAATCTTAATAAGGTTTTAGAATTTTATTTAACCTTGATTTGTTTACAAGGCAAACAAATCTCAAACAAATTTGATTGAGCTGATCATGAGTAACTTGAGTTTTTCTAGCTTGTTCAAATTAAACGATTCATAGGGTAGTTTGTTCAAGCTGATTTAAAAGCTTAACGAGTTTAGAAAAAATGTTAAAGCTTAACCCCAAGGGGTTGGCCAAGTGGTCTTGGCTTGGGACTTAAGAGTTTATTCCCTCCTAAAGTCTCAGGTTCAATTCTCATTACCAACAATTATTGGGGTCACTTCACCTTATGCGTTAGCATGTGAAACAACTGTGGGAGGGACTGTATGAATTAATCTGAGGTGCACGAAAGCTGACCCAATACAGCTTGATTTATGTACATGACAAACCAATCTCGAATGATCTCTCAACGAATGAAAGCATGAATTGTACCTAGAGTGGAGTAGCTTGGTTCGTTTATCAACCCTATCGTAATTTAACCTCCAAGAGAGTTTCTACTTTTGCTGACTTTTAAGTTTACAAGTCAATACTACTGTGTTTGTGGGTATATATTATATATAGGGATTGCAGAGAGCAGTAGTATTGCATTGCACGTTTTGACCAATTTTGGAAGTGCAAGTTGGCATGTAGCTTCCACATATCGACCATATGCATCCTCCAAACCAAATTAGGGAAGTTTACAGACTTCAAAACCAACCCTTAAAAAATTGGAATGTGTCCGTAGCAAACCGGCCTCTAAGGACAAGATGGTCCAGGTGATCACAAACCTGTCCCCTCCTTATAGTAATTTAATACTCCACAGTCCACTATATTAGCATTGAGATAATTAAAACTAGTATACCGGCCAATCACTGTTGAAGCCATCATTAACTAACTTGCATGTTTACACCAAAATTTAGTAATGATGCGAAGTCTTCTCTTTTTTTTTTTTGTTATCAAATGTGAGAAAATTATATTGATAAACGCCTAGCGACACTTACAAAACGGAGATCATTACAAAGAATTTGGACAAAGCCAAACTAATCATCTAACAAATAGAAAACAAGTAAATCACAAGGCAATCGATGTCTTTCATTCTAACTCAGACATGGCCTGACGCAATAGCGACACTTTTAAATTGCTTAACATCTAATTAGGAATCTCAAACGAGAAAAAGTGCAAAGTTAAGGACAAAAGATACCAAAATATCCAGACGATCAGATGCACTCCACCCAAGTATGAACGCACCAATGAACTCCCAAGAACTACAGATCTACCAAGCCGCCACGGATTGCCTCGCCAAAGATATCGTGTAAGGATAGAACGCTGAAACACAGATATCGTTGTGAAACAACCTCAATTGAGAGAACCTGATCTATTGACAAAATTCATCCAAATACAAAACTAATAACTCTCGTTGAACGAGAGACAAATTCTGTTTTGGAATCCAAGGATTAACGATCAGTCAAATTTTTAATGGGGATCTTAACAAAAAAAATTATTGGTCTTCGCTCGCACTATCAATCCTTATTTTACGCTCTCACCCTTAATTCTCGTTCCCCTTTTTACTCCCACTCATTCACATGCGTTATGTGAAAAGGTGAGAGTTATAACGACGCTCATTAACTTTCTGACACTAAGATAGCTGTTGTTTTCGCTAATTTTGAGGAGTTGGGTCCTCTCCGGTCCCTTTAAAGAACTCAACGGTCCAGTCCATTCAGTTGTAGGCCTTTTTCAGATCCACTTCAGTTTTTTTAAAACTTCAAACTGAAAAAGAAAACAAAATATCTTGATTTTCTTTATTTGATCCATTTTGGTAGGGCAACCGAAACATGAGCCCCCAAAAGAAGAATTCAGCGACTGGCCTCACGGTTTGCTAGCTATTGGAACATTTGGAAACCAAAATACTAATCAAACCTCAGATCAAAGGCAACAAAATCCTCAACAACATCAAAGCCCATCTTCATCCGACGAAGACGAGCTAGCAGATTTCACACCGGAAGAAGTTGGAAAGCTCCAGAAAGAACTAACAAAACTATTACGACGAAAACCAGCCGCTCCGGCTACAACCAAAGTAGAAGGAGACATCCAAAATGCTGCAGACCTCCCATTGCATAGATTCCTCAACTGTCCGTCAAGTTTGGAGGTTAGCCGGCGGATTTCAACCGCGGGTTGCAGCGTCTCTGGGGATAAAGATGATGAAGACATCGACAGAACTATAAGAGTGATAATTGATAGGTGCAAAGACGTTTGCATGGAGAAGAACAGAAAGGCACTTGCAAAGAAATCGGTTTCTTTCCTTTTTAAGAAGTTTGTTTGCAGTAGTGGGTTTGGACCTTCTCCCAGTTTGAGAGATACGTTTCAAGAATCAAGGATGGAGAAGGTATATATTTACATTTCTATCGTTACATAGACACCCAAATAATACCGAGAAAAAGTGCACAGCACAAAAAATAAACACGCGTACTTGTAACAAATTTAGCAAACGTGAGACATATGGTGCATATTCAAAGGGTTTTTGTGATGTCGGTCATATGTCTCACGTCCGATAATATCGGTTACTTCATCTCTATTTTAAACATAGAATTTTCCTTTCTAAATAAGATTAATGTATTTAGTTTTGCCTGCAGCTTTTGAGGACAATGCTTTCAAAGAAGATGAACCCACAGAATTGTTCTAGGGCATCATCAGTTAAGAAAATTTTCGAGGATAGGCCAACTCCGAAGATGATAAAGGGTAAAGAAGAAGAAGAAGAAAAACGGAAGAAGACAAGTGATGGTTCTAAGTGGGTCAAGACTGATTCTGACTGTGAGTTCTATTCTAAGCTCATTCACACAATCAAACTTACTGACAGAACTAAAATGCTTACACCAGCCATGCATCTACACCAATATATAAAGCGAAAGCAAATATGTTTTTTGATCGGCAAAAAGAAGATTTTTATAAAAGCTAGATAAGGGTACAAGGGCAGAAAGTCCAATAAAGCGAAGACATATATTAGGGATCCCGTAAAAGCCATTTCGTACATACAAATAGTGTATAACATTCCATCGCAAGTGTTTGTGTTGGACCTAAACTTATTTTGAGTATGAAAATATATTTTCCAATACATGTAGCACTGCTAAAAGGGGGGAAAACCCCCCACAAATTTTGGGTTTGTTTTTGGAACTGCATAACACTTTTCCTTAGCCTAAGTTTGTTTTGCAACTACTACCCACTCCAATTGTTTGAACAAATAAGCCATTTCTAATAATCTCACTCTCTTTTAGCCATTACCAACTTGCAGACCGGAAAATTACTTGCACACGCATTCCATGTGACTAGAGGCTAGTATTACGAAAGAGCAATGGCATAAAAACTATTATTTACACTCGAGTTTTGTTACAACGATTGAAAAGCTCGATCAAAATTCACAGTTAAAGACGGAAACTTGTTTTGTTTGTGTGTGTTGCAGATATTGTTCTAGAGATCTAGAGATGTGGTCTCTTCTTGTCCTCTGAATTTGCATATAAGAAACAGTCCTTTTTTTGAGCTCCAACGAAATAAGAGAGAGAGAGAGGTAATGGTTGGGATCATGGCCAGAGTTGAAGTTTCCAAGGCAAAAAAAAAAAGGGTAATATATACCAATAAAAACCCATCTCAGATGGCTAATGAAGTGACCACATGCCATGCCAAATTGTGTGAAATTTGAAGCCAGCTGCTGCTTAAATTCTTCTTCCTTTTTTTTTTTTTTGGTGTGGAGGGTATGGAGTACTCCCTTTTTTCATGGTTGTATCTGTCAGAGAGCTACAACACATGTAGTAATGTAATTGCATTTGCTAAGGGATTTCTGTAGTCTTTGCTTGATTTTCGTATTTACAGCTAGACATTAATTCTCTTAATTACTAATAATATATTTCTTTCAATTAGTCTGGTTTAATTTACAACTTGTTATACTTTATTTTCAGTTCAATGCAATGGATGTGAGAGGTTTTCCTGGTCGATTCCTAGCTACCAAATCTGTCACATTTTTATTTGTTAACCAAACAAGTTAGCCAATCGATTGAAGTCGTGTTTTCGGCCGGGATTTTCTCTTCTTTTCAAAGTCTATTAAAAATTCTTGGCTAAATCCTTTTTAGATTTGATAAACACCTATGCCTCGACTTAGCAATACCAACCTTTCATATGTTTCTATATATTTTTCCTGTGAAAAGTGGAGAAAAAGTACTTTGGTACTCACAAAGTTTATCAAAATTTGGTATCACCAACCAATTTTTGCTTTGAATCATCATTAAGATGAATATAAATTCATTGTCATGCACCATAAAAATAGATTGAAATATTGGATATATATCAATTAAAAAAAATATATTGTACCATGCACAAGAAATACGAAGCTAGCAGAGAAAAAAAAAAGTGCGTTGGAATCATTTGAGGCGCCTTTTTTGCAATAAAGATTCTCCAATAAAAATCATCGTTAGCATTCTAATTAGGCAAAGCTTTGATTCTTCAAGCAAGATGGACGTTCAAACCTCCCAGAAGTATCGACGGTGGCAGTGCCGGCCCCGACTTTTGGGTTGCCCTAGCCCAACTTTATGCTTTGTTGCCCACTTATAATTTACAAGGACCAAAAAAAAAATTTACAAGGACAAAAAAAATAAAAATTAGATTGTTATTTAGATTGAATAACATTAAAAAAAATCAACATCAAAATGTAAATCCCGGATATAGTGTTTTATGAATACCATGATCTGATTTTAAAAAAATAAAATTTTCTTACATTTTTTGAAGGAAAATTTTCAATTGAATTATCGTAATTTACTTATCCAAGAAGTCGGGGCCCATTTCGCTTAATTTTGATTTTTGGCCTTCTTAGTTGATATATATGAAGAGAATGACATGTTTCGAAAAGCGTAACTCTTTACATTTTCAATTGAGATCATAGCTAATTTCTTTAATCTCTCTTACGAAATGGTAGTTTGAAGATAAAAATAAAATTGTGTTAGCTCACTCGATTTATTTTAGACTTTTTTAATTAAATGTAAGAACATATCACTCATACATTACTGTTGTACTTGGAAAATCCAAAATTTCCAACAAAGTAATTAATTTTTGCAATATTATGTATTGGGATGAAAACAAAAAGAAGAGAATGATGCACTAAAGTTTCATATGCCCGAGAAACTCAGGATCATTTTCCAATGAAAACAATGGAAATGTGCACTGCATTGTTTGGAATTCCGTTGGATCAAAAGCGGAGGGAAAAAAAAAAGGGCGCAACAGCGGCAGGGAATCGAACCCAGCCAAGTGAGTCTTTACAGCTTGCAGCGACCGCTGAACCAAAGACCTGCGCTACAATAGGAAAGTTTTATATATGTATATATATCTTACTTAAATTTTTTTTTTTTTTGCTGCCCCTAGCCCGGGGGGTTGCCCAAGCCCGAGAGCTTGCGGGGCTTACCCCGGGGCCGGCCCTGGACGGTGGACCTGTGGAGGAGCATTAAACAGTTGAAGACAGGATGGCAACATCTGTTGTCAAAGTAGAGTAGTCTACACCATATATATATATCAACCTTTTCTAATTGAATCTTGTAAAACACCAAATGCAACATAAAATTAGCCTTATCCTTAAAAGATTTGATTGAGTGAGGATGAGAAAACAATTCACACTTTGTTTGGTTCTCCTCTAAAAAATAATCTCTCCAAATTTTTTGACTGTTTCATCATCCGTGTTTTTTCGTCTTTAGTAATTTTTTGTCAAACTTTTTTTACTTATTTTATACTTTTTGGATGTACATAACTTACCTCTATTCAAAAAGTAAAAGAGTTTGTTAAAATTTAAATTTTTTTTACTAAAAACGAATAAATACGCAAATCTATAGAACTTTTTTTTATCTCAAAATTGCAAACCAAACACTGTATAAGTGTTCGACTTTCATGAGGTCGCATGCATACTTGACTCATACATCGCATTATAAAAGGAAACATAAGATTAGCCTTTGTCACCCCCTCGATTCTTGCTAATTCATTAATCCTACTATCAAAAGTCAACAAAATGCTGCAATAATATTCTTGTAGAGATAGCTAAACAAACCTTCAAGGTAGCAAGATGGGACCTTTCCAAAATGATATTTTCTCAAGTAATCTTTCCTTATCACTACTGATTAAACAAGACTAACCACCCATAAGAAAGAAAAAATTACTGTGAGTGAGTGGTTCTGATTTTTCCCAATTAATAATCCTCACTAACCTTTTAGAGTAAAGTCAAAAAATTGGAACAATTTGGTGATGTTTGACTTCTCGAGTGCCGCCAAATTGGTTTGCTCCACGTTTTATAGCATGGGGACACCCAATCACTGCTCAACTTTACACCGACCTTGTCCTTTCCTTTTCGGTGGTAGGTCACTCTCTCTTCTTTATCTGGAAATCCTAATTGCAAGAAGATTTTTATTGTTTGTAATCTTATTTTCACTTTAGAAGTTGTTTGGTTTAATAAGTTAAATGGTATGTTTTTTTTGTCTTTATTCAATTTTTTTGATATTTTTTATTTTTCGTCAATTTTTATAAATTATTACTTCTTTCATGATAAGAGAATCTAAAAAGTAAACATTACGATCGAAGCCTAAATTTTTTGAATAAAGACAAAAATAAGCTAATTTTTGGTTTTTATTCAAAAAAAATTGGGTTTCGATCATAATTTCATATTTTTTGATTTCTCTCGCCATGCCGAAACAATAATCCATAAATAATTGACGAAAAACTAACAAATGCAAGAAAAAATTAAATAAGGACAAAAAAAAAAGGCTTATTAAGCTGAACAAAAATTGACGAGTAATAAAAATCTTCAAATTGCGATGTGTTCAGTTGGGGTCTTAGATCCAACCATTTCTCCTTGAGCATGGTTTTTATTAAATTTTCTTTTCAATTGTTACTTTTATTTTTTTTATCTCTCTCTCTAACCATTACTCTAAAAATTCTCCCAAAACTCAAACCGAACAAAGCCACCTCTAAGAACTTTGTATAAAATTTGTTCGTTGTTTTTAGTATTTTTTTTATTGAACTAAGTCATTAAAATAAAGGAATTGAACTCTCTGCTGTAGCGTGAAGTTGGCCTATTTTCGGGCTTGTGGAGAGTTTGTTTTAATGATCAAAATTGTTCAAAAACTCGTTGAGAACTCCAATTCTGCGGAAAAAAATTATGTTCATCAAAAAATTGATTGATATTTTTTTTTAAACACATTTCCATTGAGAAAAATAGACTGAGGATCACTGAATCGAAGCCATTTTAATAGTTTTTTTTCTCAACGAAAACATGTTCTAAAAGATAAAGATCGCTATATCTGAAGTATCATGAGAAATTCCAAATACGGAGCTCAAATAACTTGTTTTGCCTTGCAAACATTGTCCCTAAAACAAAATCTTGTTTGTATAAAAGTTAGTGGAATTAATTGTTTTTGTGCTTAATAGTGGAACTAGCCAAAGTTAAACATATGATAATGGGTTGGGTTAGTATAGGTCCCATAAGATGGTAAGATCATTTAGAGTGGGGTATTGTTCACCATCTTTTGGAAATGAATGAACAAAGGGAAAATGACGGTCCATGACCTATTTTGATAATTAATATAGTCAATGACATTTTCAACATGTCCTTAGCGGGTATTAATTATTAAAAAACGTCATTGACCGTCATTTTCCTTGAACAACAAATTTAGACTCATCTTTCGCACATCTCGAGTAATTCTGGAAACCAATCCTATCGCCCAATTGCGGCGGTTCCCATTAAAGGCGGAGCAAAGTTCTATATGGATTGGACCAAAAGGAGTTGATATCACCTAAGATGTTTCGATCCTGAAACTTTAAAATAAAACAAACTTCTAAGTTTCAAGACTTGACCACTAGACCAACCTCTTTGAATTTGATGAACATGAAATTTGGAAAGATTTGAAGTTCATGAATTCTACAGAGTAAACGACTTGGATCATCAAAAGATATGCACAAGGCCAAAAGTAGACCAACTGCCATTGCAGGTGGGTTTCCCAACCGCTTGTGAATCCCGGACCCCATCCAATTAGGAGTTTTAAATTTTAGATTCTAATTATTACTAGACCTATCTTATTATTTTCAATTATTACTTTTATTTTTAATTATTTTTATTTTTCTCTCATTTAAATTCAAAATCCCAAAACGAGAGACAATTGTTCAAAATCTAAACCCAACTCTTCGCAATATCTACTTTCCTTTTTTTTTTCCTTTTAGTTTCTTTTCTCTCTTTTTGGTCATTATTTATTCTCCTCTCGAGTACCGTCATTAACCAATAAAAATACTGTTGGATAGTAAAGGCCAGAGAGAAAAGAGGCGGGAGCTCGTGGGGTAGTCCAAAACCCTAGTTTCAATCTTCTCAAATCCTTTCTCCAGAAACCTTACTCGCATTCTCTATCCATTTCTCGCTATTTCTCTCGTATTTTCTCGTCCAATTTTCTCTTGAAAACTTTCCCCTGCGATTGGATCTGAGTGTTTATTTCAAAGCCAGAATCTTTTGCGTTTGTGGGTTAGGATTGGTTAAAGCTAAGTTGTTGTTTTTTTATCGAAGTTTGGCTGTCAATCTTGGCTTATCTTTCTTTTAGTGTGGAATTTTGAAGTGGGTCGGGATTAGCTGGACGATTTTCAAATTTCTGAAGAATCTATTTAAAAATCGAGTCTTTGTGAGGCACCGGTAATAGTTTGGGCTGCCAATGCAATTTGTGTTCATATTGGAGGAATTTTCGGTGATTTTTCGTGCACCGAAAGGATTTTCTATCAATGTCTTGGGCAGGACCGGAGGATATCTACCTATCTACTTCTCTTGCAAGCTATCTCGATAGTAAGATTCAGGATTTTCTTCCCTTTTCTGTAGCTTATATTTGTACATGTGCTCAAGTTCTTGTTTTTTTCGGAATTCTTGTAGTTTTATCTTGTTTTTTCATGATTTTCTTTTCTTTTTTTTTTGTTGAAATTTGCTTGTACATTTAGAGTATTGGCAAATGTTGTCATTTGGTTCTTTTTGTCATACAAAATTTATGTCATAATGCGGGCAACTAATGAATAATGACGAGTATAGGAAAATTTGTTGGCAAGGCATGGAAAGTAAGAATTATATTAGGAGTAACGAATTGCAGCAAGCGTACTAGAAAATGGAGATACAGATTTGCGGGGCGCGGAATGGACAACAATTTGGCGGTTTGGAGTGTCTTTTGTACAAATTTTAAAATTCTATTCTTACTAGTTTGTGTAGTTCTAGGAAGAACGTAGTTGTTACCTAGACCATTTTCCTGATAGGATAGATCTTTTGATGCGTATGGGGTCCTTTTGTGATGGGCCTTTGTCTTTGTATGTGGGTGGCATTCGGCATTCCCTTATAATGCCCTCTCTACTGTAATGTTATTTATTGTGAAAAAAATTTGATCATGAACAAAGGACGGAAGGATAAAATGTGTTGATCAAATCTTTTGCTCTTGGTTGTTGGTAATTTTCTATGCCATTCAATGCATCTTTGTGTCATAAGATAATTTATTTGAGATAAAGTAATTATCTGACTCAACTAAACAGTTGAACTTGATGTATCCTCATAAAGTGAGGAATTGGAAATTTCCAAAAAAGAAAAAGTTAATTATTTAGAGATATTTGTGCTTATTGCTAATACTCAATTAACAGGAAGTTGGAGCAAGGCAGGGCAATGTCTGCTTTACACTTCTTCAACCGTTTTAGCTAAATGACCGTGCGAATGGGAGCCATATCGTATTGGTTAATCTTCTGCAAAAGAATGCATGTCAAGACTTTTCTGACCCCTACATTCCACTATTACCCTACATTGCACTCCTTCAACCGTATTAGCTAAATGTCTGTGTTGTAGCTATGGCTGGCCTGTCAGTTGGGCCAGCCGGCAGATGAGCCAGACCAAGAGTTGCTCAATCTCAGGCTGGATATTTCTATCAAGCTCAAGCTTATGATATTAGCCCAAGCACCAGTTACCTTACTTCCCCTAGCTCAGCCTTTTTTAATCTAGGCTTCTAGCTGAGCTCAAGCTTGAAAAAGTTGTTGGTAGAAAGACAGCAAAAAATTCATCACATTGATTGTATTAGTTGGTTACTTTTGCAAAGAGATATCATGTACACAAAATAAAAAATTCTGTTTTGCTAGCTAAGGCTTGCGCCCAAACCTTAAAACCAGGGAATGAACACTTATCCATTGGGTTTTGCTTTTGGTAGAAGTTTGAATCATATATATGATGTCATGTCTATGACACAGTAAAATATTAACACCGTTTGGGTGGCCCTAGCTTTGGCCGAGTCATAAGGAACTCTCTTTCCTCTTCTTTCCTCTTCTTTCAGCTGTTCCTAGTGACTGGTTTTTTGTGTTATCTTTGATTCTTTAAAGTTGAACATTGTCAAAATCCTGAGTTTGATGAATAGGTTTTTTCAAATTCACTAGTACACACTAGTCTATCTATGGCATTCATCTATTCCTTATATACTTCTGAAGGAACTTGTATATCTCTGTGTGGAAATTCAAATATCTAGATATATGTCGAGAACAGATACAGATAGGCTCCAAATCAGGATAGGCTAGTGTCCTCCTCGCTCCCTTTTCAGTTCTCTGGGTTTTTTGCTTATTCGAATATCTCTTTTTCTTTTGCAGAGAAGCTTCTTGTTTTGCTGAGAGATGGCAGAAAACTGTTGGGAATACTTCGTTCATTTGATCAATTTGGTACTGTTTTTTTCTTAGTCGTAATTAATTGAGATTTCTTTTACCGGCAATATCAGTGCTCATTTAACTGATGAGGCATTATATCTTATTTTCAGCTAATGCCGTTCTCGAAGGTGCGTGTGAGCGAGTTATTGTTGGTGATCTATATTCTGACATTCCGTTGGGTTTGTACATAATCCGTGGGGAGAACGTCGTTTTAATCGGCGAGCTGGTATGGATCCTTATTTATGGCCTTCTGTCACTTCAGAAAATTTAGGTATACCAACCTACCTCATACTTTCTTGAAACTTAATCTGATTGTTTAGGATTTGGAGAAGGATGAACTTCCCCCTCATATGACTCGTGTTACAGAAGAAGAGATAAAAAGCGTAAGTGTTACTTATGGTTTTCTAAAAACTGCATGCTTTCTACTAAGGTAATAGGATATTATTGATTCATGTTGCGTACTGTAGTCTCTTGCTTGGGGCGAATGTTGCTTGTTGCTTGCATTGTTTCATTTTATGGTTCTCTGAGTATTTTGGGTTTTCTTTTTACTCATTGACTTGTGGAAAAATCGTTGCCCTTCCCTTGCTCCTTGCAAGCTAACACTTTGTTGCTTTGCCTGCTGTTCAAGAATACTCCTATAGAACTACAAAATCATCCATCAATTGGAAACATGTCTAGTTTTCTTCTTGTTAATTCTTATATCACATATTGAATGGCAATTTGCTCATTTGCTGATTTTAGTTACGATCTATAAGTGGATGTCTTATTCATATTCTACCCGTTTGATACTCAACCCCCCCAACCCCACCCCACACACCACCACCACACCGCCCCCCACCCCCCCCCAAACCACCACCACACACACACAAAAAAAAAAAAAAACACTTCACCCTTAGGCTACTTTCTAATTTCTATACATATTATATCACCTGGGCAAGTTCTTTTCTCCCAGTAAACACATGATATTTTTTGGATTTAAGCAAAAATGAACATGAGGATCCCCTACTAGACCACAATGTTATGTCCTGACTCCTGACACAAGCGTGTGAATAAATAGAATGGGCAGCGAAGTTAAACTTACGATACAATGCCAAAAGAGAGTGGTCACTGGTCACCCGGGTATCAAAGTTGAGTTCACAATATATGTTGTACCGCTTACCACTTGTATAGTTGCAGCATTCTCACCCCCCAAAATAGCCCCCCTCAAAAGAACCGAACCCTCGTCCATTTCTAGGTTTTAAGATCTTTTCTGGTGAATCCATCTGAATAAACTACAAGAAGTATGTATTGAACTTGACGTGTTGTTTTTCGGGGAATTTTTGATGTCCCCAACTTTGTAGGAGCGCAACTATTGAAGCCGAATTTTGGATTGTATGTATGTGGCTGAGCTGTAATGTGCTGTTTGGTCTGTGTTTGAGTGAGCTCAGAAATATTAACC
The DNA here is from genome assembly GCA_014282245.1 of Rhododendron simsii. NCBI lineage: Eukaryota > Viridiplantae > Streptophyta > Magnoliopsida > Ericales > Ericaceae > Rhododendron > Rhododendron simsii. The sequence continues at coordinate 33,327,925 of CM024960.1, forward strand.
AATTAATGCATGACAACTCAGTCAATATGGAGCTGGAAATCCAATTGAATAATCTTTTTTCTTCCAATTAGTCAGCTATGGCATGGTATGTTGAACGGTGGAAAATCACCTTCAGTGGATGTGCAAAAGAGAATTTAAGCAACTTTCTATTTCACTTCCAGTTTTAGTCACATTTTCAAATTTATCTTCTATATGTTTAGTTTTCATTTGTCTATCCAGGTTTTCTTTCATTCTGCCTTGTGTTATAGAAGTCTTTTCTGTGCTGTGCTTCCCTCTGTAACTAACTGTATGTTGTTATGTAATATCAACAGGCACAAAAGGTAGAAAGGGAGGCCTCAGATCTGAAAGGTTCCATGAGAAAGAGGATGGAGTTCCTTGATATGGACTAGTGTCCGTGTTTACGACATCCAGTCATTCATTTTGCATTGAGCCCTCGCCATATTATACGCAAATATTAACGCGGTTGGTGGTTGTTGGGTATTTGAAAATAGGCTGGATACCTATTTTGGGTAAAACTTTTCGAAGAAATCACGTGTTGAGAAGACGACGTTTTATCTGTTAGTTGTTTTAATAGTGATAGCTTCTCCTCACCTTCAGTGGCATTTCAAAGGAAGCAGTGTAGAGACTGGAGGCTGGAGATCTTTGGGTCATTTAGCACACCTGATAAGGGATCTGGGAGACCTGTTTCTTTTGTTCTGGAGAGACTTTGATCTCCAATTATGGCAGATATGTAGAGACTGGTGAGGTGGGCTTTTGGCAATTTTTAGCCCATTTGAAATATTTTACTACTTCGTAGTTTCTTGTTTATTTTTACGTTGTCATTAGCATGTTTGGAGGGTGTGCTCTGGTGTTTATTTTAGCTGCTGCCAGGCCTTCCAAGAACTCAACTACTCAAGATAGACCAACCCTAGTTCTTGCAAAACAGTATTCAAATCTCCGACCTATTAGTCAGTACTGCCATGAATAAGTTGATGTATCTGGCTATCTGCAACTGAGACAGAGGGATCACATTTTTTTCCTCCAATGGTTAGGTTTGTCCGTTTCCGTTTACGCGCACCTCGACTAATAGGAATCATACTTCCATACCCCGAGGTGCTTGATTGTGGAAATAAAGTGTTCTGAGATTGGTCGCAATACAAAACAATCCAGGTGCCAGAAGTTGTTCCACTTTGCCGATTGATACTGGGATAGGCTGGTAGCATGGGTTATAAACTTGTCTGGAGGGTGGATGCCTTTCAATCCTCAGTGCATTCCACATATGTTGGGATTATTATTGCAAAACTGTCCAGTTTTATACGACATAAACCACAATCCAATTGGGAATGATACTCTTTTCGTCTCAAAAAATTGTTAGTTGTTCTACGTCCTTGAGTCAGCAGCTTCTCAACTCAAAAAAATTCAGGATTCATAACTTAGTTTTGGGTCCACATTTCTACTCTTTTCGTCTCTTGATGTTAGTCTTTTATGTGATTTTAGGCTATCCCAAAATATTAGTTGTTCATTAAAGTCAAGGGTTTTTTTTTGTAAATTTTGAAGACTAATCATGATTAAAAGTGAGACTTAAGGGGCGATATTAAATTCAAACCAAATCTGAGGGGGGAATAATAGTTTTTTTGTTTCTGACCCTACCGATCCGGACTAATATGCACTATTATCGGGTCATATGCCTACAGAACATGCCAACCTGTCAATCCGCCCCATATGGGTGCCCTCAAAACGGCACGAGATCTCCCTGTTCGACCTCCTTCCGGACAGGGGGTCTGTCCGATCCTCTTTCGACTGTTGATATCATAAATCAACGGTTGAGATAGACCGAGCATTATTTACTTCAAAATGACGTCGTTTTGAAAAAGAAGTGCTTGGCCTATCTCAATCGTTGATTTGCGAGATCAACGGTCAAGAGGGATGAGACATGCGCCTGTCTAAAAGGGGATCAGACAAGAGATCCGGACTCCCCCAAAACTAACTAATAGTAATTCAGTTGTCTCATGGTATACCATACACCTTTATCCGTCACATTTAATATTGAATCCCGTAAATGTGCGATTGATAAAGATATCATAGAATGACACAGTTGGGCCCCAAAATCACAAAGTAATTCTCCCAAATACTTGATTCAGATACTTTCCAGTTCCGGTGCTGTATCAAAGTCAAAGGTCCACTACGCTTACACAAGTCTACCATTTCTTTGTTTAACATCAGATTAAATTCCATGCGAGTAAACAAATCAGTTTTTAAAGAGCTTCAAGTATACGATATATACAATTTTAATCATGGATTTAAGAGCCCATCAATGGCCACGTTGAAACCAGAGTGGGAACACGTCCAACATATGAACTTTAGTACGATATGATGACAAAGTGATGTTGTATTGCTAAGTTAAAGTTGTCGTAAAAAATAATTAATCCATACTAAATAAAAACTCATAAATCAAAGGAGTTCGTCATGGTCTAAAACTCGGAGTTACACCTTAAGATTTCGTATTCAGAATTTTTTACGTACGATCAATTTTTATTATGAGACTGATCCATGTGAAATTCTGTTTTGTCGTTTTATTAGTTTTTCAAGTATAGACGTATAAAGTAGTCGTTCACCCTTTTTAAATATAAATGGGATATGCATAACAAAAGTTGAGTGTGATCGAGACATTTAGATATACAAATGTGAAATGCAATAAAATTTAACACCGACGGTTGCACATGTCACTAGCTCCAAATAAGAATTTCAATGAATTTAACCATATTTTATTTTATGGGTCCGGCCATTTTAGCTCGAAAGATCTGCGGAGGACTTCACTCTCATCATGAGTCTACCCTTTTAGCAGATCCACACCTCTTTCTCTCTCTCTCTCTTTCTCTCTCTCTGGAACCGGAACTTCAGCAGAGCGAATTCAACTGGCATCAATGTCAATGCCGTGGCTTTTTCAGTCAATCCCAGCTCTACTACTAGCACTATCTCTTCTCTTCGCTTTGTCATCGCCGAGCGTTGAAGCCTCCGTACATCTTTACTCGGGAGAGAAATTCGTGACCAAAGGCAACGCATTCGTAGTCCACGCCGGCAGCGAGGGAATCTACTCCTCTTCTTCCAATGGCAACGAATCCTCTTACATACGGTGAATTTCGTTTCTCTTTCGTAAATCTGCTAAAAAAGATCCGTCTTTTTGGTTAAATTCGAGATCTCCTCATTTTCATGCGAATGACTGTGTTGGTTAGTGGTGAAATGGAGGGAAATTGGGATTATCTGGTTTATCAATTGGTATTATTTGAGATCTGAGTCAATTTTATGGTGTCGTTTGGTTCTGTATTTCATGCCAATTTCAGAGGAAAATTGTCAGCTGTCACTTTCTCATGTGTTGCCTTTGCGTTTTCTCGGTTTTCTCAAGGGGATTTGATGATAATGGGGGGTCATTTTCTCGACATTCAACAGGAACATGTGAATCACTTGACAAAAAGCTCCTTGTTATGACTTGTTAGGGGCCTTAGGGCATCCCCAACCCTCACTCAAGTCTTGCTCAAACTTCAATTTTGATTTTGAGAACCCTCCCGGAGGAATTTTATTCTCTTTTCTGTTTTTAACTCAAATCAAGGGAGACTTCTTTTGCTCAAATTTTTTGGAAAGAGGATATTGAATTGAATTGAGTTTTTCACATTATACAAGAGAGGAGCCTATATAGGAAACAGTGAAATAGGAAATATATTAATATATACTAACATCCCCCTCAAACTCAAGGTGGATGAAACCGACTTGAGTTTGCAAAGGGAAATAGAAAGAAATGCGAGACAGTGGATCTGTTGAGCTGTTCAAATTGATAGTTGAGATCCCGAGACAGAACAACCGTAGAGGCCAGTAGGAGAGTGCATCAGCCCTCTTGAGATCCGCAGCAAAATCCGGAGGAGTGAGCCAGTTTAACCAATCATGGTCGTACGGTGAGATCCTGGATGGAAAGATCCATACAAGTTGAGACGGGAGAGATCTGAGGCAAAGTTTTGGAATGCTAGAGAGATGATGAGTGGTGTTGATGGTGATAGAGATGAAAGGAGATTAAACATTGATGGCAAATTAACCATTTTTCCAGTAATGAAGTGTGAACTTGAATGTTGTGATTAGATCTTATGCCCAATTGATTGGTTCATATCAAAAGTATTGAAGAGAAGGAAGAGTTGGAGATGGCCTCATTAACTGCATTTTTTTCCCGCAGTGTTAATTTGTTCAAAAGTTATTTGGAATTGCTAAAAATCTGTCTTCAATGGTATTGTTGAAAGGAATTAATTTTCTTCAAATCAGATCTTTATCCTGGAAGTCTATGGCAAAGAACTGTTTTGTCCATGGCTTCAACATTTTTATAGCTCCAAGTCTTCCTAGCTTCATTGGTTAGTTTCTAATGCTTTTATTTCAAATTTAATTTAGCCGTAGTGTGAAATAGGAATTTTTTTCGTTGAATGTATGAAACCGATGCCTAACCTTTGTCAATGGTTTGAATCAGGTTTGAAAAGATTACATTCAAGAGGCCCAAAGAGTTCTCAAATGTCAGCTCACTGCCAATTCATGCCGTTATTTTTGAGGTGGATGATAGAGAGACAATTGGAGGCTCAGCTTATGGGGGCCAAAGAGCTGTATGCTGTACAGCAGATCTTGCGAAATTGGGTGTGTGCACACAAGGAGAAATCATTCACCGGCAGTCCATCAAAAATCCTGGCTGGCCCCAAGTGTTTGGTGTGTCGTTTGGTGTTGATGATCTAACCTCAACATTGAAATCTAAGACGATACAAATTACAAAAACGGGGATGTATAATCTCTATTTCATTCATTGTGATCCGAATCTCAAGGAGTTGGTCGTAGAGGGGAAATCTGTGTGGAAAAATCCCTCTGGTTACTTACCTGGTAGAATGGCTCCACTTATGAACTTTTATGGGTTCATGTCTCTTGTATTTGTGATACTTGGAGTGTTTTGGTTCTCTCAGTATGCAAGATTTTGGAAAGAGGTGCTTCCATTGCAGAATTGTATAACCCTAGTGATAACATTGGGCATGTTTGAGGTGGCCTTGTGGTACTTTGATTATGCCGAATTTAATGAAACTGGAGTTAGACCAACTGGGACCACTGTCTGGGCAGTCACCTTTGGCACCGTGAAACGCACAGTTTCACGTTTGATAATCCTGACGGTTTGTATGGGCTATGGTGTTGTAAGACCTACCCTAGGTGGTCTTACTTCAAAGGTTGCAATGCTCGGAGGAACCTTCTTTCTTGCATCAGAAGTGCTTGAACTGGTAGAGAATGTTGGAGCCATCAGTGATCTTTCAGGGAAAGCAAGACTGTTTTTTGTTCTTCCTGTGGCTTTCTTGGATGCTTTCTTCATTCTTTGGATATTTACCTCGCTCTCTGGTACTCTGAATAAGCTTCAGGTACTTGATCTCTTTCTTGAAACTTGAAAGCACCTACTTACAATAATCTTGGAGTAAGATTATAGCCAGTTGTTTGACAATTGTTTAAGCAAATCTACAATATTTATTTGCTCTGATTGGTACTGCTTGTTCGTATTCTGGAGCTCAAGTGATGCTCATCTAGCTGATGAAAAGGGCGAAATGTTTTGTGAATCAGTTGGCATTCTAATCTGGTTAAACATATTTTGGGGACGTCATTTTTGCTCTTGATAAAGGTGTACTTGCCTAGGCATTGTGGAAATGTATAAATGGTATGGAAAGCCATGAAAAGCTAAAAAGACCAACTTCTAAAAAGTATTTAGAAGTCATGGTGGAAAATAGTAAGTGGTAGAATAGGCACTTATTTATGAAGAATTTGCTGCTTGTGTAGGCACAGCTTATCAAGAAACTTTCTACGAAATCGCATTCCTCTTATTGTTGAACCTTGGCATTCACTCTGTAGAAGCTACGCCTGATTCGAATTCAAATGACATTACAACTTCCGTTTGATTATGTCAATTCTGAGTTATGCTGTTATTGGGGCCATGGTAACAAATCAACTATCCTATTGTGCCCAGATCAATGTGATTTACAAACTATTTTAAAAAGTTGAAAACGGTGAACTTGGGATCTGAATGGATTTCACTCACAGGTCAAGGTGTTATGCAAGATGTGTTATGTATCATAGTTAGGTCTTTGGATACCGTTTAGGGCTGCTAGATCCTATGACTAGATTGTGTGCATTTTGCCTTCTTACTATGAGCTTATGGAAGCCTGGGCTTCACTTTTCCTGTTGCCCCAGAATGTCCCTTCCAAGTTCCATCTTATGCTGCATTCTGAAATGACACCTGCCTTTTTCTAAAGTACCAAGTTCTATTTTTGCTACTGAATTCTAAAAAGACAGACACCAGCATAATAACATTTGCTTATTGATTTGATGTGGCAGGCTAGACGGATGTTGGGAAAGCTAGATATATACAGGAAGTTTACAAATGCTTTGGCAGTAACTGTTATTGTGTCAGTAGGGTGGATATGCTATGAGGTAATCTCCCTCAGGCAACTAATGCTAATTTATCTCTCTCGCGTGTTATGGAATTTTGAGTATAAACAATGAACCGTTCAAGAAAATGCAAACCTCGAAGGGTCTGTAGACGGTAATTCACCTTCCCCTATTCTAAATGGATTCAGTTCCTCCCCAGTCTATTTTCATGGACTGGACTGTTCGGTGGGCCCGTTTGTGGGCCCTTCCTGGATCTACTTTGATGATCCAATCCATCCATATTTTAGAACTTGTTGAGAAGTGAGAACATCATTCACCTAGAAAATCAAGTTGATCGTTTTTTTTGTTTATGATTTCAGAACACATTTATTTTAGAACATAACAAGATTACAACCCCGAATTGGAACCCATTTGACCCATTTCTCAAGACAAATGCATTCTGAAATAATATCAACCGGTATCCAATCAACGTGATTTTTTACGTGGTTGATGTGATCGACGAGCTCTAAAACGTGAATGGTTTGGATCATCAAAATGGGCCCAGGAAGGGCCCACAAATGGGTTAACTGAACGGTCCAGTCCATTGTCATGGACTGGAAAGGAGCTGACTCCAGAATGGAAGAGGATCATTTGGAGTCTACATAGTAGTTATTGGCCTCTGAAGTTATCATTTGGAGTCTATATAGAGAGAAAGCTACCATCAGCATCTTTTCAAAATATGATAGGATTCGCAGTCAAGTTCATTCTTTGATGTTTTTGTAATATGGTCCAAATTTGGTGAGTCAGTTCCAGTTTGAGCTCAGGTAAATCTGTTATAAACAAATATCTGACAAAACCCTTTATTTTCACATCATGGATTTCCCCTCCCATCCAGGAGAGATTGTACCTCACTCCACTTCTTTAATATATAAATACTAATCCTTTATTGTCCGTGCGTATGTGTGTATTGCAGCTTCACTTCAAGTCATCTGATGTGTACAATGAGCGATGGCAGAATGCTTGGATCATCCCTGCCTTCTGGCAAGTTCTCTCTTTCTCTCTGCTCTGCGTCATCTGTGCTCTCTGGGCGCCATCTCAGAACTCTATGAGGTAAAAAAACTTTCTTCAAGACACATCCTGCATATACTATGTCATATTCTGCAATTTGTATAGGCGGATTACAGTCCATTGCAATACGTTGCAGTCTCCACTCGAGGAGTTTTTCGCGTAAAAGAAAGAAATCATTGCCACTGATGTTTTTTCTCTCATTTGGATGTTTTTACCTGGCAGGTATGCTTACTCGGGCGATCCAAGTGAAGAGTTTGACAAGGATGATACTTTGACGCTCATAAAACCGTCCCCTATGCCTTCAAAGGATATCCGAAGTCCAACTGAAGTCATGCCAGTATATGGTGGAAATGGAGTATCAAACGGTGATACGGAAGAAGACAAGACGGAATAGCTGTTAGACTTGATAGTTTGTGAGAAACACCGTTACTCCAATGATCATCCAGACGATCGCATTGTCACTCCCTGAGCCATTGTAGAACTTGTGCCGGTGGAGTTGGTAAAATTACTTTAGGGGAAATACGATTGAGGTTGCCTTTATATGTTTTCTTGTTCTCTTTGTTCCCTCTCTTGTCTTGTGTATCTCGTTACCATTTATTTGTTTGATATAGACTTCTACCATGTTTCCATAATTGTTAGCCACGGCTCGTGGGTTTGGAATAGCACAGTTAAGTTCATCACTAGCAAACGTTTCTCGATGAATGAAGCAAATTTCTCGTCCTATGAACCCGATAAAATCTGGTGTTATGCATTTTTTTTTGAAGATGTCAATGTATTCATAGGAACTCAAGTCAAGTCTTTACACAAGATGGAATCAAGACCGGGTGAAATACAACCCGATTGAAATAAAATCTTCCTATCAAAACATTTAGAAGCTATCCAGTGCGCTACTTTGTTTTGTCCCCTACAACACCACACAAAAGACCATTGTCTCGTCTTGGCCCATTCTTTGATATCCTGCACCATAGCTTCAATCTCCCAGGGGCACTGATTTACCATCAGTCAAGCACGAAATGAGAATCTTGCAATCAGATTCAAAGGTCACATTCTGGTAGTTTTCTTCAATTGCCACTTTACCAAGCTTCAATGGATAGAGCTGATGAAACCGTAGTTTGCCCCCACCGCCACACCTGAGCCAATCCACCACTATCTCTAGCAATAATGCCAAAGGCAGCTAAGCTGCGGAAGGATTTGAGTGCTCCGTCACAGTTGAACTTTATAACCAATGGGAAAGGTGGTGACCACCTTTCCAACCGGCTTGGCCTAGAGAGGCCTCCTTCCCTCTGCTGACATACCCCTTGCAAGTAATCCATATTAGCTTTTCTTGCTTGCTCAATGACCTCCTCTGGGACTGACTTCCGACTATTGAAAACGAAATTATTCCTCGCCTTCCAAATGGCCCAATAAATTTGGAAAATATCCCCCACAACCTCTTTACTTGTTTTCTTCGCTAAACACCCACACAAAATATCTTCCAACCACTTATCCACTGCTCGAATCTCATTATGAAAGACCCAAAAGGCTTTCCCACTCCCAAACCAAACTGCCTTACTCCACAGCAATGAAAAAGGAGATGTTCAATTGATTCACTTGCACTGTCACAGATTTGGCATGTTGGATCGGGACTGCACTTTCTTCAGAAAAGATTCTCTACAAGCCACCAGACCACTTTCCACATAAACATATGCACTTTAGGGGCAGTAGGAATCGACCACAACTTGTTCTACATTCTTCCTGAAGGAGTGAAGGAACATGACGGAAGAGCTGGGTTAACTTCCATCAAATTCAGTCTCCTCTAAGCGTAGCCCGACTTGACATTGTACTCTCTCGTTTTTTAATGCCTATGTTTGTGCATTTAGGCAGGAAAAGAGAGCTTGACTACTCTATGGAACTACTCCCCTAGCGCAGGAGAAATCAATTGAGAACAATGAGCAGCCGTCCGCCCAGGGGCAGACCCACCATAGGGCACAAGGGGTCAAATGCCCCCACGCTCTTTAATTTTTTTTTTTTTTTTGCTATTTTATGTATATATTATTTATGTTGAATGCATGTAAGTAGTTGTCTGTTGGTGCAATAGTACATTGCTCTCCTAAACAAGAGATGGTGGGTTTGAGACTACCCCAATGCTCTCCTGTAGGTTTTTTTGCCTTTTTCTCAAAAGCCTACTGAAAATGTGTTTTTTTTCTTCCCAAAAGGCAGTAGAAATAGTAATGTATACCTTATTTTTTATATTATTCGTGGGTTCAAGTCTACCCCCACGTTCCATTAGTATACTTTTTGTCCCCAAAACTGTAATAGTAGAGTTAGTAATAGAAAAATAGATAATGAACATATGATGATGTTGTTTTAATGCATTTAGTCAAGGTGCGCAAGTTTGCCCTAGTAGCTAATTATTAAAATACATGTATACTTTAGAATTGTTAATTTATCATGAATGCTATTAATTATTTTGGAGTAAATGTGTTTAACTGTAACTCGTATATTATGGTTACAAAAAAAATTGGTGCTCCCGCTATGTCAAATTCTTAGATCCGCCACTGCGTCCGCCTTCGCAAAAATATATAAAACTATAAACTACACTAGGGAACTACATAAACCACTCCCATAATGTAGGAGAAGATGATACTTGAAGGCAAGTGAAATTTCTTATTATTTAAAATTACAAATTGTATATTTTGGAACCCTCTTCAAGCCAAAAAAAATGGGGGCCGGAAGCGACGGCTTCCCCTCTAAGCCGACTCCCTACACGGTGGTCAATTTCACCCCGGCCCCGGGCATGACTAGAACTTTGCCGGTCAGAATAGGATTCATAAGCACGACTCCCTTCCTCTCCTCGACTGGAAGCCCATCATCCTACTGTCTGCGCCTCACACAGAGCTAAACCTGGACCACTGAGGTTGGTGTGTATCGAGAGACAGCTTGAATTTGACAGCGGCTTCGGTAGTTTACAGCACCACTACGCAAGAGGACGGGTTGGTCAAGCATAATAGTATAAGTAATTATGAGTATTGTCCACTGAAATGTCAAAGTGTGACAAAAAAATTCTCGAGTTGGCATCCTAATGTTGAGGCCCACATCTAGAAGGGTTATCTTCTCTCTTCTTTCTTCAAGATTATCTCTCTCCCTTTCTTTTCAACAATCACGATGTCGAATCACAACTAATCTCCTTTTCAGTTCGGTCAAAAACAAGCTATTCACACCGGTCACCGAAACTAGAGAATTCATTAAAAATTACTTTATTACAATCTGACATCAATAATCGAACCATGGTCAATTGTGTGGAGAACAAATCCGCCAACTACTCTGAGCTAAAATTCTCTCCCTCATTTTCCTTTTATCTAATTGCGCAGTCAACTATTTTAAAGTCAAAAATAGAAGAAGCCAAACTATATTGAGAAGATATTTTCCCAAAACCCCGTTCAACTGTGGGAAAAATTGCAAGGCACCCAACTGATGTACTATCTTTCAATGTGGTTATATTCACAGGACTATAATGATAGCAAATCAACATCACTTGACCCTTTTGGTTATCGTACCATGTCAATAGAAAATGGAGGACATCTGATAGTAGATGCAATTTCCCCGTGCTGATAATTATTGGCAGTGACATCTTTGTTTCAAGGATGAGTTATAACATTTATATAATCGTTTTAGTAGTGCTCCCTCTGTCACAAATAATAGTCCCTTACGAGAAAATTTGCAATTTTGTTTTTTCACATTAAATTAAAAATTTTAATTAGTTTTTTAAAATGTTCAAAAATACTTTTTTTTTTTTATCCAAAAAGTATACATTTCTTCATATGAGACTATCAAAATGGAATGGAGGAAGTTCAAGATAAGGAGCACTATACAGTACTTCGTAAGCACAATCTTGCTGATGCAACGGAATTCAAGAAAGACTAGTTAGCATACTAGTCCAAACGAGATAAATAACTCGTCACAACGAGCAAATCTTACGCACAAGAAAGAAAGGAAAAACTCTGCAACATTATTAATTAAAAGCTTTCTAATTGAATAGGTTACGGTCCTTTTTATAAGACCCTAACTCTAGAAATCCTACTGAAAAAGAAATTTTAAGTCATGCCAAAACAAACAGTATTAAAGAAAAGATATTTCTTATTTAATTAAATAAAATCTTAATTCTTGTAGACCAAGAATCCTAATAAAGGTAAAAATCAAAATCAAATCGAATACGGAAAGTTAATAATTATAACCTAAACAAAAATATTCCTAGTAAAAATCTTATTCTAAAATAATAAAAATAAAATACAAAAACTCTCCTTTTTGGTCCTATATCACTTGCCCTGTCTAAGAATCACGAACTCCCCGAGCAGTCAGTTGAAAGTGTTTGATTATTTGACTTAACTAGAAGATTGTAAAATAGTCATCAGTCTAACTTGGGGTCTTTTTCAGCTTTTACTCCAAGTACCGGTAAATCTATGCAATCCTCGTTCAAGCTGCCTTTTGTCATGTGTCCATTGTTCTGATTAAAATCTGAGCCGTCCATGGGACAGCTCGGATTGACCGCACTACACGGCTATATTGCGAGGCACACTACAGCACCCCCAAATCCAGGTTTGATGGGGTGAGCTTGAATTTTTGCCTCACTGACATGAATCAGTGAATAGAGTGAGCAAGCAAAGATTATTCAGCACCTTAATGGTTAACCATCAGAGGATATCCATGCTAGACTTACGGGCCGCTTGTTAGTTGTTTGGTAGGAGTATTTTCTTTCTTCTTCATATTTTCATCTTTTCTCCTTCACCATATCAATATATACAATATGGAAGAATTATTTGACGGATCAATTTTTAAACGGCTTTTGGGAGAATTTTGTAAACCCCTCCCTTCATTTCAAGAAGAACACCCGAAAGACGCTTCTGCTTTCTTGGTCGAAAATGAATCAACAGAGCAAGGAAGAGTTTACCAAATGTGCAATACCCAGAACTGCCGTCTAAGAGTTCCATTGTCTAGATCATCCAATACAGAAACACAGACACATAGTTTATAGTTCCAATATTTCCAAAGCTCGACAATGGAGTTTCATCTGAGTCATGAACTTGAAGCACAAATGAATACTCTAATGGGAATACAGAATAATACGGCGAGATCCATGGAAGAAAACTAACTCATTTCACACAAATTAACAACATAGTAAAAGCTCCATAAACAGTTACTACAAGAGGAAGTAATCCAAAGGTACTCAAAAACAAGATCCAACCTCGTAGTGATTTGAGAATTGTTGTTTCTTTATTACAGTACTTGTACAAATTTCAACTGTCCCAAGACTCATCAGTTTGACACCTTCTAAAGCACTTGAGACCATAGGAACTACTGTCAAATGCTTGTTCATTTCTACTAGATATTAGAGTACAACATACAACAATTCCCCTATGAACAAATGAACCAAAAAAAAAAAAGCCAGAATGTAGTAACAAATAAAACAACAACAGCGAAGAAGCATTCAAGTTCAGCGACTCAGGTAACTCTGGGGAGGAATAAATCATCACGTTCACTGGATCTCTTCTAGTGTCTGCAGGAATTTCAGACAAGGGAAACCCAGAACGACCAGAACCGTGCACCCAAACACTCCATCAAAAATTCAAAGAATGTGGTCCTAGATTCTATCTCAGTAAAACTCATCCTGATCTCCTCCTCAAGTGTTGCGAAACTGGGTACCCCTCAAAGAAATCCAACAACGCGCTTTCTAAATCCTCAACTGAGTACTTGATATAAGTCTCAGGGTGCCTCCCACTTTCTATATGGCTCCTGAACCGGCCTAAGAATGACCGGTAAGCCGGAATCAACTTCTCTGAAACCGATATCCGGAGCTCTTCCCTGAGCTGGGTATCCGGTATCAGCCATGTGGCTTGAATCCTGTGAACCTCATCAAAAATAGAATTGAAAGCCTTAAACCTCTCTCTCAAAGCAGTCTTCGAAACCCCCGACGAGAAACTACCACTCACATGTAACCCCTCATCTCTCAAACAATACAAAACTCTAACCCAAGTCGATCTCTGGTAGCTATTGGCCGCCTGCTGGAACTTCCCCGTTAACTTCTTTAGGAAATCGTCTCCGATCAATTCTCTAAGATCCGGCGAACCCTTAATTTTCTGAACAATGTAATGAACATTGTTCATCATGAATAAATGAGCTATTGAGTCATCTTTATAGAGTTTAGACTTCCCATCCAAATTGAACTGTAATATCACAATGATCCAAATCAAATGCAAAGATAAAGGGGACCTCCCCTCCAGCTCAGCAAAATCCATATCCGGGATCGACGGATCGCCGGAGTATCTCGACCCCGTTGACGGCTTAGATACAATCAATTCAATCAAGGTTTGCTTGTAATCAGATATCAAGCTTATGTAATTCATAACGTATCTAGTCAAGGGGTGAATTGTACCTCCTGGAACCGGAACCCTAGACGGCTCGCGAAGCACGGCGTTTTCGAACTCCGACAGAATCCCCCTCGCCGCCTCCGCCAACCGGGTCAGAATCTCCGCCGCCTGAACCCGGATCGACTCGGCCGAGTCGGACTGAAACACGGCATCGATATCCGGAAGCAAGTTGGACAGCGCGTCGTGCAGATCCAAGATCTTGAACAGCTTCTCGGGCGACCGGCGGCTGATGCTGATCGCCTCGGCGAAGTTAAACAGCTGGATCGCGGGGCCCTTAACCGTCTCCACAAAACATGCTTCGTCAGTTGCGGTCCCTATGTTGTCGAATATCTGCTGGCACAGCGATTTCTCGCTGGCGAACAGGATCCGGACGCAGGCTTTGGCGGCTCGTATCCACCGTCGGATTTTGGTCTCTAAAACCTCCCACTCCAGCCTCTGGATGTCCCCGATGCTTAGTTTCTCCACGCCGAGCTTCTTAAAGCCCGCGTCCACCGCAGACTTCCGTACGCTGCCGTACACCTGGACGCACTCCCGGGTGTATCCGGCCGAGATCATCCTCTCAGCGATACTCCTGAGATCAGATATCGCCTCGGGCGGGATCAAATCGATCTCTCGGATGCTGTTCGTGGACCGATAGCTCGGAGTAGTGCTATCCTCTCCTTCTCCATCTCCGGCAGCACCTCGCTGAACAACATCGAATTCCCTGCTGACGTCGTCCTCGCTATAGTAGCGAGAGCTGTCGATGCTGGAAGCGGAGGATCGGCGGGAGGAGGAGACGCTGCTGGGATCGAAGACGCAGGAATCCGGCTCGATGTGGGAAATCAGGAGGTTCCGGAACTCGTCCTCGAGGCGGGCCATGGCGATCTGTATCGCGGAGCTGGCCTTGCTCTGGTCGTCGGCCAGCGCGGTCGACTCCATCGAGCGCTGGATCTCGTCGACGGCCGTCAGGTAGGTGTCGATCTCGCGGCGGTCGCCTTCGAAGATCATGCGGTCCCTGGCCTCCTCCGACGCCGTCGAGTCCCAGCGGAGTATGATTCTCTCGGCCGATTCGAGCGTTGCGGCGGCGTTCCTTGGAGATTCCATAGGTGGTTGGAAATTGTTGATTGTTGTACAGCCACCACTACCTCCACAATGTTTATCCCCCCCCAGAGACAAAGATTGAACAGTAAACCGATTTGGGTTTTTTTGGTTTTTTTTCCCCCTTGACTGTGACTGTGAGTGTTTGGTGGGGTAGAGAGAGTGAGGAGTAAGATTCCAATAGGAATAGGAAAGGAGAAAGAATTCTCTTTGGAAATTCCTAAGAAGAAGAGGGAAGAATAGAGTAGAAAGTGGGTTTACTTTCAGATTGGATTCAGGAGATTGGTTGATTTATATAGTTTAGAGAGAGATTAGGGCGCGAGTTGTCGTTTTACCGGTTTAAATATCAAAATACTCCGTAATCATATTGACTTTGTTCGTTTAGCATACTTACTTTGTTTAAACTTTATTGTTCAATCATTACTCTATATCTTTCTTCAATCATTACCTTATTTCTTCAATTATTAATTCCATTTCTCTCTCTATCTCTCTCCACTCATTACCCCTCTTTCCAATCATTACCCTATTTCTCTCTCTACTCACTACCAAAACTAAAATACCCAATGTGCTAAACGAACAAGGCCATTATTATCATCGGAGTATTTATGATGTTAATTTTAGTTGCATTTTTATTTCAATGGAACCAAAAAAAAAAAAAAAATACTCGTAGAAAAGAGGGAAGCCATTTGGTTGATTATTTTATGGCAATTTTGAGTCTCCAATTGCATTTTTATGGGTCCCAACTCCCAACAGCAGGGACTAAAAGACAAAAGAAAAGGCATGGGGGCTAAAAGACAAAAATATAGTCATGGTTAAATCAAGATCCAAACATGACATTTCATTTGGCTATTATAGAATCTTAATTATTGATTTAGTCATGCATTATGGATCATGAAATTATTACAATTATTTTAAATCAAGAGACCGTGAATGGTTTGTTTAGAACTTGTGAGGGGAAAAAAAGGGGGGCCAAGTGGCCTAGCTTTTTGTTAAAAAGTACTCCTATTTAATCATTTGAATGGTAACACTAAAGATTTTTATAATGAAATTCTACATATAATTGAAAAGATTTATATTACCGGTGTAAACATTTGTTTCTTTCAAATAAATTATATTACGCCACGTTGTCATATTTCATTGATTGAGACCACTGTTTTGTAACGTGGCATGATGTAATTTATTTGGAGGAAACAAATGTTTACACCAACGGTGTAAAAAATTTATTCTCAATTGAAAAGAGACACTAAAGAGTGACCAACTTTTAGACAGCCAATGGTTAAATTACGAATATATGTACGGAAAAACTAATTGGAAAAAACTACCATTAAGTTTATTGATTTTTCATCTGTCTTTAATTAGATAAATCACGCCGTCAAAATAATGGTCTAAACATAGGGTGCATGTCTCCAATATAAGAATTTAAATAGCTCTACAAAGATGTAATCTTAATAGCCTTTTCCATTGGAGTAGAAACTCAAAATTTTCGTCAAGAATACTATTAACTTCCAAGTTTTTGCCTTAGGACATTATAAATTCTTGAGGTCTCCTTCACCTTTATGAGCCATGATAATTAAGAAAACCTTTATACTAACATAAATACGATCTCAATCTATTTCTACATAAGAAAATCCCAAACGAAAAATTGGAAACTATCATAGAAAGGTTTAAATGTTTAATTATTTAAGAAATTAAGTATTATTGACTGATTTTAATGTATTTTTCTAGTAACCAGATATCCAAATCAGTTTACGTGCACATCCACCAATCCTGAGACCATAAACTAACCGTCCACTAGCCAAGGACCCCACATAAAACTGAAGCACATGCTCGTATGGACTAGTAGCAAAAAAGTTCAAAGAAAGAAGAGCAAACCCCTAAGTATTGATCACAAAGCCAACACCTTAGGTTCCGATTTTAATGTTTTAACCATGGAGTTATTGCTATTTTTTTATGGAATTGATTTTCACTTCCATTTTTACAATCCACACTTTTTTTTTTGTCATTATCCACATGAATTTATTATTTTGTCTCTTTTCAATACATTTGTTCAAACAACCAAGGACAATATTTTAAAGGGCAAATTTTCGTAGTAGTCCTTGTAGTTTTATGGTTGTCTCACTTTCGTCCCTCTAGTTTCAAAGTGCTCGAATTTCGTCCCTGTAGTTTGTTTTATGTTCCAAATTGGTAAAATCGTTAACGCCGTTAACGAAACTAAGGAAAAAAACAAATAAGTGTTCCAATTTTCAATCCGTTTGAACCGGTGCGAAGATCTTATTTTTTTGATCATTTTATCCTAAATGGTCGTAATGAATTTTTGACTCTAAGGCCTTTCAACGAGCACCCTAAGAGAGCCCTGAAACTAAATAAGGAGTCTTCGGGTGCTCGTTGAAAGGCCTTAGAGCCAAAAATTCATTACGACTATTTAGGATAAAATGATCAAAAAAATAAGATCTTCGCACCGGTTCAAACGGATTGAAAATTGAAATACTTTTTTTTTTTTCCGTTAGTTTCGTTAACGGTGTTAACGATTTTACTAATTTGGAACATAAAACAAACTACAGGGACGAAATTCGAGCACTTTGAAACTAGAGGGACGAAAGTGAGACAGCCATAAAACTACAGGGACTACTACGAAAATTTGCCCTATTTTAAATTTACGTGGATAAAGACAAAAAAAGAATCATGGGTTATAAAAAGGAGAGTGTAAAAATCATTATTATCACAATTGTTTATCACTTTTCCGTACTAAATAATGGAGCTTAATGAGCTGTTTCTCTCCTTAATCACCAGTTATAAATGGGAAAAAATTAGCATATCTTCTTGCATGTCTACCTTGGCATTGCTTGCTGCCTAGTCGAGGCACAAAAAGCATTTGATTTAATCAATAACTTAATTATAAATTTAATGAAGTCAAACATATCTACTGACAAATTAGGCAGACATTCACGTGCGTGCGTGCATGGTTGCACGTACGAATAAGATTATTTACAGGAAATAAAAATACTAAAAATTAGACAGGGTACATTACCCTTTTTTTTTAATGGATTTAATAAGACCATATTTTATGTTTACCAAAAATTATTCTTAACACAAAATATAATTTGCCACATTATACAAGTTTTGTAACAACTTGTAAGATGACTTTTTGTGGTGCATTCAAAAGATCCTTCAAATATTATTTTCTCAATAATAGTTACAAAGCCTATCAAAAATAAAAAATAAAATTCGGAGTAGTTACCAAGATAGAGAAAGGTAAAAAAGCATAAAAAAAAGAAAAATAAAAGATGAAGAAATAAAGTAATATTAATTTGGCATTTGACCTGTGGATGAGAACTAAAATTTAAATAGTGAGCATAGTAATTGAGCCATTGAGGAATCTACCTAAACATCCAAAATGTATTTATTACATCTTTTAACTCCAAGGAATTTGGCCAAATAATTATAAGAAAGCTAATAAGTGATTGACCTTCATTAAGTCGTATGTTCGAATCTCAACGGAGGTCAGACATTTCAAACCTTAAGACCACCGGAGGGTTTGTCAGGTCATTAATTTTCACGGTTTCAGAATTAATCGAGGTGCGCGCAAACTGACCCAGACATTCGGATTATCAAAAAAAAAAAAAGTATATTTAAATCCGTAAAAGTGTTTTGAGGAATCTCATGACTGTGGCCCATGGGAGGAGAGCAATTGAAAATTCAGAACCTCCAGCTTTTTCCTGTGGAACTTCAACCCCCAAAATGGGTCACTGTTGCTATCCAGGTTACCAGTCATTTTAGGTACTTTTTTTTTAATTAATTAACACATGTACATATGTGGCCGGCCCTTTGGAAAATATTATTATTAATATGATCAGCTACAGCTGTGATGGCTTTGACTTTTGGGAGTGAAGGGTTGACTTGCTTCCCTTGAGAGCTGTCAATGAGTTGGAACTTGGAGTCCTGGGCTAAAATTGAGCCAAGCAATTCATCAAAGTCCAAGAAACAGAGTGTACTTTCCTCTTGGATAACTACAAACTCCACAAACAATTGGATACTCCATTTTGCTGATGCCTGGTTTTTATGGAGTGGTCTGTAGTTTTGTACTTCTATTATTAGGTACTTGGTCATTGGGGTTAGAATGCACATTTTTCTAAAGCAGCTCAACTCCAAAGATCCTAGTGGCTTGATATGATGCGAGGAGACTTGCGTGTTGAGTCCTTACGTTGACTAGGAAAACAATCTCTCTCAGAATCTCATTCCTCTCATACAAATTGTGGTAAAATCTTCGAGCGAGAGGGAAAAACCTCGAAAGTTTTTGAGCCTGCCAAACTCCCAAATACAATTAATGACTGCATGCCTAAGTTTTCAGAATTTTTAGTTCACAATTTAACTAAAACATGCATCTAATTTCTGTCTGTCGATTCGGCTCTTAACAACTACTCCATGACAAGGGAAAGGAGAGCAAGATAATGTTTTAAGCATCAATTTCAATGACAAAACTCAATGAACAAACAAGAAAGCAAGATAATCTCAACAGGTAACGTCGATCAAGATAGAGAAAAGATATGTGCACTTCTTCTTGGCACACTCCCTCTCAAAGATAGGTTCCATAGGGTGTGGACGTTACAGTGTGATTCACTCCTTCTGAGAGAGGTGTATCTGAATCTGTGTCTTGTAAGTTTGCATGTAGAAGTGTTGATTCACAGCGACTTCCATTTTCCCTCCGTCGACTTGGATTTCCAAATCCTCTTGTCCATTTCCACATCTATTCTTACCTTTTTTTTATCTTTTGGTGAAACAGAGATGGTTATTGAAGTGGGAGAAAAAAACTCAGCAAAGTTAAGAAAGGCCAATTTCAGAAGTTGAATGGGATGTGTTGAAACATACATGAAAATATAGCACACACAGTAAAGTTTGTCATTCTCACCTTTAAAACAAAGCTTTCTATTGAGCTCCTAAAGATTACAACAAAGGGCTTGTGATTCATTCTTCTCTCCAAAAGTTTCATTTCCTCGTGTTCTTTCTTCTCAATTCCAAGAAAAGATTGTCTGCCCGAAACAAACTACGGTAATTAGGAAATATCAAAGGCAAAACTATCACTAGTCCGACGCGCTGACCGTTCCCCGATGCTGTTCAGTCTCCTCCCTGCATACCCATCTTGTACGTTCAACAGATGGGTCGACTCTGGTGCAGCTGCTTCAGCATATCCCTGTCGCGGTACTTGAACTGTTCTAGCCTCTTGGCCACCAACACCCTCAACATGTACATCCTCGATCCATTGAATAGCCTCCGTAATTTCTGGCCGTTGATCAGGATCACTCTCCGTGCAAGTTGCACCAATCCGGAGAAGCTTTTCCATCTCTCCAAGAGAATTTCTCGAGTTTATGATCTCCGGATCGAACAATTCAGCCCCCCTCCCCTCTGAAATCGCGGCTCTCACCCAATCGACGATATCAATCCCACCCTTTCCGTGGTTGAGGTATTGCGAAGGGAATTTCCCTGTTAGAATTTCGAGAATAATGATTCCCAAACAGTATACGTCGCATTTGGGAGACGTTTCGTGGGTTTGCGTTGCCTCTGGAGACTTATAGGCAAGTAGTGCTTGAACGGCTTGTGCATTGTTAACTAATGGGCTGAATCCATAATCAACAAGCAATGGCTCAAAGTCAGGACCAAGAAGAACATTGCTTGATTTTAGGTTGCCATGAGGCAAGTTAGCAGAAGCAAGTTCAGTGTGAAGGTAGCCCAATCCTCGAGCGATTCCTTGAACAATCTTTAGACGCACAGGCCAATTCAGCTCAGCATGGTTAAGCCCGCGATCACCTACAGATACATCAGTGATTATTCGAGACCACGAACGTTCAGAGAAATTTCAGAGGTAATTCTCTATGCTGAGAACATAGTTACAGGAAGATATTCAATTTCATTGTCTGGCTAGCAGAACGTTTAAAAATAAGGATTTGGGTCCCACTCATAATTTTCACGCGAATAATACTACGTACAATGATAATGAATTCTATATAAAATCATAAGATCAATGATGTAACAAGGACATGAACATCGTAACTTGGAAACGTCTTCGTGAAAAAATTTCCAAGTCTGAATCACAATTTCCATATCAACGATGTCCAGTTAATATCATATGAGCAATAAGGTACCAACAAGATGAATTACTATTTGGCTGGATGAGGCCTATCAGATGTATGAAACTTCAGCAAATATGAAAATTTTTCAAAATTGATTCATTTCATACCATGCAATAGGTAGAGCAAGCTGCCTTTGGCAACGTACTTATTGATCAAAAGCTTCTCGTCTTTCCTATAATGGTACGCCAACAGTGTCAACACGTTCTGGTGTCGCAGCCTTCCGAGCCGCCTGACCTCCGCCTCAAACCCCTCTTTCCCCAACTTGTTCATGTCCTTTATCCTCTTCACCACCACCGTCATCCCGTTACTCATCATGGCCTTATACGACGACCCCAACGTTCCGTTCCCAAGCACCTCCGCCCCCGCCTTCATCAAATCCGTCAACCCAAACGTACCACTCTCCTCGTTCACCAAAACCAAATCCCCACCACTGCCCTTGTGCGATCCCCTCCGGCTCGACCCGTTTCCTTTCCTGATCGAACCCATATCCTTTTTACTCGCACCTGACGATCGTACCTCAACTGCGTCGTCAAAGTCTTCCTTCCCTAGCAAATTGAATTTCTTCTGCCTCTGCCTCATCACATGGATCGCCCCGATCATGACACATAGAAGCACAACAGCCACTGCCATGAGCCCTGCGGCCGTCTTGCTGGAACTAGAGCCAGAGACATTCCCTTGATCGCCACTGCCCGTTGGGGGTACCGCATCTGCCACATCATTGCAGGATGTACCTATATTCTCCCCACAAAGCCCAGCGTTACCCTGAAACGAACGCTCATTGAATTTGTTCAAACTAGCTGGGATTTCCCCTTCTAATAAATTGTTTGAAAGGTCAAGCGATTCCAATGTAGGTTGTTCCAACAATGGGATTGACCCCGAAAACTGATTGTTTTCGAGGTGCAATTCCGTTAGATTGTTCAAATTGGCTAAGGATTCCGGTATTGGACCGGAAAAATTATTCCCACCAAACCACACTTTCTTCAATGAATCCATGTTGGCGAAATAATCAGAGGGAATTTCACCCGAAAACTGGTTTTCCGACAAGAAAATGGCCTTCAAAGCCCCTAAACGGTTGAAATCCGGGATTGCACCGGAGAAAGAATTGTTCTTAAAACTGACAACTCGAAGGCCCTTCAATTCAAGCAGAGCGTCAATGTCTATACTCCCCGAAAAACCCGAATCTTCGAGGCTCAAAATGCTGACGAGGCCGTTCTCGCAGCTGATTCCAATCCATGGCCGACCATTTACGTTACACGGAGTCGTCCCTAACCCCCACGAATCAAGACTCGCGGCATTTGTGAAAGATTTCTTGAGCTTAACCAAGGCTTGCAATTCAGTAAGGGAAGATGCCATTGGAAAAAAAGTAGTAATCAAGAAAACGTAAAAACATCTAACGACATGAACCATGGCCATCACTTCAGTTGGAACGTGCCTCTTGGGGCCACAAAACCAGCCGGTGTGAGTTTTTCTTGTTCGTTCTTTGGCTGGTTTTCCGTTTTTTTCTTGATTTGGGAATGAGTTATTTTCATTGTTTGTTTTTGAGGGTTTGGTGTTGAAGGTGGAGAGAGAAGACAGAGGGGATTCGGAGGAGAGAGAGAGAGAGAGAGAGAGAGATTGATACAGACAGAGAGAAAGAGAGAGATTGAATTCTTGATTTTGACCAAGTCATTGGTTAACCGTTATTATCGTTGTTAAGGTCAGTGAATTTCCCCTGACCCATTGAACTCCTTTTGTAACGGTAAAAACCGTTTGGATATTGGACATTTGGACATGAAAACTTTTGCTAAATGCATATTTTCCTTCTCTCTTTTTTTTTTCTGGTTTAAAAATAGAGAACTTCGAGAGACAGAGATTTAGTTTGAGATATTGTGCACTCTCTAATGCTCTCTCAATGCTTTTCTGTTCTTGTTGTTCTAATTTTTTTTTACCCTTGTGATGAATGGAATTTTTATGCGATAAAGAAAACTAATACTACTATTTCTTACATATGAGGGCTATTTCTTACATATGAGGGGCACAACTGGTAGCTGATATTTTGGACGGAGAGCTCATCCAAGTTCCGGGCATATATTTATGTGTGTGTATGTGTGTGTATATATATATATATATATATATATATATATATATATGTGTGTGTGTGTGTGTGTGTGTGTGTGTGTAAATGTATATATATATATGTGTGTATATGTATGTATATAAATGTATACATATATATGTATACATATACACATATATACATATGTATGTATACATATACACATATGTACATATACATACATATATGTATATACATATCTGTACATATATATACATATAGAGGTCCTTATTTTGACCTCTCAATTTCTTCCATTTTCTCAAATTTCGATAATCCGAGCCGCTCAATATGTTCAGAACGTGATTTTAAGAATGCACGCGAGAAATCAGTAAAAAAAATGACCTGGAAGGGCTTCATCCGAGTAGTTTTTATTTGAACCGTTTGATAAAAAATAAACAAAAACTGCTCGGATGAAGCCTTTCCGATCAATTTTTTTTTGCTGATTTCTAGCGTGCACCCTTAAAATCACGTTATGAACACATTGAGCGGCTTGGATCATTAAAATTCTATCGGGAAAAGGAGGTCCTTAGGAGAAGAGGACTCTCTATATATATATATATATATATATACAGGACACTTCCTCTGCGGACGCCCGCAGAGCCAAAAAATGCGGACTTTGCATTTTAGCCGTTGGATCTCATCCAACGGCTGGGAAAAGAGAAGAGAATTCGCGGGTTAAAACAAGCATGGGTCGGGTAAATTTGGTTCGCGGGTCAATCCGGGTTAAAACACAGAGGATCCTTTTCCCTCACTTCTCTCTTTCCGGACAGACGAGTAGAGAGAGAAAGCAGAGCAACGAACGACGACGAAGAAATCGAAGAGAACATCCGACGACGAAGAAGAAATCGAACAAGGTATCTCCTTCTCTCTCTGTATCTCTCTCTCCCTGTCTCTCTCTCGATCTCGAGCTCTCTCGTTCCAAATTTACAAGAAGCAATAACCTAACCCTCTCCATTTTCTCCTTCTCTGATCAGGGTTCGATTAACGAAGATTAGGGCTCGATTAGGTTTCGATTACAGCTCGATTCCAGAAACCCTACACGATTCGAACGAGGTAAGTCCCCTCTCTTTCTCTCCCTCGATCTCTGTAATTTTTTTTCGAGTTAGGGTTTATTTCGTTCTTTAGATTTTTTTTTTTTATTTAAATTTCGAGAGTGACTCACATCTGGAGGAATTTCCCAACATTGCTATTTCTTGAGTCTTGATATTGCTTGTTCTTGCATATTCTTGTTTCTGTTTTTTTTTTCTTTTTCTGGAATTTAAAATTATTGGATTTTTTTTAAAGTGTTTTCGTTTTCCTGGAAAAAAATGGGTATTTTAGGAAACCTAACTGATTTACGAGGATTGGTTTGATTCTAGGTTGATTGACTGAATTTTTAAATTTGCTTTTAGATGGAACATTGTTCTTTTGCTTACTAAATGCTAGGACACACCAAAAGGAGATTTATAAGTGACTTCCAAACAGTAAGTCTCCTATCTTTTCTGTTTTTCATAACTAAATCAAGTAACCTTCTTGTAAAAAGCCATGAGGAAAATGTTTTTTGCATTAACGTATTGATTGACTGAATTTTTTTGTAAAAGCCATGAGGAAAAGCCATAAGCTAAATTAAGTAATCTTCCAGTGAAATCTTACTAAACCAATTTGATTGACTGAATTTGAGTGTGTTTTGTCTCTTGGTTTTTACAGTGTTTGGAAGATATCAACGTAGTCTCACAATTACCATCTCAACCATGTGAATCATCTACTAATTCTTCTCAAATACCTTACCTTGTAGTGTTTGGAAGATATCAATGGTGGAAGTTGTGGCTTTTCTTGATGCTTTGCGCTGGGCTCGTGGGAAAGGACTCATCAAATTGGAAGTGCTAACGGACTGTTTAGTGCTAGTTCAGGCTTTGCGGAGTATGGAGCATTCTGATGTTTTTGTTAAACCTGTAATTAGGGATATTCTAGATTTGGTGCAGGAATTTGATTATGTGGCAATCACTAACGTTCAGGAATGTTATAAGAATTGCCCATAATCTTGCTAAGTCTGTATTGCATTAGTGGTTCTTATATATATAATCATGTTTCCATTTCCTCGGAAAAAAAAGAAGCTACAGAGCTAATTCTAGCTTTTTGGGTTTGCAAAATTTGTTTCGTATTTCCGTTTGTTGTTATAAGGTAATGAAATTTGCTTCTGTTATGTTGGCCATAGTTTTGGCAAAAATACGCCATTAGAAAGTTTCAAAGTGCAGATTCAGAGTGCTAAAAACTTATTTTCCATTTCCCCTGTTTCCAGATTACACCTTCTCTCCTCCCCTACTTTCCTGATTTTTTCCCTTGTCAGATACAACTAATTTTCCAGATTAATTAGTGAACCAACCAGTCCTAGCATAAGCACCCTTCAGCGCATTGTAAACATGGACAATGTTAAAAGCTGAGGCCTCTTGTTTGGCCTTCCCAAGAACACTCAATATAGTTGCCAGATTAAACCACGTACAATTCAGATTACGACCATTAATTAAGCCAAATTTCTAGATTAATTAGGAATCCTGGACATTCAACCACACAATTCACTAATGTTCAAGAAATACAAAATAAACCAGATTCTACTCCATTGTTTTCCAAATTCCATATTGTACCTTCTTTACAAAATTTCCACTAACTTTCAACAATACAAAAAAATAAATCAGAGTACAAGCACAATACATCAATCCATTTCGAAGGCACCAATCCATGTGGAAGCGCCAATACATCCTACATAAGAACCCAAAACAGTCAATCGCTGCCCATAATGCTGCTAATAAAATGCTCCCCGCCAGTAGCTGTTGCGTTAGAGCCGTTTCATATGACAGCTGCACTTCTTGTTGGAGCAGAAAGGTGTAAACTATTGAACCACGAAGGGTTAATGAATGAGAAGAAACATCACTATACACCAGAATTCTTCTGTTTATAAGAAAATCCTCAATGAGTGTAAGTAGCTCCCTAGAGACATAATTCTGCAAGTATACATCTTGTTCGCATATCAGACCCCGCTGCATATGAAGCCAATTACGATTTGTTAATGGAAAAGATTCAGAAAATGACCGAAAGTATCGTGAATGCCAATCAACAACCTTACCTGTGAGCATGTGTCCAGCAAAGGATTCAAAAAAGAGGATAGAACCACTCTTCAGAAAATTTCTGAATTCCTCCATAGCAACTCCATAAATTTTGTCAAGTAAAACCGAAAAAAAAAATACACAAATGCCTTGTCCCTGGAAACAGTAAATGATTAGCACCTAATTTCTGAATCAAACAAGAGATGGCAACCTAATTTCTCGAAACAGTAAATGATTACCTCTGTTCGTCGGTTCGAGCCCAAAATTAGTAAGGGTTCCTAAAATACCCATTTTTTTCCAGGAAAACAAAAACACTTAAAAAAAAATCCACAAAGTTTAAATTCCAGAAAAGAAAAAAAAAACAGAAACAAGAATATGCACGATCAAGCAATATCAAGACTCAAGAAATAGCAATGTTGGGGAATTCCTCCAGATGTGAGTCACTCTCAAAATTTTAAAAAAAAATCTAAAGAACGAAATAAACCCTAATTGGAAAAAAAAATTACAGAGATCGAGGGAGAGAGAGAGAGAGAGGAGTTACCTCGTTCGAATCGTGTAGGGTTTCTGAAATCGAGCTGTAATCGAAACCTAATCGAGCCCTAATCTTCTTTAATCGAGCCCTGATCAGAGAAGGAGAAAATGGAGAGGGTTAGGGTTTTTGCTTCTTGTAAATTTGGAACGAGAGAGCTCGAGATCGAGAGAGAGACAGGGAGAGAGAGATACAGAGAGAGAAGGAGATACCTTGTTCGATTTCTTCTTCGTCGTCGGATGTTCTCTTCGATTTCTTCGTCGTCGTTAGTTGCTCTGCTTTCTCTCTCTACTCGTCTGTCCGGAAAGAGAGAAGTGAGGGAAAAGGAATCCTCTGTGTTTTAACCCGGATTGACCCGCGAACCAAACTTACCCGACCCATGCTTGTTTTAACCCGCGAATTCTCTTTTCTTTTCCCAGCCGTTGGATGAGATCCAACGGCTAAAATGCAAAGTCCGCATTTTTTGGCTCTGCGGGCGTCCGCAGAGGAAGCGCCCTGTATATATATATATATATATATATATATATACATACACACACTATACAAAGGAACACGATTTTTATTTTTTTACAAATAAGATAATTTCAGTTATATTAATATGGCAGAGGAAAAGGTACAATGAAAATAATACGAGTATACAACAACAACAAAACAAAACAATAGATACAACAGCAGAGTCAGAACCCAAGAGGGTGGAGGGGCCATGGAATCCACCATGGAAACCAGAGAAGAAATTGAGCATGTTCTTGCTGCAATAAAGTCACATCTGGACCAGAAGATCAGAATCGAATCAGCTGCACATGCATGCCTTCATGAGTTCATGTCGAGGTCGGAGAGCTTGAAGAGCCGTTGTTAGGTGGAGTAGAATAACAAAACCAAAACCCAGATTGGCTTCAAAATTACTCGCGCGTGTTAAAAAAGAGTACTTGAGTAAGGTTTTGAATTTCTTTTTTTAATGGAACAGGGTGGTTTTCAATTATTAATAAATCAACTCGGTTAGTTCTGGTGTTGATTATACCACGAGAGTAATTGATTACTTCATTGGCTTAAAAAAAATTTGATTACTCCATTTCTTCGGTACAAAAAGTTGAGTCATATCTCGAATATAAAAGTAAAGCAATTTCGTACATAATTCTTCGATTCTTTTTGCGCCAATTTAATACTAGCAGTGGACTAATATTGTGATTCTTTGTTTGACATTATGGATTGATGTATTTTAGGCAACTTAAGTTGGGTTTTGTTGAAAATTTTAGCCTAGTTTCTATGAGGTGTGGCTTGCAATAAGTTAACCTCTAAACATGGCCAGATCCGATCGATTAGATCAATAGCTCCAACCCGAGCTGCCAAATCCCCCATGGCGTGCAAGGTCAACGGAAACTTTTGATATCTAGGTGAGATAGCTCCAACCCTAATTCCCGTGGATTTGGCGGGTTGTCATTTTTTAAGACATTGCCAAATATCTTTTAGTCGAAAAAATGACAATTACATAATACAATCTTTGAAACAAAAATTAACAACTCCGAACTTAAAGTTATGATTGGAGGTGGTGGCTTGTGAATTTCTGATTTGGAAATGACAATTTGTCATATAAGTTTTTTTTATAAATTTGATGCCTCGAAATTTGAAGCCAATGCCGATAAGTTAGTTTTTTTTAATATCAGCACACAACAATATGCAATATACTCAGGAAAAATATGTAATATTTCTATGCCACACAAACATTATGACCCTTGTTTCCACAGACAAGCTAAGTTAAGCTTATGGATTATTCATACACTTAAATACACGCAAATAGCCCTATTATGGAGTATAGTACAAAATAAGCTTGGCTCAGGCCAATCCTGCCAATTTTCAAAATGTGTGTATCACATATTCTGGGGAGTGTTAAACAGACTTGTCACTGTAGTTTTGTCCAAGTCCGATCCGTTTTCTTTTTTTTACGAACAAGATTATAGCATTATGTTAAGGTTGTAAAAGTCTCTAGACTTGTGGTTAAAGAACCACCTTCTTAGATTGGAACCATATATATTTGGTCCAAATAAAAGAATTACGGGACCATTCGAGGCTGGTGCGAGTTTGGAGTGTGGACAAACACATGTCCACCTCCTACCCAGCTATTTGGTCTCAGAATTATTTAAAACCATCCCGATATCCTATTTGATCCCCGAAAAAAATCATCGAATCCCTAACCCGTTCGGAACAGCGATCAGAGCGGGCATGATCGCATCGGATTGAATGAAATGGCCATTCCTTAAGTCAAATTTTACTATGAACGCCGTGTATTTGAACAGCGCCAGTCCATCTGGTTCTTTCATGATATGTAGACTAGATGAAAGTTTGAACCACAAGAACGAAGTGCGGCCACGTGATTCGCATGCTTTGACTAGATAAAAGAGTTTTCACCCACATTTGCTGCACTCTATTACCGAAGAATTGTTTTGTTGCAGTCCCCATGAGCTCACCTCATTAATATCCCATCCTTCTGTCTGGAGGAAGATCATCCCCTTGAGGGACTGGATCTTTTGGTTCGGCCTGTTGATCTCCTCAAGAATATTAATCGCGGTAAAAATATATTGATAGGAAATCGTGTGATATGATTTGAGAACTCATTTATATCACAGAAAAGGGATTTCGATTAAGAAAACACATCAAACGACTGGCATCCAATCGATATGAATTTTGGCGTGGCTGATATTCTCGATGAGCCAAAGAGTGAATTTTTTTGAACATTAAAGCGAGCCCAAAAGGTCCCACAATCAGGGCAAACCGCACGATCTAGTCCCTCTAAGGCATGGTAGTATAATTCTCACATTGGACAGTAAGAAAATTTTACCTTGATCATGATGTCAACGGTGTTCGATTAAATTCATCTTCTTCATAAAAATGAAGAGTACTTCAACAAACCTACAAACTAATTTTTCCATATTACAATGATGAAATCCCTATAAATCCATCAAAGTGCGCACTAGACCCATCAATGTACGTAGGGGTGTTACAAAATTCGGCAGACCAAAAAAAATCGAAAAAACTGACTGATCGGTTCAGTTTTCAGTCAGGGTGATGGCTGAATTTTTCCGGACCGAACTGAACCGAACCGAAATAGATTCGATCTCGATTTTTTGGAATTTTTGCCGGACCGAACCGATCGACTATATATTTTACATATATATCTATATACTTTAAATTAAATGGAAATTTTATATTTCGGACGGACCGAAATCCCCGACCGAACCGATCTCATCCTGAACCGAACTCAACTCTGGTCTGGATCGGTCCTAGAAATTAGGGGTGAGCATGGTCCGGATTGGTTCGGTTTCAAACTAAACCAAGAACCAAACCAATACTTATGGATTATGAATTTGGAGAACCAAACCAACCCACAAAAGACTTAAAACCAAACCAATCCAAACCATTTAAATACGGTTCGGTTTCAGTTTTAAACCACGGTTTTCTTTAAACTAAGTTATTGTCTTCAAAAAATATTTAAAGTACTTAACATTATGAAGATAAATTTAAAAAAAATACATATATTTAAACCAATTCCATTCAAATTATTGAAACACACTAATATTAACCAACTAATTAAGAATAGGAAACCAAAAATTGCCTCAATTCTTAAACTAAGAAAATAAAATGCTGGTAAGTCACTTAAACGAACCAACTAAAAATATCAACTACTAAACATCTTAAGATAGTTTAACCAAATAAAAGGCCAAAAATAATTTCTAAAACTATTGAATTGAAATGAGATAGCAAAAGGGCAATAGTAGCAGCATGGTAGAAACCAACTTGTGATATCACTCTACATCAAGGTTCATATTATTATCTTGGCAGTGAAGGAAAATTAAGTATTACGGTGAATTTAATGGAATCAATAAATTAATAAAGTAGTTGACTGAAAGCTCCCATATTTAGTCACTACTGAGATCCTCGAATCGAACCGAAATCACCCCTACTAGAAATATTTGGACCGAATTGAATCGATTTTTTGCTCGCCCCTACTAGAAATATTTGGACCAAACTGAATCGATTTTCGAAAATTTCACCCCAAACCGAATCGAACCGAAATCACCCCTAGTATTTAGTCACTACTGAGATCCTCTTATCCAATGACATAAGTATTTATTGGGATTGGCTTCACCATAGTTCTCCATAACTATATTTGTGAACTTATTGGCCAACATCTAAGATTCGAACCATTTATATTACAGAAAACAAAAAAAAAAAAAAAAGTTGGTTTGTGAAGAATCGGTCGTTTGATCGCATATCAATACAAACGTGAATAAGTAAAAAATAGATTTTGTGAATTATAAGGTTTAAGTTTAAAATACATTTACCACTCATTTTCCATTATAAAATGAAATTGTTCACGTCTTTATGAAACTTCTTTTTATCGAAACTCCTAAGTCTCGTGCCTTAACTGTAACGACCCGCAGCAGCTGACTTGCTAATCATTCGCCTAACCACGTGGCTCAAAAGATATATAGTAGCTGCTCGCGATCACTTATAAACCACATCAATCTCCCATAGTCCACCGATGTGGGACTTGACCCCCAAGTGGATTCTCACAATCTTCCCACCTTATGATGCAAAGGTCCTCATTGCATTGGCCCAACAATTTTCCCTTGGTGGTCATGGTGTGACACTTAGTTCTGTACAGCACAATCAGTATGCTCGTACCAGATTCTAGAGGTGGCTCCCACCATGTAGATCAGGATTGTGCTCTGATACCAACTGTAACGACCCGCACCAGCTGACTTACTAACCATTCGCCTAACCACGTGGCTCAAAAGGTTAACCCCAAGCTATACAGTAACTGCTCGCAATCACTTATAAACCACATCAATCTCCCATAGTCCACCGATGTGGGAATTGATCCCCCAGGTGGGTTCTCACATTAACCTCCAAGTGTTATTAGGTCATTCGGGATCGCTAGAGGTTTCGGTTGTTAATTTCAGGGTTTCAGAAAATTCAATGAAATCTATCTTACAAAAAACACACAAAAAGTAGGCTTGTGAAGAATCGCATGTCGACATAGACGTGAATAAGTAAACAATATATTTTGTGAATTATAAGGTTTAAGTTTAAAAGACATTATGCTCCTTACCTTTACAATTTTTTTAGAGAGAGATACTCCAACCTCTCTTTAACTTTCCCTTTCCCTTCCGTTCTCTTTCCACCCCAACAGCCACCGGACATCAGCCACAGTACGGGGGGGGTGGTTTGAGCCCCCCCTTCTCTTTTTCCTTGTTTTTGTTTCCTTTTTTCCCTTTCTCCTTTGCTTTCTTTCCTAATAATGCTAAGATTTGTCGTCGTTTGCCGTCAAGATTGACATTTTGTTCGAAGATGGTATTGACGTCTCTTACGGCTTGGATCTTGTTGATGGTGTCATCCTCTGTCAGGCTAATACCGCTGCCGCCAGTGACAAGGGGTTTGATCTCGGGTTCACCGTTCACCTATCTCTGATCGCAGCCCAACCATTCGCTCTGCTATGTCTTCTGGTAGTTTCGCCCATAACCTGGCCATATATACCAGCCATGCATTTTCTTCCCCCCTCTGGTCACAACCGATCGGCTGTCCCTTTTTGTCCCAATAGCCCCCCTCCTTTTTTGGCTTCCCTCTCCCCGTTCGATCCGATCAACTTTCTCAGGTCCTACCTGTGCATGCATGCCTGGTGGGTTTGTTTGATTTTGTGTTGCATGTTGAAGTTCCAGCCTCTTGCACCAACATTAAAGAGTGTCCCCTCACATTTGGAGCATTACAACTTTTTTTTTTCCCGTCACATAACAAATTACTCTTGTCATGTGTAGGAATGGCAACGAGGCTAGGCGGGTTTTTGCGTACCCCGACCCAAAAATTATTACACGACCCCGAACCCGACCGGGTATTCTTTTGGGTACCCGGTTCCCACCCCGATTGGGGAACGGGTTTACCCGCCCCGCCTCGCTTTGTAAGAATTTTAAAAAATTTGGTAATTTAAAAGCAAAATAAAAGAAAATAGTGACTCCATAAAAAAGTGGTAGTTAAGTACAATGGTAAAAAAATAAAATTAAGAATATAAGGTTTTTTAGTATAATGATAATAATATTAGGGTAAAAATGTTAAATTTTAAGTATTATGATAATTAAATTAGGATAAAAGTATAATTATATTCATATAAATGTATGTCGGATCGGGTATTCAGGGCGGGTTGCTTCCACCCCGAACCCGGTTGGGTTTTGGAATTTTAACCCCGACCCTATACCCAAAAATGAGTTGGAAAACTCGCCTCGTTTAGGGTGGAGCAGGTTCGATTGCCATCCCTAGTCATGTGTAGCAGCTAGAAAATTCAACGAAATCTATTTGGCATCATCAAATATTAATTATAATGCATTGAACTATTTTTTTAAGTTTTGTAAAAGGCTATTTTCACACATCTCTAGCCTTTCACAAGCTATAAATGACAGTGTGGTTTCACAAGCTATAAATGACAGTGTGGTACAATATAATTAGGATTTGATTGTGTCAAATTTAGTCTGTCGAATTTCCTAACGTACATCACAAAATGAGGAAATTCGTTATGCAACAGGGGGTAATTTGTAATTCTCAAACGCGAGGGAGCAGTTTATAATTTGCAAAAAACCTTGCGGATGGTTTTGGTAATTGCCCTAAGAAAAGTGATTTCTTGGGGGCATAATTTCTTCCCCGTGTTTATCACATGGCTATTGGCGGAAAAAACGCGTTCTGTGCCTTCACGGCTTTCACGGTTTCCACTTTAAACCTAAATCATGGGACCTACTATAGACTAATAGTAGCTTGTTGGCCCTGTCGGCACGCAAAGGAAACACATTTTCATTCCTTTCTACCCACTTTCCAAATTTTAACCCGAAAAGTCTTGGGATACGCTCATACGCCTTCGGATCTCAATCCTAGAAATTATGTACGAAATCGTTAGATATATAAAAATTTATATGCATCTAATAGTTTCGGCCACTGGTGTATCTAGATTCGTGTTTTAAATATTTGTATGTAGGCTCATTTTAGCCCCTAGTCCTGCTATGCGTACACTAAATTTACATTGTATTCCGTGGGATTCACTTTGAAATTCCACATAAATGATCGGAGCTGCTCAATTTTTTTAAAACATATTTTTAAAAGTTTTTGTAAATAATCAACGTAGTCGGATTCGGTAAGGACTTGATCAATTTTCCGTCAGCAAATTGAGAATTGGGCGTAGAATCGATCAACTCTTACTGGTATCCGACTAAGTTGATTTATTGCATTGATTCTCAAAAATTATTTTAAAAAGATTGAGCGACTTCGATCATTGGTGTGGGATTCTGAAATAAATACTACTACCTTTGTCCCAAATAGTTTTTTCCGGTCTGCAAAACGAGAACTCAAAAATAATGCATTTCTTTCAAGAAAAAATTCAGACTTTTTTCATAAATTAAAAGAACTCATCGGTATCCAGTAAATCTTTTGAAATTTTTTAAAAATTTTCTTGCAAAAATTATATATTATATTTACATTCTCATTTTGCGTACCGAACAAACATTATAAAACGGACAAAATACAAAACGCGGCATACACCAAATCGTTGTACCCTATATTGTTTAAAGCACCGGCAAGCCGCCCCGTGCTATTCCACAAAGAGTGGTCCTCAAATCCACAGCATCTTTCGAAGTTGGAAACTCGTGTTTCTTGACCCTTTCTCGTATACGCTATACCCACTGTTTCCACCACTCCCACCTTCTGTACTTTGAATAATACTACTAATCACTCCAACGTACGTTTTCCTATTTTCTTTATCTCCGCTCAATTAACACGTGCTGGAAACCAACAATACTTTAATAGTACGATAACCAAGGAAAAAGTCACCCCACAGGACCAATCTTAGCAAAGCAAGAAATTGAACGATTGGGTAAATGCATGTACCTGTGTAGTGCTGGGTACTTCAGCTATATATAACTTCTTTATTTTCCTCCTCCTTTTCACCCACCACTAGCTCTTCAAAAACAAAGGAGTACAAGATTCCATTTCTCCTCCAAGCATTGCAAGCTTAGCTTTGATTTATATACAGCCAGCTGCTCGGGCGATTCTTGATCGGTTCTGTGAATTAGGAAGAAGGGTGAGAAATCATGTCGAGTTCGAGGGATTCTTTGGACCTCAGGAGCTCCGGCAAGGCGCCGGAGAAGTCCAGTTTTGCTCAGACTTGCAACCGTCTGAGTCAGTTCATCAAGGAGAAAGGGAGCTTGAGAGTTGGCCTTGAAATCGCTGGGAAACTGGAGCCCAAAGGTACACCATGTGCTAGCTTTTTCATTTCAATTCTGTTTCCATTTTTTGTTTGATAAATTGTTTTCGGAAACTTTGTAGAAATCAACAAAACAATGTCCTGATTCTCCTGAAACCTTTCGTCATGCATGTTTTTTGTTTCCGTAAACGCAGAAAACAAAAGAAATCGAATAAAAATTGTTGACGTTTCTCTCTCTCTCTCTCTCTCTCTCTCTCTCTCTCTCATCTAACTATTTCCATAATTTTGGCAACGTTTCAGGGAGACCAGAAACGCCGCAATATGGAGCGGCGGCAGCCATAGATTTGCTTCCAAACATGGAAAAACCTGCACAATACGAACTTCTGGACCTCTTTCCTCAGCATGCTGGAACTGGTTTCCCAAGTAACATGGAATTTGAAGGAACAGCTAATGCTACTTTCAGGTTTGTTGCCCCTTTCTTTCCCCTATTTATGCTTTTATCGGATCAACAAATTTTCTTACTTCATAGTACGCGCTGGTAGGGGTTTTATACTTTTATATATTCTCTTATTTCGTGTCTAAATCTAGTCACAACAAATAAGCAGCGATAACCAAATGGGTCCGTAGTCTTTGATTCTTCAATGTCATACATGTAAAATATCAGCATGTGTTCCATGAAAGTATTTTAGTGGTCTTATGGGTACGGATATATGGACTCGGATCGAATTTTCCGTTTGGAGTCGTTCGATGCACGTGAGACCCACACGCATTATTGTTGTTTTTCAACATAGGATTCCCCTATAAAGCTAACTTTGTTCAATTTAAATATGGAATTAAACCGACCTAATTCTGTTGTTTCGTGTTCTGTTATCAGCGAACTGGCGGCCATGGAAACAGAGCCGAAAACCGCACCATTGACCATCTTCTACGGAGGGAAATTGTTTGTGTTTGATAATTTCCCAGCTGAAAAAGTTGGGGAGGTCATGCTATTATGCAGGAGCAGTGAAAACTGCCCTAGTTCCAGTGGCCTTCTTTCAACCCCCGCCACAGAAATTACCAAGACCATTGATCCACGATCAGCCGCTATTCGTGGACCTACTGCTGGTACTTGCTCTGTGACTTGATTTGGTTCCAAAAGACCAAAACATCGCCGAAAAACTTGCGTTAACCGGGATTTTTTCTTTGTTTCAGATATACCTATTGCGAGAAGAGCTTCACTTCATCGGTTCTTCGATAAGAGAAAAGAAAGGTATTTATTCGACCGTGATCACCCGTGTGCTATCAATTTTTGTGTTGAGTCAGTTAAAATGAAGCTTTGCCACGACTTCAATTTGAACCGGGCGGGATTGATTTTCCGAATTAACCGGTCTATTGAGCTTGACACCGTGTTATCAGAAGAAATAAAGAAACAGCTAGCAAATTTTTTGACTCTATGTATCTCAGTTGCCCGGTTATCTAATTTGCTTCTATTATCTGCATTTTGTTCTTCAGGGTTGCTTCCGCAGCACCATACCAAGTACATGGCGGCCCGTCGACTTCATCTCTCAAACACAAGGAACCGATTGATCTCAACTTATAGATGTTGTTTGATTTGGATAATTGATGAACTTAATTATATTTCATGATTTGTTTCTACTAGGGGCAACTGGCTTCTCTAGCTAGTCCAGGCCTCCAGGGACTAAAGTCTAACTTGTTCCTCTCTTTCTTTTTTTTTTATTCTTAGATCACTTTTGTTATATTTAGGTTCTTGAGATGATATCGATTTTGTAAATTTAGATTTTATTTGACCGATTCGTCCGAGTTTGAAGATGGAAATTGTTTGATTTATTCCAATAATTTTTCATCAATATTGGTCGTCAACTTTTTCTTTTTCTTTTTAATTATATAAAGTATTGGTCGTCAAGTTTGACTCTATGAGTTCCAATGAATTACAATGGGTCCAAGACCAATTACACTCTGACTCCCGAAAGTATCACGTACCGTTGCTGAAGAGATATTTTTTGTCAATTATAAATTACTGCAATACGTATTAGCCTGTATCTACCAACAACCCGGGAGGAATTCTACAGTGCCGAGCCGGTATTGCCAACGTGACATTCGCTCAACGTATCCGAGTCGTCCGATACATTTTTGGACGGCTCAGATTTAACCACACTCTCTCCTGTCATCCTAACACTTTTTCTCTCCTCTTCTCTCTCCAAATCTGAGTCGTCCATACACGTAATGGACGGCTCGGATGGCCAAGCGGGCACCACGTGGTACCCGCTCGTCACTGAAAATTTTTTCCAATAAAAATGTCTATTAATGTTTCACCGACGGAATTTGTCGTGGCGTGATTTGTTGGGATTCGGGAATACCACATAGAGACACCATATGGCACTCTCGAAGCATTTGATAATTGACTCCCGAAGCGTTTACTGCTTCCTAACAAGACTGGGTGGTGTTCACAACTTTCTATTGATGTGTTTACACTGTATTCGCAGTGTACTTGTTGAGAAATTTTCCGGTGCCGGGTGGGTATATTCCATGTGGTACCTGCTTGGCACATCCAAGCCGTCCAATACATTTTTAAATTGATTGAAACTTTCTCTCTTCTCTCAACCCAACATTTTCTCTCTTTTTTTTCTCTCTCTAATTCTAAGCTGTCAAAATACGCAATGGACGGCTCGAATGCGCTAAGGAAACACCACGTGATGCTCACCCGGTACTGAAAATTTTTCCGTACTTGTGTTGATTCTTCAGTAGAAGAAATGAGGCTATGGCGCAATTGCAATATTGAATTTCAAAAATCAACCGTGCTCCTACTTTTGCATTGAACTTCAAAAGAGAAACATACAGTAGATTATAATCTTGAGAGCGGGGTGATTTGGAAAGGCACAACCAAGTCGTTTAGTTACTTTTTTATGTTTATTTGGCCAAATTTCTTGGAGTTACTGAAAGTTTATCCCGTCGTTAATTTCAAAGCCTTATAATTAATCGAAATGCGCTCAAATTGACTAGAACATATATCCGGTTCCTGGAATCATGTTTGTGACCTTTTGGACCGTTTGTACTAGGGGAATGAACTACTCACCCAAAAAAGTTCTTGCTAGAGGGAATCAGAATTCTGTTAGGGCCAGTGTGTTTCAAATAAGTATTTATTTTTTGAAATAAAAGTAATTTATTGTGAGAGAATGTCATATCTCACAAAACAAAAAATAAGTACTTAAAAAATAAAAATCTTAGCGGAATGGAGTCTCAGTTGTTACTTACTGGACTCTGTTTTTTCATTTGAGGTCTTTGACCTTCTCATTTGAATCTTTTACCAGCAAAATTAATTTTTCAGAAGCTGTTGGCATGCTTAATTTTGATGTAAGCATCTAACACAGTTTCTTCGTGCATTCAAACTTAAACTTCGTTAATCTTTTATGATGTTCTCAAATGAGTTTCAAGCGAGCCAGATACCAACAGAGCTCAAGTAGTAGCAGTTGTTAGTACAATCTTAATCAGGTTTATAGTTTACATTATCGATATGAGTTTAAATACAACCTAAAAATTGATGTACTTTAAATTGCGATTTGAGTTTACTCTAATAATCACATTATGTTCGTGCGCAAGCGAGAGTGAAAGTATTTTTTTAATAATATCTTAAACTACTAAAATCTGTATGAGCAAAAATTGAGATAAGAAACAAACGAGAATTAAGAGCGGTAGCGACACTAGAAACAGTTACCCACTTGGGGTAACGGGCCTCTCGACCTGGTGAAATTTGGAAAAGTAGTCTGAAACTACCCAGTAGGTCTACGGGCCATAATTGGGCCGAGCTCTCAAACCACGTTCGGGCCGGGACAAAAACCAATTTCACTTTATCTCCGCAAAGACCCAATCGAATCCCTCATCGTCTCCGATTCCTATTTAGGGGTGTTTTCACTGACCAACAAATTTGTTTTGTCTTCATTGGATTTTTTCCCGCTTTTATTAGTTGAGATTAAAGCTTTTATTAGTTGAGATTAAATTTTTTCCGCCGACGGTGGAAATGATGGGTTATCCACTACCACTCATTGTGAACCCCACCATTCTCATATATTATTATAATGCGCACCATTTCATCTTGTAGGGCCCATAGTGTAGTATATTCACGCAAAAAAAATTAGCTTGATTGCGTATCGATACATCAATCAAAGGTTGAATTTTAGTTTATAAAATGAATGGTGTGATCCTGTCAAGTTAAACTGTTCATGACCACCTGTTTCATAAACCAATATTTAAACTTTGATACACTTACTGATGTCCGATGAAGCTAAAAAAAATTACAAAAATTATTATTCTGCGAGTTCTACAAAATGAATAGTTCAGATCGGCAATTAATGAACAGTGGGACCTAAAATGATAATGGTGGAAAATCAATAGTTCTCGCCGTAGGCTGAACAAATTTAATCTCTTGTTAGTTTGGCGCCAAACAATTACTCACTATATCTCAATTTAACAATTCTTTTTGGGTGTTCATGTCACTTTTTAATTGATTATATTTTAAAATTTATAATATTTTCTATGATTTTAAAAATATTATATTATAAAACTAATCAAGATCTATAAAATAAGATTCATATTGAATATAAAATTTGTTATCAATCTAAAAATGTAACTAATTTTTTTATCTTGTTAGAATTAAAACGAGAAACTATTAAATTGGGACGGACGCCGTATGCAATATTGGTTTGTCTAACCGAAAAAGTAAAAAAAAATATATATTACACAAGCATTTTTAGAAATATCAAAAGCAAAAGTTAAAAGAAGTTGGTGCTTCCCTGCCCAAACCAAAACCGAAAATTCTCCATTACTGGATTACATGGCGTCATTCGATTAGCTGGGTGGCCTTAAACCCGAGAAGTAACACCATCTATAAATACACCCCGACCGCGTAATTTTGTTCTCAGTCTCGATTGGAGACCACTTTTCCTTCGCGTTATTGTCATTTGCCCACTTCCAGACCCTTCTCTTTTTCCCCCTCTCTTCGTCACTCTCCGAACCCTACCCCTTCGATTTCCGAACAAATCGCGTATAAGAATCGATCGAGAAAAAAAATGCAGCACCCGAGGTTGAAGCAGCAGCAGCAGCAGGCCTTGATGCAACAAGCTGCTCTCCTCCAACAGCAGTCCTTGTACCACCCCGGCCTCTTGGCCGCTCCTCAGGTTCGTCCATTTTATCGTTATCTTTACGCAATTGCTTTGTGTTTTTTTATTCTATTTCTGTGCATATTATGCCTGTGTTTTCGGTGAATGAGAATATGTTTGTGTATTATTGGATCGTTGCGTGTTTAGTGATTTTTTTTAGTTGGAGTTATTACAGCCTCTTTGGATTGAATGATCTGGTGAGAAAAGAAAAGAAAGGATTCGAGTGTCTCATGAAATTGCTTGTTTGGATTTAATGATTTTGGTGAGAAATGGAGAGGAAAAGTACAAAAAATGAATTATTTTTTATTGGCCCCTTCCCCTTTGGTATCACTTCATTTCTCACAATTTAGGGTTTTGAATTATGGTGCTTTTTGGGGGGAGTTTTTTTTGTGGAGGGTTTTTGAGCTTGTGTTTGCGGAGTTTAGGGGTTTGTTTTGAGATTTGGGTGTTTCGGTGTTTGTGTGTAGGGTCGTCTTAAGTTAATGAGAGGCTTGTGCTCTGGTGTTTCCAGTCTTTTTGCCATAAAATGTATTCTTTACTTGCAGCTCATTTGGAGTGTTTTGGTAGGAAAATAAAAGAAAGGATTAGACTCACCAAACTGCTCATTTGGTTTCAATGATTTGGTGAGAAATGGAGAAAAAATATAAAGATGAATTTTTTTGATTGGCCCCTTTGCCTTTCTCGCCCCTTTCTTATCACATCATTTCTCACAATGCAGAGTGGCTGTTAAAGAAAAATGGTTTTCAACTATGTTGACTTTGCTTGGTCTGGGGATCGAAATACTTTGCGTTTGTTGTGACAAAACTGAAAATTTCTTCTATGTGCTGTTTAATGCATTTGAATTTGCCAAACTTGCTCATTGACATGCCTGGTTGCCGGGCCCTTTTCGTCAATTTTCTTCTGGGTAATTATTGCCATCCTGCAATGCAAAAATCATCTGTTTGTTTTTGTATGTTTGGGATGAGTTGAGATTTTTAGTTGCTGAATTATGTTTGATAAGACAACACTTCCAGGGTTTTTCGTTTTTCCGCTTTTGCTTTGGCTTGGTCATATACTTGGGTACCAAAATTTGGTTGGGGAGAGCTTTCTAGAATAGCTTTGTTTTTATTCCATTTGGGGGTTGACAATTGCTGAGCACATAGGCAGTTAAATTAGGGGTATATTTTGCTCTTTGTTCTTTTGTTTCTTTTTTGTTAGTTTTTTTTTCACTTTTTTATTTTGCAGATTGAGCCTATCCCAAGTGGAAATCTGCCTCCTGGGTTTGATCCAAGTACATGCCGCAGTGTGTGAGTGTCGTCTTGACATTTTTTTTTTCCTACTAGTTTTGTTGTTCTCTTTTGTTTCATGTTTGATGTCTCACATTGTATATTTTCTACATAGGAACTTGTTGCATTCTTGTTTGGGCTTCTTGACCTTTATTGTTTACTTTGTTTCTTTACTTTCTGTTTTTGTAATATACTTGAAAATAGCAAATACCTCTTTGTACAACATGATAATGCAATGCCTACTCTTTAGTATTTGACGGCGGAGGAGACATTTTGCTAAAATTGATTTTCTTTGTTTTTTTCTTTTTTAAAACTTCTAGTTTATTTTCTTTTGAGAAAATGCAGGTATGTGGGAAACATTCACACACAGGTGACAGAACCTCTCCTTCAAGAGGTCTTTTCAAGTACCGGCCCAGTTGAGGGTTGCAAGCTTATTAGAAAGGAGAAGGTACTGTGTCATAGTTGTATTCCAGTTTTTTTGTTCCAATGTATCATAATACTGTGAAAAAATGCCAGGGGCTGAATAGTGTGTTTGTTATCATGTTGATTTACTCGTAACGAGGTTGACGTTTATGTTTCTCTTAATGCAGTCATCCTATGGATTCATTCATTACTACGATCGCAGATCAGCTGGGCTTGCCATACTTTCTCTTAATGGAAGGCACCTGTAAGAATAGTTCGTGGTGGTTCTCCATTATGTTCTTACTTGATTCTGCCCTAGTATCTTAGTTTTTGCTTTTACAGGTTTGGTCAGCCTATCAAAGTTAATTGGGCATATGCTGGTGGTCAAAGGGAAGACACGTCAAGTGCGTCCACTTTGTGTTTTTCATAGTTTTGTCTTCAATGTTTAATGTTAAGCACTCATCAGGGCTGTATAGTTATTTAGTGATTTGAATGGCATTGCTACCTGTTATGCAGGTCACTATAACATTTTTGTTGGTGATCTCTGCCCTGAGGTGAATGATGCTATGCTGTTTGCATGTTTCTCAGTGTATCCCAGTTGCTCGTAAGCTTCTATCCTTACTGTTGGGATTAAATTAAAGTCATTAAACCCTGTTTTGTTGTCCTAGGAGGCTTCTAGATTCGTTAGGTTGTGTTCCTCAATGATTCTGTGATGCTTCATATTTGATTGGGTGGACTAATCATCGTTTGTGGTTTATAGAGATGCAAGAGTTATGTGGGATCAGAAGACAGGCCGGTCAAGAGGGTTTGGATTTGTTTCTTTCCGGAATCAACAGGTGATGTTTCTGTACATGATTATCATTGATAATTTGATCGTTTGGTTTGTTTTTCTGGAACTAACATATCATTTTCTTCCTACCTCTACTTTCTGTTCAGGATGCTCAAAGTGCCATTAATGACTTAACTGGTACGGATGATATGTGTTACAGTGCATTAATTTTGTTCATGTTTCATCTTCACGAGAGTGTTAAATTGAGATTTTGTTTCAACGTGTACATCAAAGCAAATTCTTTTGAATTTAAGGAATGCTGCAATAACTGGAAAATGGTTCTAAAAAAAATGGCCTCGGAAATTTGTGGGATGACAAGTCTTCTTTTTAATAGCATTGCAGCAAAAATTTCCTCTGAAATGAGGAAGTTCAACATTAGATGCTTCAAATAAATATGATCCCTGGGTAATGGATTTGGCAATTATTGCAGAGGATTGTGATTTCCATTCTTTTGCACAAACCATTCAGCCTATAACTGTATCACTTTCTGTGCTTTACTCCTATTGGACAATTCTACGCTCTGGTTCTTATATTCATCGTTCAGGAAAGTGGCTTGGGAGTAGGCAAATACGTTGTAACTGGGCTACAAAAGGTGCTGGAGCTAATGATGACAAGCAGAGCTCTGATGCCAAAAGTGTGGTGGAACTAACAAATGGCTCTTCAGGTGAGTCTAGAAAGATGAACCTTAAATGAGAAGAATTATTAAAAGATTTCGGTGATTGAAGTCCAAATAGCTCTTTGTGAACTATGTTTCAAATATTGGTGATTCGCAATGCACTAATTGCTCTTATTCTTGACTCTAGGTTAACTTACTTTCATTAAAGCTTGGTCTTCCCATAAAGGCCCATTTGTTTGACCGAATATTAATATTATATCCAAGTGATCACATATCCGATGTTTGGTTAAAGAAAAATTGGCCTGGAATTATTATCCATCGGATATGCAATCCTCCGCATTATGGGATCTAAAATACCATAAAGGTATGGTATGTAATCCAATCTGTATTAATCCATGGGAGAATCCATCCCATGATTCCCATGGAATTATATACCCCTTCACAATTAGTCCTGTCACCAAACGGGCCCCAAAGATTACATTTATCTTTTGTAACTATTTGCATATGCGTAACTTAGACCAAAGATATGTACTTCAGTTCCTTGGTCGTTTTGTTGTTCTTCTGTTTGCCTGTTGTCCACTAATGTTTTTGTCTTGGTATGGATGTAGAGTAAAAATTCAATATCTGCCTGCACTGTCTCACTTTACCACCGACCACCATTGTGCTTAAATTTGTGTATTTGCTTCTGCAGAGGATGGTAAAGAGACAGCTAATAATGATGCGCCTGAGAATAACCCCCAATACACCACTGTCTATGTCGGCAACCTAGCTCCGGAGGCAAGAAAACTTCTCTATATGAATGTGTGTTGTGCGATCCACCATCTATCTTTTGTGGTGGAAAGTTATTAGATGTTCATTTTGAGTCTGAAGACACTCATCATACAACAGTTTCCATGTAGCTTGTTTAGTTTCTTTGTTTCCCTTCTTGGATTGATATAGTGCTAGAGCTTCTTTTATTATTAGATTAGATGCCTTTTATCATTTTCTACTTGTTAATTACGATATTCGGAAAGAGTTAACTTAGATTATGTACTTCTGAATCTTATGGCAATTTTGCAGTTCCCTTATGTTTTACTCTGTGTATTCTGCAGG
Organism: Rhododendron simsii; assembly: GCA_014282245.1. Classification (NCBI taxonomy): domain Eukaryota; kingdom Viridiplantae; phylum Streptophyta; class Magnoliopsida; order Ericales; family Ericaceae; genus Rhododendron; species Rhododendron simsii. The sequence goes on from CM024960.1 coordinate 33,372,292, forward strand.
TCAGTCAGCTTGATCTGCATCGCCACTTCCATGCTCTTGGGGCTGGAGTGATTGAGGAAGTTCGCATCCAACGTGATAAGGGCTTTGGTTTTGTGAGGTACAGTAACCATGCTGAGGCAGCTCTGGCCATACAGATGGGTAATACACCGTCCCTTTTCTTTGGCAAGCAAATCAAGGTACAACATTTTGTTACCTTCTTAATTGCTTGTATGTGTTAATCACATTGAAGTTGTTTAGTGCCAGCTTACAGACATCAGTTTTGTTTCTGGGATTTTTGTTTATAGACTAGATTTGGCAATTTGAATAAGGAAAATATTGCATTTATTTGTAATTCTGTGATTTCTAGTTTATATTGGGAAACCCTTAAACCAGTCCTACTTCTTTAAATCAAGGCACCTTAACTGTACCTTTGTGTCGTGCAAGGTTTTTTGCTTTAGTACCACCTAATTATTTTTTGGTTTTTGTTTGTCGAAAATACTTACTTTTTCCCCATTAGCATTTAGGAGAGTCGGGCACCGTTTTAATAGACTAGGATTTAGTTTAAAGGATTGCATGTTCCAAGATGACGAAAATATATAAAGTTTAGCTGGAGGTGGCTTGTGAACTAGAGTGGAAGATTAATCAGAAGTAGAAGGGATGTATTTTATTGGGTTCCTTGCATAATTAGAGCCATTAACATGAAGTATTTCAAATCACTCTACTTAAATTTTTGATGAAATCGATCATGATAAAGCTCCCAAACTCAATGTCAAAATCCATGCATGGCCACAGAACTAAGGAGGTGTGGGGGGAATTCATTGCGTCCTTGTTTTATGCATTTATTATCTCTTATCACATGGGTTTGACTTTTCGATGTTAATGCTTGTAGTGCTCATGGGGTAGCAAGCCAACTCCACCTGGAACAAGTTCAAACCCCCTTCCTCCACCTGCAGCTGCACCTATGGTAGGAGGACTTTCAGCCGCTGACCTTTTGGCCTACGAGCGGCAACTGGCAATGAGCAAGATGGGTGGGGTCCATGCCTTGATGCATCCACAAGGGCAGCACCACCCTCTTAAGCAGGCAGCCATGGGATTGGGTGCTGCCGGAGCTAGCCAAGCTATTTATGATGGTGGCTTTCAGAATGTTGCTGCTGCCCAGCAGCTCATGTACTATCAGTGATGTCAAGATTGAATGTGCATTATGGGTGAAGCTGTTGTTTTCCAGCCATTGCACGTCTTATTTACGTTTCCAAACTTCCAGGGAGTTTCTATTGTTTTTTCGTATTTTTTTTTCCCGAGTAGTGGGGTTGTTATCAACCTACTATTATATGTGCTTATTACCATATTGATACGTACTATGTATGTTTTTTTCACTTTCTAGTATTATGGAGGGATGAGTGGTAATGTTATTACTTGTTGGTTGTTTAGTGCAGTTTTTGGTATATGTTTTGAAGGTCTTCAAAATGTTTCCATACTTAAGATGGTTTACTGATGCTGGGGAAGAAATTGGTAGTTGCTCTATTTAACATCTCTGTATTTCCGGTTGTGAACATCACTAGAATAGGTTAACTTTTAAGATTCAATTGGCAATGGATTTATTTACTCAATTTTTTGTTGATATTTTTGTGCATTTCTCTCATTAGCACGTTTTCCGAAAGTACGAATCAAAATGATTGGTCTTTTGATTTGATTTGATGCGAATGAATCAAGAATCTCATCCATTTTAAAAGTCCTTGCATACGGACGGAGTTAATTTTCTTGTTGCGATCTAAATCCTCGCACCAAACTGTGAATTTATTTCAAATGGAATTTGCCATGCCCACGACATTCTAGCATTCTTAGTTCCAATGGCATGGTTCACTTAGTATATGACATCAGCCAGGGGCCCAGGCCTATTAGGCAATTGAGCGCAGGAAACAGAATATATCCATATCGTCAGCAAACAAAGATAAACAGAAGACAATAATAACACGGTAACACAACACAGATAAAGCAGATATGATAAATATTGCCAGCAAGAACCTACCGAACAAAAATGATTTTCCACTCAAATTGATCCCAAAGTTATAAATTCATCCCTCAACACAACAAAAAGAGGAAAAAGAATTATTCTGAGTACAAAGAGCAAATCAATCTGCCTGTAATAGTGAAATGTACTTGTCATAGAAAATCCCAGCTCGCTCGAGATCTCCAAGCTCGGTATAACAATCGGCTATTGCTCCATAGGCCTCTGTATTCCCAGAATCCTCTCCTTCCCTCTCTGAGATTGCCAATACCATGGAATGGTACTTAATAGCTTCTCGGAATTTGCCTTGCCTTTGCAATGAGGCTCCTGGAAGAAAAATACTCCAATTCAATACAACATACAAGCGTTTCATTAAGCAGTTGTCAAGAAATAAATAATCGCGATCACGTCAAAGTGAGCAACACAATTCTATAGACACAACATTTGTAAGCCAGATTGTAGTTTGCCATGATGCTCAAGTTTATATAAACAAACAGCAATAGGAATAGAAAGCAAGTCACTTCACAACGTTTTCTGTCTACGACTCTATGGCTACCTTTTTGTTGCTTATCCTCTATCTCCGCAGCCTAAGAACTAGAGGAACAAAAGACATCATTCCTTTTCTTAACCCATCCTTGAGAATGTTCATTCCTGAAGGAACACCAAGTACAGATGCCAAGCCCTGTTTTTCAGGTATCACTGGGCCAATGTAAATGGTCTTGTCCAATTGCAAGGTGTGGTCGCTGTTGTGAGAGAAATAAGGAAAAGTGTATAGGGTGTTGTGTTAACTAACCCTAGCACAATCAACTCTTATTTATATAATGAGAAATCATAACATAAGACTACATTAACCAATGTGGGACTAATACCAATACTATATTCTAGCACTCCCCCTCAAGTTGGAGACTCTCCAAATTGTCACATATCAACCAACGAAACAATTACCTCAACTACTAACAACAATAACGAAAAAATAAAATAAAATTTTACCTTACCCAAAAAACAATAACGAAAAACAACCAACTTGTTAAAAACAATGGAACAACTTTCAATAGCAACGACCAACGAACGATTTCAACTAACGAAATGACTTCAACGACCAACCAACTTCAACGATTTCAATGACTTCAATGAAATAATTTCAACGACCAACGAACAACGAACGAATTCAATGAAATAATTTCAACGACCAATAAAACCAATTTCAACTACCAATAACAACCAACAACCACCAACTTCAACGAAATAGAAGACAAAACAAGATATGTTACCATGCTCATCAAATTCATTGCCAAAAAACCAGACCATGATACCCAACAATATTCAACTGTATGATTGTTGCCATTACAATAAGTGCAATGGCGAAGAACACAACCACGACTGCGACCAACTTCACCCAGCATATGACCACCTCGACTAGAATCACAGCTAATATTAGGGCCGCCATAACCAGACCTACTATGATCATCTCTTCTGGACTTCCAAAAACCATGACCGAAGCTACGAGAGAAAGGACTACCCGAATCAGGAACTTAACTAGAAGCCATTCCAAATCAATCTCAACAATGCACCAACCAGCAGCTACTTCATCCATCAATGAACAAGACTAGAAACAGCAAAGTGAACTAAAATACCAACATGTAGAGTTACCGGCAAGTCATAGCATGCAAGGGAGCAGACCATCGCGAGAGCAAACAACACAGCAGACCAAACAAAACCAGATCTGAGAACAAAACAGCATTAGACCCAAACGAAGTGGCTGGAAAAGAATTGACGAAGGGTTTGGAGGCCGATTGGTAGGTGGGTTAGCGTTTTGGAGATCAGAAGGCCGATTGGTAGGTGGGTTAGCGTTTTGGAGATCAGACGAGAGTGGAGGGATTTCTGGTACTGTTCTGTGAGCACTGTGCACGACTACTGTTCATGTCAACGAACACAGTTCACTACGACTATGGTGATGGATATTCAGGTTAGGGTTAGGGTTTTGAGGGCTGCCGGTCAATAAGGCAGCGGCAGCTGGCTATGGTGGTGACTAACTATGACGGCTAGTGGTGGTGTCTATCGTGGAGTTAGGGATTCAGTGGGATTTTAGGATTAGGGTTAAGAACCCGCTCTGATACCATGTTGTTAGAGAAATAAGGAAAAGTGTATACGGTGTTGGGTTAACTAACCCTAATACAATCAACTCTTATTTATATAATGCGAAATCATAACATAAGACTACATTAACCAATGTGGGACCAATACCAATACTATATTCTAACAGTCGCTAGATTAATGCATCTAGGTTGATTATAACCAAGAATTTTTAAAAAACAGCACCAAACATACATACATAGGATAGGAGGCCGAGAAAAGGAGGATACAGCAACGGATAACCAACCTAAGCCTCTAGCAGCCTTCTTCTCCTCAGTTGGATCTGCTAGACTCTGAGCAAGTTCAAGAGCCGTCTTAAACTCCACAAATGCCTTGTCAGGATCCTGATTCCTCAAAAAATTCTTTCCAGATTTCAAATGAGAAATCAACTCATGCTTCCTCGGGTCAACAATAACTTCATTTTCTGGTACTCTGCCAACAGCGGGAGCGTAACTCAAAGTGGGTGCATAAGACTCGATCTTTGCTTGCCTTCTTAGAGCTGCATTGATCTGGCGCAACTGCTCATTCAACCGCTTCAATTCACCTTTTCGCTGTCGCGCAACCAATCCTGTAATACCAATGAACTCTTTAAGTATTTTGAAACTCACTGGGAGCAAAAACCTAGACACATAACTAAGAGTATCTACTTCCAATGGCTGAAGATAGATAATGGAAGGTATACTCTTTCGGGCTCGTGAACTTAAATTTCAATTGTGGATTAGCAACCAGTTAGTCGACAAGGAGTTGCGACCTCGAATTTAGATTCATCTCGAATGCTCCTATGCTGTCTTCAGATTGGGGGCATTGGTGTCCAATGCGTCCGGCCAAGCTTGGAACCGAAGTCTGAAAGCATTTATTGGAGCTAGCACAGAAACTAAGGCTGGGGTTTAAGATATGGACTGTGGGGCATATTATAACATCACATTCAATTCTTTTTCACCGAAATAAGGAACAAAACACAAGGCTATGATACGACGGCTAGATGTGGCATACCTCCAACTGTTGCCCCGATAAGGGCTACAAATAGCAGTAATGGCATGTTGAAGATAGACTTATCAGCCTCACATGTTTCTGCCAGAGCTTCAAAGGGTGCACTAAACATCAATGCATTAACAATAATAAGTGCCAAGGCTGGGGATCTTCCAAGAACCATCACCTGCCAAAGGAATTCCAATGGAGGAGTTGATTGAGAGCAACAAAACTATAATCAGTGGCCCATAGAGCCCCTCATCATCATAAATACATTCCAAATAACACAGATATGTATGAAGCACTGTTGATGGTTAATAAAACAGGTTGACAGTTCCATAACCTTGTCTAACTCACATTTATATCCATCTAATACAACTCATGTAAGAAAAAAGGGTCATGCCAATAATGTGATAGGAAAAGGAAATAAACTAGTTTACTTATCTTATATGATGATTCTTGAAAAGTATCAAGAATTTTAGAGACCCAAAACCAAATTTCAGTAACTTTATAGGACAATACGTTGACATATCCGAAATTCTCTGCAATTAATATGGGGCTGTGTAGCCCCCTCTAATGATGCACATCACATCAGAATAAGTAGAACTGCACAAAAGATGAGGGGCAACTCACCATCATACCTGATGAGCAACTAAGCCTTCCGGAGTGGTGTCATCATCTGGTTGTGTAGGGCCGACACAAGTTCCATTTGATATTGAAGTCTTCACATCATGCACTACCGTAGGCATAGACTGTCTGCCTAGCAATGCTAGATGAGCCTCAAACTTTTCCTTAGCAGCATTTCCCAATGACAAAAATAACTTCTTTACCTTAAAATGAACATAACCGGTATTGCCTGAAAAAAGGTGCTTTACTTTCAAAGGCAAGCTTTCATGTCTTGACTTCACTATAACAATGTCTACCAAGAACTGGTTTTATATCACTTCTAAAGGGTGTCCGACATAGTATACACAAGATAGAGTCTCACACTAATAACTGAAAAATATCAAAGGAGTCATTCAAGTGAACAACTAATTCTTCCGAGAGTAGCAGCTTTATCAATATATGATACATTGATATCAATAAGAACTTAAACATGAAACTTAAGCAAATGGAAGATAACAAGTGCATCTGTGATGTATTTCTAGCAAAATATGCAGTGGAGTGATCTAGAATACTTTCCCCCAAGATGTTGCAGAAAATTTTGTATTCTACCCTGCCATTGCATCAAACATGCAATCTGTTTGCATTGTCAAAACCCCAACATTTAGGTAGTCTTCTTCATCAAATGTGTCAACCATTTCAATTGTATCTACTCCCACCCGACGTAAATGAGAAAAGCAACCCCGAAGTATGAAAAAAAAATTGGAATAAATACATATCACTCCAAATGGTAATCTTATAGGTAAGCTTGAAAGAGTCTATAAACTATAGCCAATTGGTAAGCTTGAAAGAGTCTAACTCCACTACCATAAAGAGACTAGATAACTCAAATTGTTCTTCACCTTTTTTCCAGTTTTTCTTTTTGTACATGCATTCCATCAGTTACTTCTGAAAGTTATTTCCTTGACTTACTAACTGTAGATAGGATACAAATCGTAGATCAGCCACATAGATGTGATGTACATTGTCTGGTTTACTCGATTAGCTACTCTACTTCGGACAATGAGGGTTGGTTCAGTGGTGGAAACTCAGACTTGGTGGACAAGGGCACAAGGCCCTGTAGCCCCTTATTGGGGTTAAAGATAATCTCTAAGACCACCCACAAGTGGTGAGACCTTAGCTTGCGTCTGGTGAGACCTTAGCTTAGATCCTGATGCAGGTGCGGTGGGTCCCTACAGACAGTGGTGGTGTGACGGGCCAATACTCCCGTCAAGAAAGTAACCCCTACCATACACGCACTTCCATTTTGTGTATTTAAAAAAACTACTAAATTTCGGATATAGTGAGTTGTTTCTTGTTTCTTGGCAAAGAAACAAAGAGTAGAGTGAAATTCCCCGAAAGAACATAGAAGAAATGCAATAATTTGAAGACTTCTGAGAGAGAGAGAGAGAGAGAGAGAGAGAGAGAGAGAGAGAGAAGACCAAGTCGAGAGCTTTTGCGCGAGAATCGGGTGGAGGTAGATGGGCGGCGGTCAGAAGCGGCGGAGTCAGGGCGGAGGAGTAGGGAGGAGCTAAGGAAGATCACCGCCATTGCTCTTCGGATAAAAAGTGCTGACCTTTCAGTTGCTCGTACCGAAAAGGTTGGTTATTTAGATCTTCCTGTATTAAGCCCCCGTTCCGCTTTCTTCCAAAACCTTCGTTTTCAAAAAGAGGGTAATTTCAAACTCAAATATAACGAAAATGAAAAATAATTTTTTAATTTTTTTTGCACCGTTTAAAAGATCTCAATGAGATCTATCAAACAAGATCCATATTGGTAGAAAAATTATTTACGTAAACACATGATTTCTGAGCTTGAAATTACCTTCCTTTTTCAAAACCTTCCTTTTGTTAAAACTGGAACGGCCTCTAAGACCCACTCTGAATTTCGCAAAATTTCAAAAAAATAATTATAAATATTAAAATTAAATTGAGTAGGAGGACATAATCTAAAGGTTTATGCCACAATTAGTCCATTTACTTTTTCTCTTAAAATCTCCAGGACAATTGGCACTCAATCTCTCAAAAATACCCTCCGACATATCTATTCATTTTTAGTGTATCTGTTGATTTTTTAATTTTTTTTATTTTGACCGTTGACTGAAGTATCTGTTCATTTTTTTGTATCTGTTGATTTTTTATTTTTACCTCCACCACCCAACCACCACTTCTAGCACCACCACCACGGCGTCACCACCACCGCCACCACGCCGCCACAATCTCCGCTTCCAACATCACTCCATTACCACCGCTCCCACCACCACCATGCCACCAAACCCTTCATTTCTACCACCACGCCGCCGCCACCTCTACCACTCAACCACCACTTTCGCCACCACCACCACGACGCTACCACCACCTCCACCATGCCACCACAATCTCCACTTCCACCACCACTTCTACCACGACTTCACCATTATCTTGCCACCTCCGCCACCACCACCATCATGCCACCATGCCACCACTCCATCGCCACCACGCCACCACCTTCACCTCTCAACCACCACTTCTACCACCACCATGCCACCACAACCTCCACTTTCACTTTCACTTCCACCCCCACCTCTACCAACACTCCATCACCACCACCACTCAACCACCACCACCACCACCACCACCATGCCACCACCACCACTACGACGCCACTGCCACCACCACAACCTCCACTTCCACCACCACCATGCCACCATTCTATCACCACCACGCCACCACCTCTACCACCACCTTCACCACTCAGCCACCACGACGCCACCTCAACCTCCACTTCCACCACCACTCCTCCACCACCACCACCACTTCCACCACACCTCCTTCCCCTCAGCACCTCCATAACCATTCCACCACCACCACCACTCCAGTTCTACAATCATATCCATCACCACCACCACCGCTCAACCACTACCGCCACCATCACAACATAAAACAGATACAGATATATCAGATACAGATACACCAAAACAGATACAATAGATATACCACGACAGATACACCAACACAAAATAGATATATATATATATATATATCAACAGCAGATGTACCCAAACAAATACAAATATACCAAATCTACTAACAATATCTGTTGAGGTTTGTTCCAGCATCTCTCTTGCAAAATTGGAGAGATAAACATATTTTTCGTTTATTTTGGACGGAGGTTGACGATACGTAGGAGTTTAATTGATGAGTGTTTTTAATATGTCAAGTGTTTATATGGTATTTCGTTAGGGACAGGTATCTATGTCTACCACCATCACGACCATGTCTACCACCACCACTATCACAACAAAGTCTTTTTTTTCTTTAGAACAAAACAGATACAGGTATGTCTGATACAGATACACCAAAATAGATATAATAGATATACCGCAACAGATACACCAACACAAAACAGATACAGTTATATCAATAACAGATGTACCAAAATAGATACAAATATACCAACAATAGATACAAAAAAATAGATATAAATATACCAAAATACTTACACCAACATTACACACAAAACAGATACAGATATACTAATGCGCCAAAATAGATACACTAACACAAAACAGATACAGATATATCAACATCAGATATACCAAAACAGATCCACAACCTCCATTTCTACCACCACCTCCACCACCACAATCTCCACTTAAAATACAAATATATCAACAACAGATACACCAAAAATGAACAGATACACCGATTAATGTCAACGCCGGTCAACGGTCAAAAAAATAAAAAAATCAATAGATACACAAAAAATGAACAGATACACCGATCAACGACAGTCAACACCGGTCGACGGTAAAAAAAAAAACCAACAGATATACCAAAAGTGAAGAGATACACCAGTCAACGTTGGTCAACGGTCAAAATAAAAAAAAATTTAAAAAAAGACATATTTGTATTAGTCAAATAAGGCCTTTGTCTTATTAAAGTCAATTTAAATGAAAAGACATTTTTTTGTGTTAGCCAAACAAGGCTCTTATCTCATTAAAGGCAGTTTGGTTTTTTCACATACCTTAAACTCTAAAATATTTTCATTAATGGACTTTACACGTCACTAAAACTTAAGCTGGACTAAATTTGCTTTGGGACCTCTTCTTTTGGACTTTAGACCAATTTGTTGTATTTTTTTTGGGCTAAGAAAAAAAAAACAGCTCCAACAAATATCGGTAAGTATTACTCTTGAATTCGATGAAATTATTCAACTACATAGTTTTGCTTTTATGAATCCAGAAATAATACTACTAATCGATACACGTTAGAGCTTTTTTTTACAGGCCTGATAAAATAATATTTTAAAATTTATGTGGATTTTTAAAAATTTTATGACACCAAAAATGGGCCCCACATAACTAAGGTTCCATCCCAGAAATCTTCTTAAAAAATAAGCAGCTTATTTCACATTTTTCAAACTCAAAAATAATATAAATGAAAAATAATTTTTCAAATTTTTTTCATCGTATAAAAGATCTCAATGAGATGTTTCAAACAATATCCATATTGCATATTTTTAGATTTCAGAAAACCAATAATTTTTTAGCTTGAAATTGCATTCTTAAAAAATAAGAATTTTTTTCGCGTTCTAGAACAGGGCCTAAGTGTAACTGTGTAGTGTACTCCTATGTATCACTTTTGTTTTTAGAAATAAGAAAGAAAAATTTGATAGCGCATTTGGCTCTGTTGATAAGGTTATTCTTATTCCAAACCCCGGTGTTGACTTATATTATTTTCTCTGTAATCTTCTTCGCAGGCAATGTTACTAGCCTACCACCACAACTTTAAAACTGTAACTCTGGACATACATGCATTTGTTCAATGTATCCATTACATGCATCAAACCGCACCGAGCGCAATTATTTCTGAACTTGTATTTTAAAGTTGTATTTGTAGACTTTTTAGTTTAGAAAAGGTTTTCCGTACGAGACCAGGCAGTCATAAAGGCCCGATTGAGTTTGTCGTTAGTGTTAAAGACTTCCAAAGGGTTCCGGAAGATGTAGAAGACTTCACTACATATTATACTTGCGTGGAAATTTTTAGAAAATTGTGGAGGCACATATGGGAGGGGTTATGACAGCCATTGGATGAAAATGATTCGAGTCCATTGAGAAGGTAGATAACTCTAGAAGAAAGAGAGGGTGGGTTATAAAAGAAAAGGAATGACTGAAAACACATAACTGTAAAGAGATAATAGTAGAGGTGTAAACGAGCCAAATCACACTTAATCAAGCTTTGCTGTTTTCAAACTTGGCTTGGCAAAAAGTAGATCAGCATGAGCTCAACTTGAGCTTGAGTCGAGCCACAAATAATGGGCTCACGCTCGGCTCATCTTAGCTCGGAAAATGGAAGCCATTCACAATGCTTGTAAGCAGGAGGAGCACTCACATTATAAAGGTGTTCTCCTTACCTCATTTCTACACCTATGTGGGACTAAAGAAGTGAGAAGGGATTCCATTTGAGCTTCTTCCGCATGGAAAAAATATTGCAAATGGTAGAGTATTCATTTCTCTACAAAGCCTCAAGGTGGAGTTTCCGCAACTCACGTGCACCCATCAACTGGGCACGAAGTCCAGCTCGTCTGCTACAGGAACTAGCCCCTCAAATTCGAAGTCTGCAAATACCCTCATTTCCATGTGATGCAAGTTGTCTTCTTCATACACTTTTACTATGTCAACCGTACCAACCTTCTAACGACAATATCCTAAACACTAGATTAAAAAAAATAAAAGTTAATGCAGTTGAAACCGTACGTGAAACAAAACAAATTGTTTCTTCCCATGGACAGCATCATTCAAGAAGCGTTTTACCACATGGACAGCATTGTGGTTCCCTTTCTTCCCATGAGGGACGACAACATCTGCTGAAAGGCGGATGTGATAAGAGTATTGAGGGTAATGAGCATAGCTGCATAGCAACACATCAGCCACATCAGAATATCTTTCCTAACAGCTTAGTTAGGTCAGTTAGTAGTTGCAAGGTGTAATAGTTTGTTAGTGACAGCTGTATATAGCTGTAGTAGTAAAATTCAATTGTAATGGTCTTGTATAAATCTAGAGCGTGTAATCTTGAGTTGAATGAGAAGATACAATTCTAAATTTTCTTTATGGTATCAGAGCCATCTGTGAGCTCTCACGAATCTACGATCCTCTTCTTGTCTGGATTGATCATGAGTACTCTCAATTCTTCATCTTCTCCTTTTCCGATTATACCAGGAAATCTCAAATTGCTGATCTCGAATCTCAGCTCTCTCATTACTGTGAAGCTCGATCACACAAATTACATCATCTGGAAGAAATAAGTTCAGAATATTCTACACGCAACCTATTTGTTTTTTTATCTTGATGGATCGATTGCGTGCCCTCCTCCAATCGTCAAAGATTCCTCTGGAAAAGATGTGGCCAACACAGAATTCATGAAATGGAAGGTTATAGATTCGCATCTGTTGAGTTGTGTTACTGCAACCCTAACTACTCAGGTTTTCTCTCTTACTCTCGATCTATCTACTACCAGAGAGGTGTGGCTTGCTTTAGAAAAATGATTTACTACTTTATCTCGTTCTCACATCCATCAATTGAAGGATCGATTATCCATTGTTGAAAAGGGGGCCAAATTTATGGAAGACTACTTAACACAGGTTAAAGATATTGCTGATCAATTAGCTATTGCTTCTTGTCCTATTCATGATGAGGATTTGGTCTTTCACATTTTGCATGGTTTACCTGGTGCCTATGATGCCTTTAAAACCTCGATTCGAACTAGATCTGAACCAATTACTCTAGATGAATTGACTTCTCTACTATGTTCTGAGGCTATACACATTGATTCTTAGTCTAAGACTTCCTCTCACAATGGTGATTTGGCTGTTGCTTTCTCTATTGTTACTGCACAAACTCGCAATAATTCTTCTTTTTTTTGAAAATCGAGGTCCTGGTTCTGCGTACCAAGGTCGTTTTTTCTCTTAGTCTGGTTATCGCGGTGGCCAGTTTTCTTATCGTGGTGGTGGATGAGGTTTTGGTAGAAACAACTTTCGGACTGCTGGTTTTTCTGGCTTTCCTGGTGGATCTGGTTCAAGTTTTGGTGGATTTGGTTCACATCCTCATGGCAACACATTAGCCACATCAGAATATCTTTCCTAACAACCTAGTTAGGTCGGTTAGTAGTTGCAAGGTGTAGTAGTTTGTTAGTGACAGCTGTATATAGCTGATCCAGAGCGTGTAATCTTGAGTTGAATGAGAAGATACAATTCTAAATTCTCTTCAGGATGAACCCAGTCTGACAGCCGCATGCCTCGCACATCAGCTGGAAAAAAAAAATCATCTACAGAGTTTCTCAATTGTCTGATATAGGAATCTAATACTGTAAAGAGTCAAGCTTGAAAACAAGTACTTGTAATTTTGAAGCACGGCAATTAACAACAAAAATTAAATTAACCTTCATAAAGAAAGAAATATTGGAATAAGGTTCCGCGACAATTAAATGAAATCCTTCCATGTCAACCACAAGATTCAGAGAGTATTTGAGCTTCACCATCCTACACAAATGCAGCTTGCAACTCAATTTACCGATGGAGATCTAGGGTTGGAGAGACTATCAATACTGTACTCTTGTCATCGAGGAAATCAAGATACAGGAAATGACTTGTAAATATGCTTTAAAACAAGTAATTTGGAAGCCAACGCAATTAACAACAATAACAAAAAATTTAAATTAACCTATCGTAAAGAAAGAAATATTGGAATCATAGCAATTGAATAGACTCCACAAATGCACTGAAAATATACTTGTCATTTTGTTTATTTCTTTAGGCAACTTCAACAGTCATTTGATTATTTTTTATCTATGAACAAAATTTGAGAATGTAAAATAACTGATTTTTTATCAAATCAGATCAAAATTATTAAGATTATAAATAGCTATACACGAATAATTATCAATAATATTCAGAATTCAGCATATAGAAAATGAAAATTTTAAAACTCGGAGACTCGGAGGGGGACTGGGGCCACCCAGGGCCCGAAGGTAGCTCTGCCACTGTCTTAAACGGCCACACCTCTCAAGACCAATCACTTTAGAAAGACTATTTTCTTTCAGATTAGTTAAGATGAGTTCGGTGTACCCTGTTCTAACTTTTTCCATGTCTTCCAAAAAATTGCACAATGAAAAACCAATATGGATGATAACGTGAAATTCAACGTATAAAACAAATAAAAAATAAATAAACACAATTAAGGAATGAGTACAATCTTTTGAGCAACATTTGTGTTTAAAGGTTGACCACCATTTCTTGTGTTATGTCCTTGGGCCCAAACTTTGACTCTACTTACGGAAGAGGGATTTTTGTTTTTTGATTTCTCTCTAGAGTAAATTTTTTTGATCAGAATGCCATTTAAGTTATCTATGCTATATACTAAGCAAATATAGTTTTTAAAAATAAAATCAAGCTCTCTCCTTAATTCTCTCTCCTATGTGACATTCTTTCCTTTTCTTCTCTTTTTTTCCTACACTTTCAAAATACTAGAAGTTAAATAAAAATTTAGAAAAATAGAATCGATGAGGGGTAAAAATAAATATTACAAAACACTATCCATAGTTACAAATAGTATCAATCATAATATGATTTTTTTATCTCGCCTCTGAGCAGACCATAGGTACGACACTTGTTTAGGGCCTATACAATTGTGTAGTGACGGAAGGTTGAGCGGAGGTGCTTGAATAATACTATATACATAATAATTCAAACACAACATAATTCACAATCCTTCACATATATGTGGAGCCCACACGCACTGGTGTCAATGCCAGCTCCGACATTTGGGTTGCCTTAGCCCAACCTCATGCTTTGTTGCTCACTTACAATTAAGTTATACACAGTTAAAATATACAAGTACAAAAAAAAAATTACATTTTAATTTTAACTTGAATAACATCAAAATGTAAACTTTGGTTATAGTGCTTTGTGATTAGCACGGTTATAGTGCTTTTTAGTTAATATACGTGAGAAGAATGACCTGTCTCGAAAAGCGTATAACGTTGAAAAAACGAAGAAGCTAGTCCCAAATGCCCAAAAATGTGCTTGGTGGAACGATACCTCATTTTCAATTGAGCTCATTGCCAATCTCTTTAATTTCTCTTGCGAAATGGTATTTCAAAGGTACAAATGAAAAACATGTTAGCTCGCTCAATTTATTTAAGCTATGAATTTTTTTTTTAATCAAATGTAAGAACACATTGTTTATACAATACTGTTGTATTTGTTAAATGAAAATTTTTCAACAAAGTAATTTGATTTTCGTAATACTATGCATTAGGAAGAAAACAAAAAAAGAAATAGAACAAAATTGGAGAGAAATAAGGAGAACTAAAAAGAGGAAAACAAAAAGAATCCAATCACCGCGACACCTAGACATTGGTTTATGCCACTATAGGAAACTTTTTAATATTTATATATGTAACGTTTTTTTTTTGGCTGCACCAACCCGGGGTTGTCCAAGATCAAGGGCTTGCTGGACTTACTCCGAAGCTGCCCTAACAAGTGTATGTGAGAGATTGTGGATCTCACATATATGTAAGTGTATAATGTTATGGAGTAGTACGTGTGAATCTCACATGTATGTAAGAGGTTGTTGATGATTGTGTTTGGATCGCTTTGTATCTAAACTTTTTGGGCCACCATGTGGCTGTGCGAGGCACTGAATAATTTTCGTATAGACGAGGGTAGGAATCCGAAGCGGCAACCCGAACCGACTTGTTCAGCCTACGTAGTCGAAGAGAGCAAACCACAACACAACACAACCCAGTCTCGAGTTTTCTCTCACAAAACTAAAACCCTTCCCGCGCTCAAAAAAACTATTTTTGTCGATAGGGTTTAGGGTCTAAAGGATTTGAGCTTCCACTGGAGCGAACTGGAGTACCCAGATACTGTTTTAGGGTTTACAAAGATTGAAAAAATCACGATACAGATTAGATCTTTGCAGCTATGGAGGTCGATATGGAGACTTCTCCAAGCTATTTCGATCCCGAAGATCTCAGCACCAGGGAGCGGTTTCGTCGATACGGGTATGCCTATACACACCCCTTTAAGCTTTGATTAAGTCGATTCTTTTGGTTATTTGGCTTCTGAACACCTTTTAAAGCTTTTGTTGTTGGTTGAGATGCCCAATGTTCTAATTTGATTCCACAACTTGGCCCAAGCAGTAGCTACATATAAGTACTTGTATACTCGCAGTACTGCACAAAGTAAGCTGACTAACACGTAACTGCCAAGTAAACTTTCTATTGAGTGCACACGTGGACATGTACTTGTTTATAATTCACAAGATTGGGTATGAATATAATCACATTGGGCCGGAATCTTAATATCAGGACTTGCTAATTCATGTATGTAGCTTTTTTCCCGCACTATCGAACACTTGAATAATTTTGGAGTCGTGGTGATATTAATTGTGTAATATACCTGCACCAACAATCGCAAAAAAATAAAATCAAAAATATATACACACACACATTCTCAGAATTATTTGGAACCTTGTGAATTTCCTTTTGTGTTTGTGTATCGCTTTAAAGAAAGCATGTGAATTTCCTTTTATGTTTGTGTATCACAGTAAAGAAAGTACTCATGAATGGACGTTTGACTGTCTTGAGCTATAGTAGCTCGAAACATCTGGATTAGGTTTTATGTGCTTGACTAGGTTTTGTATACATGTAGTATTTATGCCTCATACCCATATGAATTTCAAAGTTTCGAAGGTATTTCTTCCTATCCAGGACTGCAAGTTGTATTACTTTCCTTTGACGTAAGCCACTTGCTCAAACCCGTTTTGTCTTTGTGTATACCTACTGGAATGGTTATGTAACATGCACAGGAAAAGGGGCCCAACTTCCAGCATAGCACCCCATCAGGAAAATTCAAGTGGAGCTTGGCTTTTGTATGATGGGCAGAGCATTGAGAGACGACCCAATGCTGCGCTTTTCCTAGAGGATATTAAACAAGAGGCTGAGAGCTACGATGGTGATCAGTTCGATTTAACATCTACCAAGACACAGTCTGCTTCAAGACGAAGAGTATCGATTGACAGTCGTGGCATATCTGAGGCAGATGTTGGTGCTGATTCTGTCACTCAACCTGGAAGTTTTTCTATGAAATCATGCAAACACGAGGATGATGCTCTGGCTGATGGCGGAGATACAACATTTAGTTTATTTGCGTCTCTGCTCGATTCTGCTCTTCAAGGTGCTTGAAAAAATTGAATTTATGAAGTTTAATGTTCGACATTGTTCTACGCCATTGTCATAGTTTTGACCTGGTTTCATAAATATGTTCAAATGGCATTGATTCATGTAAGCAATAGTGGCGGGAGACAAAATAAGTAAATATTTTGATTGATTTGTTTTGCTAACTTAAGAGCTGAGCGCATCATGCCTTGTTTTATTAAACATCTATGGTGGTTGTGTGGAATCATGCATATCAAAGAGTGGATTAATAATGTTTAAGTAGAAAAATGGCATTAGTCTTGACTTCAAATCTTTGAAGCTCATTTTATGCCAACGTTTGTATTCTAGGTATTAAGTTATTATCTTTAAGCGACATGAATCTTCTCCTCCTAGATTTTCACATTTAAAAGCTTTTTTACGGCGTGTTGTGTTGCTCTAATAAGCATGTCACACCATAACACTTGGAGGATCGTGATACCTTTCATGGTACTAATTGAAGCTCTCAAAAATATTATTTATATGCTTCTTTTTCCTAAGCTGGATTAAATTTGTTCTGCGTTTTTTATTGTTATGTTACTCTTCAAACTTTCCCTCCTGCATTATTCTTTCTTCTAGCACAATGCATGATATGAGACTAAAAGCTACAGTTTGGTTCAGATTGTGTATCTTTCAATTGACATTCTGTCTATCCCAGGGTTGATGCCTCTCTCTGATCTCATATTACAGTTTGAGAGATCTTGCCGCAATGTGTCAGAATCAATAAGGTTTGTCTCACAATAGCCATATATTTGTATCTTGGTTCAAGTGTTCTTGGAATGTGCATAGGTGCATTTGTGTAACACATTGGATGGTTTGAATTTCTTATCGAACCTTTCCACAGTTTATATTGCATAGTTTTGAAAATAATCTGGTATCATAAGTTTGAAATTTTGTACGTTGGTTGCGATGTCCTGTAGGAATATGCACAGGTGTGTAGTGTTCAGAGTGGATATTACATTACTCCTCTGTCTAGTTTGTGTCATATAATTTTGAGGATAACAGTCCCGGTATTACAGGTGTGTAGTACACTGGTCAGTGGGGATATTTCATTAGTTCATTTTTCTAGTTTACGTCACATTAGTAACCTGGAATATGACAGTCTGGGAATCAAAGGTTGGAAATTTCTTTCCTTAATGAAGAAGTTTACAATGTTTATCTGATGCCTTCGATACTGTGGAATACATGCCTGCAACTCTATTAGATGCCTAACATACCATGGAAAACTTGCCTGGTCCTCTATTTTGAACATTTCTGGAGAATCTTTTTGAACATTTCTGGAGAATCTGTGTGGGCATGTTGAGTAATTTCTGTTCATTGCTTATCTAGGAAATAGGAAATGGAAATTTGCTTCTTTTGTTTTTCTTTCTTTTTGTTTTTGTTCCTGGCAATAAACAGGTGGAGACTTCTTTTGTCAGCTTAAAACTTTACCTTAGGTGTCTTGGTTTAGTAAAGTCATGATGGTATATGAGTAACAACTCGTGTGTATTTCGGTATTTCCTCTATATATGTCTCTATCCATGTGTGAGAAATTAGAATTTTACTAGAGTGAGAAAAGAAGGGAGGTGGAAGTTTGAGTTTTTGTGTGAAAAGGAAAGAAACAGGGTCTTTGTGCAAGTTATTCCTTTCACATTAACATAAGTTTGAGTTCTTGTGTAAACATTTGCATATCTGGTAGGCTGACTGTATTCCTTTCTGTTGTTTCTGTAGGTATGCATCAAACGAGAAACACAGAATTGTGGAGGACAAGTTAATGAAGCAGAAGGCTCAGCTCTTAGTTGATGAGGCTGCTTCCTGGTCTCTTTTGTGGTACCTATATGGCAAAGGTACTGATCTCTGCCT
This sequence comes from Rhododendron simsii, assembly GCA_014282245.1. Taxonomy (NCBI): domain Eukaryota; kingdom Viridiplantae; phylum Streptophyta; class Magnoliopsida; order Ericales; family Ericaceae; genus Rhododendron; species Rhododendron simsii. The sequence goes on from CM024960.1 coordinate 33,391,096, forward strand.
CTATTATTGCTATGGTAGAATTGATGTTTTCTATCGCATGTGTAGATAGATGGGCTCTGGGATGTTTCTACAACTCTATTGCAACTTCTTGAATATGTGCTCATTGAAGTTTTGCAATTTTCATGATTCAATTAATGAGGTGCTTTTGTACATTATCCAATTAATGAGGTGCTTTTGTACATTATCTCCTCGCAGCAAGTTATTCATTTGTTGTTAAAAAGAAGTGCGCAGGAAAAATGAAGAATACAAGAAGGGTATAGTTCCCCAGTTTCTTGCTGAATATAGCAGCATATATATAAGGGATCTGACTCTTCTTTTAGACATTCACATTAACTTGTATTTTCTCTGTCGATGTTATATTTGTTTGATCACTCCTCTATGTATCCGATTTGTTAATTCCTTCTTTCAGTCTAGGCCATTTTTGTGTTTGGACTCTCCTAATGGTTCATGGTGTGTAGATCTTGATGAGGCAACATTGCTATATCTTTCACCCGTGGCCATTTTACATTTTGTGTTTGCTTTCAAAAACATATTTCTTTCCAATGGGAAAGGTTATATGCTTTTCCAATAGATATTTGCCTTTGTATATCCCCATCCGTAATCATAAGTTTCCACTAAGAGTTCACTCCAAAAAAATTGTGGAAAAATGCTACCTCCGTCCCAAAACGATTGTTTGGTCTGCAATATGAGAATTTAAAACTAATGCATTTTTGTTGATTTTGTTTTGAAGTTTTTGTCGCTAGATACCAAATATCAATGAATTCTTTTAATTTATAAAAAAAGGATTGAATTTTGATTGAGAAAAATGCAGTTGTTTTGAGTTCTCTTTTGGCGGTCCAGACAATCTTTTTGGGACAGAGGGAGTACAAATTAGTCCCTTATGCGTTGTTAGCCTGTTTGTGTCACGTAATGTCCTAGTTGGAAATGTGACAGCATATTTAAAATCTGAACTACTTGGTAGACGAGGTGTTGTTTTCCTTGCACACTTGGGCAAGGAAGGTTTTTTTTTTGGTTCTTAGATGTTTCTGTTTGCTTTAAGGAGGTTCTGGCCTGTTCTGACTTGTACTAGAATTTCTTTTCATCCTTTTGGGTAAGTAATTTCTTTTCATCTTCTTGCAGGAAATGAAGAACTTCCAAAAGATCTAATGCTGGTGATGCATATTTTCGTAGTAACTCACTAGTTTTTTGTTTTGTTCCTTGCTTTTATACTGTTAGTTTTATCTAGTTCCTTACCGCAGAACCCTACAACATCGCATTTGGAGGCTTGCCAATTTGTAGTTGCAGATCACACAGCACAGTTATGCCTCCGAATTGTCCATTGGCTTGAAGGATTAGCCTCCAAATCCCTTTATTTAGACAACAAGGTGATGAGAATACTTTCTCCTTTTTGACAGTCTAATGCTTGTCCTGATCAGAATCCACTGGTTGATGATTGTAGCTCAAACTTTGGTTCATGATGATTCTAAATGATTTAGCTTTATTGACGTGTTTTTAGTTTCCATAGTACTTTGCGGTATTAAAAATTTCCAGCTTCTTCTTTGTTGAAGATCTTCAGCCCTAGCTTCAAAAACCTCCGGTGGATATCATTTGGCCCACAAGGTCTTTTAGTTTATAACTTCCATGTCATTGTAATAGACAGTGCTCTATCGACACATGTCACCAAAAATTACGTGGTTGATCCTTGTGATAGTTAGATGTCTCACTGAGTGGTTCACATGGGTTACAAGATGAATGTGTTGTGGATCTCCTTCAAATTGTTTCATTAGCTCAGTGTCTTTCGGTTCTCTTATAGTTTGAATGATTACCTGAAATAATTCATGTGATCTCTCTTCTTTAATGTACATGGGCATTATTGTCTACTGAGAGAGAGAATTCATGTGATCTCTCGTCTTTAATGTACATGGGCATTGCTATCTCTTCCTTAATGTACATGGGCATTGTAATCGACTCCGGTCAAAATATGATCTAACCATAACTCTATCTTATTGCTACGATTTATCCTAGGTCCACCTTCAAATTCATGACCCCAGTGTATTTAGCCCTTGTTAATACTTCACAATTTGCCTGTATTTGGGTTATGAGTAGTAAGTATTATGAATTGGTTGCATAACTTACTTTAATTTGTACAGGTGAGAGGTTCTCATGTTGGCACTTATCTCCCCAGCTCTGGGATCTGGCGTCACACTCAACGGTCTCTGAAGAAAGGTGTCTCAAAACCAAAAACTGTTCATCACTTGGATTTTGATGCTCCAACGCGTGAATGTGCAGAACAATTGCCTGATGATAAAGTACTTTGCCCCCTTTAATACCATAAACCTAAACATATGCCTTTATTTCTCCCATTAACTGCTTGTGTTTATTGGAATTACGTACAGTTGTTTGGGTTATATTATGAAATAAGCCTTTTGCAGATCTAGTTGATTTTGCCACTGTGCTTTGTATCAGTATACTATCCTGTACTGCTCATCTGCTTGGATGCAATTTTCGTGGAACATGTAGATCTGAAGATTGTTCTATAGCATTCTTTAAAAATGTCTTCTTTTATGGTTATAGCCACTAATTACATTTTATAACAGAAACAAGATGAATCTCTTCTCGAAGATGTCTGGACTCTATTAAGGGCCGGAAGACTGGAAGAGGCGTGTGACCTTTGCCGATCTGCTGGGCAGGTATGCAAAACTTTATTGTGAGCTTATTTGCTTCCACTCCCATCCTTGTATTAATTTGCGTTTGGACAGCCATGGAGAGCTGCAACTCTATGCCCATTTGGGGGATTGGACTTATTTCCATCGGTTGAAGCCCTGGTAAAAAATGGAAAGAATAGAACTCTGCAAGCTATTGAGCTTGAAAGTGGCATTGGTCGTCAATGGCGTCTTTGGAAATGGGCTACATATTGTGCATCAGAGGTAATGGTGAAAGATACATTGGATGTGATTTTTGTGGAAGAACTTTAGTGGCTGATCACAATGACTTCTATGTGTTGCACATTCCTCTTGCCTTCCCTTCTCTTCAGTTTTGTTGCTCTTGCTTTTCTCTGCAGCAGCTGCAGTGGATTGAAAAATAACATTATGGTAGATAAATTGAACTTAAAAGTGAACAGTTGCTTGCTCTTTTGTTTGAGATTCCCAGTATTCTTGTCTGAGTAAAATGGAGCCACATTTTTTGTTCGACAGATGCTAATGAGATATAAACTAAGAGATTTGTTCTTGCTTTCTCATATTGAAGAGAATTGCAGAGCAAGATGGCGGGAAATATGAAACAGCAGTATATGCAGCTCAGTGTAGTAACTTAAAGCGCATTCTTCCTATTTGTAAAGACTGGGAGGTAAATTTTGGTCCCTTCAGGTTTTGTTCAAATGTAACTCACGTTTGGGATGCATCTATGACCGGTATAGCAATGCTAGTAGACGGGAACTGGCTCGTTAAATATTGTCTCTAAACGTTTAAGTTGGTTGTCTATGCGAACTTTTTAATCAGCAAGTTAATACTGGAGGGCACTTTATTGCAAATGATTGCTCTCAAAAACTCTTCTTAGTCCTACTGCAAAAGATGTTGAATTGCTAATCTTACAATGCTATAGACAGAGGAGTTATGAATTGCAGAGTGGTGAATTGAAATTGGTGTTGTTTATATGTCAGTCACATATTCCTGGACATTTCCTCCCATATCTTGTTGGACAAATAGCTATTATTATCTTATACAAGGCTACAAAGCACAAAATTTGGCTACCTGCAACTTGTAATCGATCCTGAAGTCCAAATGCAGAGCCTTCACTAGTTGACATCAGATGAGAGTACGTTTCCATACAGCGTCAAATTATCTTGGACCTAGAATCTTATTTTGTCTCATATTTGCCTTTGAAATGCTTGGGACTATTTCTACCCGCAAAGACTAATCAGAAATATTAGCGGATCCATCTACTTTTGCAACCTATATATTTATAGACACGCACCTCTTCATACTGTAGCTGTTCACAGTTATATGTGACTGTACCATATTTAGTTGCAACATTCGTACTAGATTGAGCTTTTCAATGACTTCTCACATAGCACAATTTTAAGGAAACAATTCCTTGGGTGTAGATATACTTCAGAAGTAGAAGATTTTAGAATCACCCCTTCAGAGTCGGAAGGCACTTCCAGGGTTTATTTGGCATGGGATACTATGTTAAACTTCATTTGATTTCCATTATTGAAGTCTGTAGAGTAACTTTCCCCGAACCCCCACACCTTTTAGCAGAATGACTTGCCCTATGCTAGGTGCGTATAATTTTGATGCATACTTCTGCCATCTCCCAGATCTTAATGTGATCTGGGATAGTTCAATATAGTCTCACGCTAGTAGACAGTATATTGGAAGGTTCTGTGAACAAGAGATGTGTTGTTTGAAAGTTTGGGCCCGTGCATACTGATTACCACTTGATAGTTGGTATATTTAATCATGACAAATGACTGAAATCTTGGGGTTTAGCTGCTTTTGTTGTGACTATCTTTAGAATTTTAGTATATTGAGTTTTTTTATTCATTTTCCTCATTTTTGTTGCATGTCATACTTTTGTACTCACACAGTTAATCTACAAAATCTAATTATAGTGCTTTCGCAGTCAGCATGTTGGGCGATGGCCAAGTCATGGCTTGATGTTCAGGTAGATTTAGAATTAGCCCGCTTGCAACCAGGTGGAATGAATCAATTTAAAAGTTATTATGAAGACTCATTTGATGGAAGTCCTGGACAAGGAGATTCTGTTTCTCCGCCTGTAGTTGGGTCAGAAGGTTGGCCACTCCAAGTTGTGAACCAGCAACCTCGACATCTTTCTTCCCTTCTTCAGAAACTCCATTCAAGGTAATAGTTGAGCACCAATTATTAAGGTTTCTTAGTAGATCATTCCATGAATTAATAGTTCTATTTGTCGGCATGGTTTAGTGACTCAGTACATGAAGCTGTTACTCGTGAATGCAAGGAGCAGCACCGGAAAATTGAAGTAAGAGCTTCCTCTTTGAAAAACGCCATAACATTCTTGTTATTGAGATGGCACTTTGTAGTACCAAATGGTATGTATAAGCTCTGAAATGAGATATGGACCTCCGTAATATAGGATTGTGGGCGACGTGTCTGAAATAATGTTCACTGCTATCTTGTTTGATTGACAAGGCACCTATTTACTGCTTTCACTTGTTGAGTTCGTTTGATAGGGAAAAATAAAACAGGTTGACACTGAGTAAATGTTCACATGGTATATTGGCTTCACCTTCCTGATTGTGAATCACATGTTTTACCCTGTCATCTAAGTGATTAGTCATGCAAAGTTATTCGTGCCCATGTAAAGTGTATTGGCACAGAAAAATGTAATGGTCCATCCCACTCAAATTAAGATTTCAATAAATGTGAACAATAAGTTGATTACTGTAAATGTCAGGACAGAGTGTTTTGGCATATGTTCGATAAATGGTAGTTTCTTAGTTAAAGAATGGACTTGCTGGAAGATAGGTTTACCGTTCACGTGAAATTTGTGGGGGCAGAAAGAATTGAATGCTTACGTGTGCCATACGTTTCTGGCATTTAGGGGGTGTTTTTGTACTCTTGAGCGCAGTAGAATTTGGCGACCTAAAAAATGGGAAGAGCTTCTGAAAGTGTCAGTATTCTCTTGTTGCTCTTACACCTAATACAGTTTGAATGTGGTGGTGCTTGTCTAGCGACTCATTTGTATTCCAGTACTTTTAAAATATTTGAGCTGGTTTTGTTTGATGCTTTGGCTCATTGTACATTTATTTGATGGTAATTGTGTCTCTCTTTTCTTGCCTGTGTTCATAGTTTGACGAGGGGAAGCAATTAACTTACTACCTTTGTGTGAATGCTCAGATGTGCAAAAGCAAGAAAAAGATTTAGATTGCCACTAGTCTATTTCTTTTGCACACTTCGTCTTTCTTAGTTTTAACTTTTAAGTTTATGTACTTTGTTTTTACTGAGTACTTTTAATTAAAATTGGTCTCTAAAATTACCTCCCTGGTCTTTTTATTTGTTTCTTTCAACCCACTTAAAACAAGTCATGTTCTTTTAACAAATGGTTTATTTTGCTAATCGGGATCACATGCCATTGGCTAGTTTGCTAATTCAATATTTATGTGCAGATGAATCTTATGATGGGGGATATACCAAATCTTTTAGACCTGATATGGTCATGGATATCACCTTCAGAAGACGAGCAACGTCTCTTCAGGTAGATTTATAATGTTTGTCTGCATTTAGAGGTAGATTTCTATGTTTTCAGACAGAACAGACAAGACCAGATTGCTTCCTTTAGGTATTCCTGTCCCTGTAACTTGTTACGGTCATTGGTATTCTCCAAATAGATATATAGGTCCTTGTTGTGATTCGGTGAAGCCTTGTGTTGGCCATTTGGAAGCAAGATCAATATAACTGACTCATGAAGTTATCGAAGATATAGCAGAGAAATGTTTGAGAATTCATATTTCGGGTCTTATATCTTTCTGGAGCATATAAGTTAGCATTTCTTTCATTGTTACAGGCCATGTGTAAAAATCAATGCTAAGTTTAATTTTGTGTTATAGCAAGCACAAAGAATATGCCACATCCTCTGATAACAGTTGTTTTGATTACAATTTGCAACCAATCAGTTGGTTGAGCAAGGAACAATACTCGAGCATTGAGCTGCGTGTGCTTTGTGCTTTCTGTCAGACCTCATGGTGATGCTCAAATGATTCGTTTTGGTGCACACCTAGTTCTTGTACTTAGATCCCTACTTGGGGATCAAATGAAGGATGCTTTCAGAGAGAAGATCATGACTGTTGGGGACCTCATTCTTAATATGTAAGTGTTTTTGAGCCTTTATTATTTTATGAAGTGCGAGTCTTGCAATTTAACCAAAGAATATAGTTTATCACCTTGCAAATACTGTTAAGTAGGAGAGTTGTCTAAGGTTATTTAAAACTATTTCCAAGTGGACATTGTTTGATGTTTTGTTATTTCCCATGATATGTTCTGATAGCATGTTGATTAAAACTTTTCAATGCCGCTGGTTTTTCATGTGTTGGGAGACATAATAACTTGGAATTGAATTTTCAGGTATGCTATGTTTCTATTTTCAAAGCAGCATGAGGAGTTGATTGGGATTTATGCTTCTCAGCTTGCACATCACCGTTGTATTGATTTATTTGTGCACATGATGGAATTAAGGCTGAGTAGCAGGTATTTTTTTTTTTTTTTTTGATGCAAATGAATTCGTGCCATCTCGTTCATGTTTCTTTCTTCAAGTCCTCCATCTATTTTCCTCTGGTATCCTCAAGTAGCTGTTGTGACATAAGCATGCACATCTCTGGTGTGATGCTGCATATTGTATTGATATGATGTCGCATATTGTATATAGTTAACCATCTATTCACTAGGACACTGGGAAGATCCAATGTTATCATATGTGAAAACTGCTAAATCTTAAGTTTCTCTACTATTTTCGTTGGTGAATGAACTTGCAGAAGTATTAGTTCTGACATAAAACTAGGAGAAGTGTGAGTATTTGTTTTCATGAAAAGAAAATCTAGCAATTATAGAACCAGATTTATCAGATAATCACCTCTGTTTGTGACGATCACACTTGTACGTTTCCCTTTCACGGGACCCAACAAATTACAAGTTGAACTAGGAGGGACATGCTATGGTACCAATTGTAGGAGTTGCAATCTTATTATAGCTGATTGATTGGAAGTCTGGTGTTTTGTCTAATGTAGTTACTTTGTTTCCCCTTAACTGGCCTACAGTGTGCAAGTCAAATATAAAGTCTTCCGTTCTGCTATTGAGTACTTGCCATTTTCTCCGGGAGATGATTCAAAAGGCAGTTTTGAAGAAATTATTGACAGGTTTTTCTATCTCTTTGATCTTGTTTTCAGTTTTATAGAAAAGATAAATTAACTGTGTTGCTTCCATAGCATCTGACTTCAGTATAATCTTCTTGAACAGGGTCCTGTCAAGATCTCGAGAAATTAAAACTGGAAATTACGATAAATTATCTGATATTGCGGAGCAGCACCGACTGCAGAGTCGGGAAAAGGCTATGGTCGTTCAGTGGCTCTGCTTTACGCCTCCTTCCACTATTAATGATGCTCGTGTTGTTAGTGCTAAACTTCTCTTCCGAGCATTATTACATAGGTAATTGATAATGTTAAGGGCTATGAATTTTATGTTTGTCATATTTCTTGACAAGCAATACTTGATTATGGGCCAGTTGCATTTGTGTTATCTACTGCATTAGCATTTTTAAAGTGGACCTTTAAACTTATGGCCTTTTGAGATGTTAAAGAATTTCATTCCTACGGAGATATCACAAATGCACCTGGAAATAGCTCTTGAAAGTGAAGTTTTGTGTAGGAGACCCTGTTTTTGAAGGCTCTGAAACCACTTGAATTGTGTCAGTACCTCAAAAGTGTCTTATGAAACTCATTCTGATTGAAAGAGAAAGGGGAAAAGAAAGAATGCAGCAAAGGGTTCTTGTATGTGAATCCAAATGTGTAGGACCCAACTGACTATGCTTTGCATAGTGCGCTAGTCATGAGGGTCAATGGTTAAAGTATAATAGGGGTAAAATTGTACCATTATAGTTTTGTCAAATCCTGAGGACTCAACTGCAGCATACATCTTTTCTCTCTGTTACCCTATTCGAGTGGGTATGGTTGGACATGTGTAGTTGATTCTACTACATTTGCACATACTGGTCATATTCTTTTGTGGTTTTAAAATTTGTGGTTCAAGTACTTGTCCGAATGTTGTGTCATGTTTCTGTTTAACAGTGACTCCTTCACTATTTTCCTTATCTGCCTTCCGTTGAGGGCTCATCTTATTTTTCCTACCAGAAAATAACCTCCCACTGTTATTGCAGTAATGTACTGTTCAGGGAGTTTGCTCTTATTTCTATGTGGAGGGTACCAGCAATGCCGATTGGTGCCCACGTATTGCTTAGGTTACTTGCTGAACCGTTGAAACAGCCAACAGAAGCCCTTCTGTCGGACGAAGATCATGACGTGTTGGAGAACATAAGAGAGTTTGAGGACTGGGTAATGCCTTATCTGGATTTCCGGGTTGTCCGTTGCACTGAATACGGTTGATTCTTTTGATTTTTACATTATGAATTAACTACTTCTAAGACTGCAATTCTGACAATGGTTTGTTAACTAGAGCGAGTATTACTCTTGTGATGCAACTTATCGTAAATGGCTGAAAGTTGAGTTAGAGAATGCAGAGGTTTCTCCCCTTGAGCTCTCAGATGAGGAAAAGCAGAGAGCTATTATGGCTGCTAATGAAAGCCTAAATTCATCGTTGTCTCTGCTTCTAAGTGAGTGGAATCAACTATATGCTTGGAATACTGCACATAGAAAAGTTTGGTTTATCTATCGTGTGTTTAGTTGTATAGTTTCTATGATGGATTGTTGATTTGGTCTCGTTATGTTTTTTTCCCCTTTCTAATCTTTAGATGTTTTGAGTTGAACATTATAGTTCACACTCTAACTGGTTTACTTTCCTTCCAGGAAAAGAAAATCCATGGTTGGTTCCCAATGAAGATAGTACTTATGAATCAGTAGAACTATTCCTCGAATTGCGTGCCACTGCAATGCTATGTCTGCCTTCTGGTGAATGTATGTGCCCGGATGCTACCTTGTGTGCAACACTTATGAGTGCTCTTTACTCTTCAGTAGACGAGCAAGTTGTTTCGACTCGCCAATTGATGGTATGGTATTTCCTTTTTTATCTTGTTATCTGATATAAAGCGAGAAAAAAAGCATATGGAAGAAGCTAGTAATTTTTGCTAGCCATATATAGTTTGTGATTCTTTGTAGCTCATGCCCCATTTGGTTGCCAGATATGATAAGGGGAGTTAGAAACTACCCTTTCGATAAATTTTTTGTTTTGTTTGTTAGTTTTTTTTTTTGTGGTGTGTGTGCGTGCGTGTGTTAGGGGTGGGGGGTTGTTCCCGTGGGATAATGAATACAATGGTGGAGTTGGTTGGGATCGGATTGGACGGTCACTATCGTATATTTGGTTATTGGCAATTATTTTTATCCCATCCTACTCTATTGAGTCTATTCCGCCTCCCTGATGGGTTTGACTGTCAACTCACCTAATATCAAGACAACTAAGTTAAGTAATAGAAGAAGGGCAAGAAAGGTATTCAAAACCAGATTAGTTTTTTGGTAAGAGATCAAATCCAAAATTAGTAACCTAATCATCCTTTGCTGGAGATAACGAGTAACAAAGGAGACAACTTACAACTCTAGTTGAGGAAAGAACAATCTAGATTCGAGGTACCTTAGATACCAGGTGGTGGGTTATGTTCATGCAATTATTGATGTCTCCAAGTCATGACATCCAACCCAGTGCTGTTATAATTTACGAAACCGTGTGCATTCTTGTTCATTGTTTTTGTTTTCCTCTCCCTTTCTTCCATCACATTTTTGTGCATTTGTCCCCTGTGCTATTTGTCCACCTGTGCCTTTTCTTTTGGGGGCCTACTATGATTGTGCATGAGTTTACTGCCTTTTGTTTTGACATTCTATAGTTATCTCACTGGCTAGTAATGCATTCATTAACCATAACAAATATTATTATCTGACATCCGAGTGTCTGAATATTAATCTTTAGTTTTTATATCTTATCATCACTCCGTTTGGCCCTTCCATTTCTGATATAATACCTGTGCATGTCAGTGATTTGTTTCAGTAAGTTCCTAGCTCAACTTCGTAAAACACATACACACCACTTTTTCTTCTCCCAAACTAGCTGTCTCTCTCTCTCTCTGACTTTTCTACACCATGGAAAGGTGGCAGTCTCTATTTCAGCAAGAGATAATTACTGTATTGAGGTTGTGCTTCGCTGCTTGGCAACAGACGGTGATGGACTTGGACCACATGACCTAAATGATGGTGGTGTTCTTGCTACTGTGATTGCAGCTGGGTTTAAAGGTAAGGACAATGGTTAGCTGCAGTTGTCTTTCAAAACTGCTTTTTACTAGAATTAATTTGCCAGCATTGCTATACTGCCTGAAGTAAACATAACCATGAATAATGAAGTGATGATTTCTGCTTTCTTGTTGCATATTCACAATTTCACATATGTTGGCGTGCATTGACCTGACTGAACTTTTTCCGTCATTCGAATCTTGTATCATGCTACAGGATGGTCCTTATTCCCCAAGAGCGTGTTAATTAATTGTATCTCTTTAATGTTGTCTAGATTTTATATTTAGTTGAATGTTTTTTATGTAACTATAAAGTAAGCTCTGTTTGGATGTTCCATGGAATATCAAATGGTTCATCCTCTGTTTACTTATGATTCCTGTGAATCTGTCTTTAAATGGAGCTTTACTTTGACCTTTCACCCAATTCTAGAATTTGAAACTAAACTGACTTGTCCAATTACTGTGTACATGAATCTTTAGACTTGTCAAGAGCCATTTGTGCACACAAACCTATTCTACTCATATCGTTGCGTATCACAGCATCTAAAGTCAATTCTAGAATTTGCCAAAAAAAAAAAAATTGTTTTGAAACCTAAAACAGCGAACTGGAAGTGGTTGAAGGCACCTAGTTATTAGTTGGTCCATTTTAAGTGAATTTGTCTTGAATTTTTTTTTTTAATTTGATGGGATCAAAACAGATTTAAAACCCAAAGACTCCGTATGTCCATATGTGATCATGTGTGTATGGGTTTCTAAAAGTCCTAGCTTTAATTGTATGTTTCTGTGATTTCCAGTAGGATTATGCCATTTAATGTGCTGACTATAATTTAGAAGAACTCATTGAAATAGTACAGAAGACATGGATATGTAATAGCCTGCTTTTCTGTAACTCTATACTAGAGGAGTTTTCTTGGCCCCTTTCCATTCTCGATGGAGTTGGTCTTCTTTGCACCTTAGTACAAGTAAAGCTCTGACTACGTGAATGCAAATGCATTAGATGCAAACTCATCACTTAAATCCCCAGAGATGGCAATCTCACTTCAGAGAAAGTCTGATGTGCTATTTGACTGATCCTGAAGTCTCCCACATTGTTGACTCCATGTTCAGAGGATGTGCCATGGAACTTTTCAAGTTTGACAGGACATCAGATATACACATATCTGAGTCTTTATATGTGTTTTGACCCATAATATGTGTTTTTGAGCTGCAGTTACCCTGGTAGTGTGCAAAGTTCTTTGATTTTGATTAAGGGTAGCATGTTTTTTCTCATATACAGGGGAGCTTGTTCGTTTTCAAGCTGGAGTAACAATGGAGATATCGCGGTTAGATGCTTGGTATTCAGATGCAGGTGGTTCCATGGAAGGCCCAGCTACGTACATATTGCGCGGCCTCTGTCGCAGGTGTTGCATTCCTGAAGTAATTCTTAGATGTATGCAGGTAAGCCTGTTTCCCTGAAGCAGGAAGTCTCTTTTTCTGGTTTTACCGTCTATTATTCATCATTTATCTGATTTCCTCGTGTGAAGTAATATTGATGGAATTTGTGAGACACAGAGGATCTATGGATCGGTAGTTTTCATTGTTCTCAGTTCTCATTAATTTTTTCAGGTTTCTGTTTCTCTCATGGAGTTGGGCAGTCCATTTGAAGACCATGATCAGCTGATTGAACTCGTTGCTTGCCCTGAAACTGGGTTTCTCCATTTGTTTAGTCAGCAGCAATTGCAGGTATGTTTAATTGTTTTTCTGATGGAAGCTTCGTGCTAATGTTTAATTGCTTGTGGTGGCTATGGCGACTTGTCCTGTTTAATTCATCTTAAGAGTGTCCATCACCTTCTGTAGCAACTTTAATTGGGTTTTCTCTGTTTCCTAGGCATGTGCCTTTTGCTGGTGTCGCTTTGTTGATTTACATAGCCTGTTTATTTGTGTTTCTATTGAAATCATGATGGATGAGACGAGACTATTATTTTCAACATCTTTCAGTGTTATAAAATTCATGTTTCCCTTTTTTGGAATTCATCCTGTTATAGCTTTTATCTATACAATCGCCGCAGTCTTATTTTTCGATATCCGACCGTATCATCAACTTTGATCTTTGGTCGTTTAAGTTGTATCGACAAATGGATGCAGTGGGTTATTTAGTAAGGTGCTTTATTTTGACAGGAGTTCTTATTATTCGAGAGAGAGTACTCGATATACAAGATGGAGCTTCAAGAGGAACTAGCTTCTTGATTTCCGAGTGTGTACATATAAGGTGCCCAAGAGGAACTAGCTTCTTGATTTCCGAGTGTGTACATATAAGGTGCCCAATGTAGTTGCACAATGGCAGTTCAAGTTGCTGGGTGGTGGAAGAGAAGATTTATCATCGTCATGTACAATAGTTACAATAGTTGTTTATGAACAGTCATCCACAGCATCAAACAGTGATGGACTAACCACCCCTTATGGTAGATTCTGCCTGCTGATTCCTAATTTTTTATTAAATTCAGCATGTTTTTCCAATTGTATTAGAGTTAGAGGTGGGTTGTATTCGCTTTGACGAGGCCTTTTGTTTTGGTTGGAATTGTGGGTTAATTTGGTATTCTCCTTTAACCCGCAAGAGATGCTCTTAATTTGATTTCAGACTAACTGTTGTATGAAGCTATAGAATCATAATAGCAACACTGCAGTCATTCAAATGTAATGTCTATGTCGTCGAAGAAGTTAATGGTTGTCTAGTGCTTGATGCACTGTGACACAAACTTAGAGTAGTGAGAATCCATCTCTTCACAATATGTAGGAAAAGGCTACTTACTATCTCTCTGATGCCCTGTCTCAAGCGTGTAACTTTGGCTGCTTTGCTCTGGTTCCGACTCTGAAATTCGTTGAATCTTTTTCCCTTGCATCTTGTACTGCCGTTCAATGTCATTAGGTTTGCGACTTTCTTGGGCAAGAGGATGCCAATCTGGATTAGTACATGCCATATACGCCTTCAAAAAAGTCCATGAATGCAGCTGCCGGCACAAGGTACCCATTTGTTATCTGTAGAGATAGGACTAGAACCCAAGAAAGGATCTTAGCTCGTCCACCTAGTGGTGAAGGTCCAAATCTTGAATAGTTGTCAGCCTGTCCTCGTCCATCATTCGCATCCCGCCTTTGATCATCTTCCCCTAGAACATCGAGCTGATGCAAGGATGATAGATCTTATTCCTCAAACTAGGTGAGCTGATGGCGAGGCGAATGACATCCTGGCAAGTGGTGCACGTAGTCTTAGGCTCGTGCCTTTGCTATCGTTACTTGGTCGTATGCAAACCTTAGGTCTCGATTGGATGTGGGATGAGTCCAAAAATTGACTATTTGAATTTTTTTTTGGATATTTCTCAAAATATTTGTATAAAAATTATAATTTTTTACTTTTTCAATTTCTCGTCGAGACGAACTAGTATTACATAGAAGTAAAAGTTTGGTATAAATCTAACAAATGTTGAAAAAAATTAAATAAGGACAAAATCAAAAAATTATAGTTCACAACTTATTAGTTAGTGAAAACATCCTCTTAAAGTATTCATCTTATACTATTCCAAAATAACTTGACTTTTTAAGCTCTATTTTGCTCGACAAGCCAAGAACAATATAAAATTTAGAAAACTTTTTAACTCGAACAACTTAATTCTTTTCAACCCAACATCTCCTCTTACAAAGAAGCCTAAAATTGGAAAATAGAAATTACTACCCCCTTCCATCCTTATTTTGTTACTTTTTTTTTTTTTTTTTTGAGTTAGTGTTATTTTTAAATTGCATATATTTCTTCATTCATAAAATACTGTGCAATTTAGAAAAATTTATTCCAAAAAAAAAAATTCATACTTTTTTAATTAGCAATTTCCATTAAAAAAATTGTAAATAATTATTATCCAATTAGAATGGAATTTGACAAACAAAAATGATACTCATACAATAATTTAAACACAACAACTTACACAACTTTTTACATACACGTGTGCTTCACACACACTACAATGTGAGAGATTGTGTAAGTTGTGTGTGGGCTCCATATGTATGTGAGAGATTGTATAAGTTATTGTGTTTGGATTGTTGAATTGGACAGTAGGAAACTTTTTCTAACATCCCAATCTCCCAAACACAGCCTTGTAGTAACTCCCCGTTCTGGTTCTATATATAAGCACATTTTCGTTTGGTCACTTTGTGTCATTTTGATGTTGCCTCTCTCTCTCTCTCTCTCTCTCTCTCTCTCTCTCTCCGTGTGTGTATATCACAGATCAAGCACTCTGTCTATAATTCCCAGCATCACTTGATCACATCTTAGGGTTTTTCCCTCACGCTTTAAAATGTCATGTTGAAGTTCAGCATCGCCTTACATACAATTCACCCATGTATCTAACAGCTTCGAACACGACCTAAGCCTGAAATAAGTCAGAATCCGAGACACGGCCATGGGGGTCTCGTTCAAGGTCTCAAAAACCGGCACGAGGTTTCGACCCAAACCGGTCCAACCCGACTCCGCCGTCGAAGAAGACGGTGCCGGCGTTAATCCGAAGGAAATTGGTCGAAATGAATCTACTTCCACATCCACTAAGAAGCTCGAGGTGCTTTTTTTTTTTCCCCTCTCTTTCAAACAATTTCCTGTTTGGATTATGAGAAAATTTTGGAAAGTGTTGGAACTTTATGGCCCGTTTGTCGTAAAGATTGTCGATTTTCACTATTCACATCTCTCATGAAATCTTCTATAGTTTCTGCTGTGTTGATCTTGTTTGATGCATATAGATAAAGTATTTGTAGTTATAAAAATGATTATGATTATGAGTTTATAAAAAAAAAAGAAGACGATATTTTTGGGAGGTCTGGATAGTGAAAATGGATACCGAAGGAGGATGATTTTACAATTCGAGACCGTAATTAAGTCTCAACTTAAGAATCTGATACAGTAACTCTGGTTCTTGAAAATTTTCAGTTTTTATTAGATAAATGAACTTCATACTCCATCCTGTCCATAAGGAATGTCCTTTTTCAGTATTCACTTCTCTCGTAAAATAATCTTGATTTTCTAATTTATAGTGTATTTCATATGTAGTATGGATCTTGTTTGATAGATGTCAATTCAATTCTATTAGCAAAGTTTTTATAATTAGAAAGAGTATTATGAACTACGTAATATAGACGAATTTTCGAGAGGTCTAAATAGTGGAAATGGACGATTTTTCTGGGACGGAGAGGTGTGAATCTGATTTTACAATTTGGGATGAAGTATCACCTTAAGAGTCTGGTGCAGTTATTCTGAGTCTTGAAAATTTTCAGATTTTATTGGATGAATCTTGTTTACTGCTTGATTTAGCTTGAATTAAGAACAGATTGGGTTTCCTTCTTCTTTTTTTTAACTCGTTGTTAGTAGGAAGATTGCTGTCTATGATCTTGATTCTAGTTTAAAGTTTGAAGCAGTGGGTATTGTATGAATTTGCTATGTGTTAATTTGGGATGTTGGTGGATAATATGTGGTACTTCTGTTCATGTTTTCCCCTGTATGTTAGATCGATCGAGTGTAATCACCTCCCAACTCAAGCAAAGGTTGTAGGCAGCTGCGAATTAGAAAAAAAAAAACAAAAAACTTGAATTTTGAATCTTCATTGTTGACTTCCGATATTTTTTGGGCCTGACTAAACAAGAAACTTCTTAATGAAGGTTCAAGGTTTAGCTTGTTTTCCCTATATGTTGTCCTGTAAAAGATACGAGAAAGCAGAGGAAAATATATCAAATCCCACTGGACCTTTTTGGAACCGCCCCAGCTTGAGCGGGATGATTCAACACCTCATGGAGGAATTAATATCAGTTCATTTTGTAACCCAAAGGAGGAGGTACCATATATGGTAGTAGCCAAGTATATGATGAAAGAATTGGACAAAGATATACCTAAGTCCGAAGTTAAGGTATGAAGACAATATGGATTTATTGCACGAGGAATCCGACTCCAAACGAGTTTATTAGCTGAGCTTGCAATGTTCTCAATGTGAACATAAAATAAGTAGATTTTGTTTTCCCTATAGAGAATCACTGTTGCCTTTTTTTTTTGCTCTCATTTTCTGGAGTTGGTAAATATTTTGGGTGCCTGCAAACCTTGATAGAGCTGTTCTGTTGGTTTTTGGAGAACAAAACTAGCTTGAATTCTTACTAAAGAAAATATCTTCTGATTTTGTCTGTTGGCTTGTTTTCTTTATATGATAATTGTGAATGTCTTGCGATGTAGGTTGACGTCACCAGAGGGGAGGAGGATGTTACAATACCTGGTTTGTCCTTGATGTTTGAATGATTTCTTATGTCTGCTGGATACAGTTTACTCTTCTTTCTTTTCTGTAGTAAGTTTGTTGGTTCTTTGTTATTTTGACAGAGAGTGAAGTTTCTTTCATACTGAACCTCTTCCCAGATGGCTATTCAATAGGAAATCCTCCAGAGGTTTGTTGAAAATCAATTATGGTTTCTTGAAAGTTTGCTGTGATCCAGTACAATTGATGTTCTGTACTCCCTTGTATTCTAGACAAATAATGACGTTTTTATATGAAAATGTGTATCAGGCAACCCTGCAAGATGGTCAGAAGTTTATACATCCATATGACAGGACTTCTGAAACTCTCTTCTCGGTGAGAATCTGTTAGACTTCTTCCCTTTTAATCTGTCAGTGAGTGATTTTGCATTTGGCATTTAGTTTTTATTTTGTTTTCCGGGCTATAGGAGTATATGGTACCTCGTATAGTGTGGCCTGGCATTAGACATTTGTAGCTTGTGCTTCTCTTGGGCTACCTATTTGGAGGTTGATGAGGAACTTGCTATTTGGGTCAATTCACTTAAAAGGGAAGGAGAAATTCTACATAGAAGCCCGTCTACCATTTGGCTTGACCCATTTATGCGTGGACTGTTTTATAGCATACTGCCAGCATAAGGGAGTGATGCCAATTTTGCCTTTTCTTTTCTTTTTTTTTGGTGGATGCATAGTTTGTGTCTTTATGTGGTGTTTTATCTGTGGTACATTATTTTCTTGTACTAATTTTTTGTTGCTCTCTGAATTCATGTGCTTCAAGGCAATTGAGTCTGGCCGATTGCCTGGAGATATCTTAGATGACATACCCTGCAAGTATGTTGATGGGAAGCTTGTGTGTGAGGTAAGTTATCTAGAGTTAGAACTAATTCTTGTAGACTGAAAGTTAGCTTGTTTACAGTTGCAATTCGTACATAGAAAAACATAAATACTACTGATTGTTCACGTCTCCAAAGTTTCAAAAATGATGAATGTTAGATGATATAGTTGATGTTGATCATTCCATCTTCTTGTTTGGTTCGAGAAGTTTGGCCTTAGATGTTTGAATCATGGCAGGTGCGAGATTTTCGGAAGTGCACTTCTGGAGCAGGGCCTGCAGTTTCTTCTTCAAACGGTCCTCCTGTTGTTCATAAAGTTCATCTTAGGATGTCACTGGAGAATGTGGTAAAGGACATCCCATTGATCTCCGATAGTACTTGGACGTATGGTGATCTAATGGTGAGTATGATGCACTCTTCTCATCTCTGACCAAATGGAACTTGACGCCTTTTGATATATGTACACTCTTCACTGTAGGAAGTTGAGTCCCGGATATTGAAAGCCCTGCAGCCGCAACTTTGTCTAGATCCTACTCCTAAGTTAGATAGACTCTGTGATAACCCCATTCCCACGAAGGTAATGAAATGGACACTGGATGTATTCTCTTCATCTGGAGGTCATATCTAATATCTGCTCAACTTAATTTTCAGCTAAATTTGGCTCTGTGTAGCCTACGGAGGAAAAGACTCAGACAGATTCCAGAAATTACCGTCACTTCTAACAATAAAATCCATGGGAAAAAGGTCTGCATAGATAGGGTGCCCGAGAGCTCAAACTTCAGGTCTGTAGATGCAGGACCCATATATGGCGCTGTCATGCACCAGAATGTGCATGAGAATCCTACTGCACAAAATGTTGTTTCTAGTAATTTGCTAGCATCAAGAGCTAAAAGTTTTGGGCCAGATGCTTCTGTGGCATTGCCCATGGTATCTCACCAACCAAAATATCAACTGGGGGTAGGCAATCCAAGAATGATGCAGGATCATGGGTCAGGGCTGATTTCAAATGCACCAGGAGCTTCTCCATCTGGGCAGGACATGTTGATCTCTTATGCCAACCATGTGAACTCTAATGTTTCTTCTGTTCAGGGTAAGAGAGAAAATCAAGATGGGCAGCTGTCACCCATGTCCAGTGTGAATAAGAGAGCGAGGCTTACATCTTTGGGTCCTGATGCATATCAACAGCAGCATATGGCACCACATATGGACAACTTTCAGGGGTCGGATTCACACTGGAAAGCTGCATTGTTGCAGCAGCAGTCAATTGCTAGAGGGATTCAGTATCCAAATAATGGCATGAACAAGTATCCCCAGCAGGTGTTTGAAGGGGGTTTAAATCATGAAGGTGGGATGACACAGTTCACTGTGGCACAACAGGGGATGAGAAATGCGAAGGAAGAGCCAGTTGAGACAGAGAGACTGGAAAAAACTGAACTGAGCCAAAATAACAACGAAATGCACATGTTGGAAGCAGAGAGAAATCATATTGAGCTCCCGCAGTCACGACTACAGCAGAGGTTACCCCAACATGGATTAATGAGATCCAATTTTCCACAAAGTCCATGGAATAGTCTTGGTCAGACTCTTGACAACAATTCCAGGAAAGAGGACCAGTTTCCAAAAAGGAAATCAGTGCAAAGTCCTCGTGTTTCTACTGGGGGTTTGCCTCAATCTCCTTTGTCCTCAAAATCTGGAGAATTTTCTAGTGGTTCAATTGCACCACAATTTGGACCGGTTGCAACATCTGCACTGGGATCGTCTCAGAAGGAGAAAATGGCAGTTACTTCAGTTCCTGCAGTTGGCGGAACAACATCTATGACGTCAAGTGCTAATGATTCCATGCAGCGGCAACACCAGGCACAACTACATAGCAAACGGAGATCAAATTCCCTTCCAAAGACCCAAGCAATGAGTGGGGTTGGATCTCCTGCCAGCGTCGGTAATATGAGCGTTCCACTAAACGCAAGCAGTCCTCCAGTTGGTACTCCGTCTTTGGCTGACCCAATAATGCTTGATAGGTTCTCAAAGATTGAGATGGTAGCTGGGAGGTATAATGTGGATCAAGCATGGTTGTCATTTTATGCATTTCCGCTCTGTTTCTATGAGGCACATTCTCTTCAATCTTTCCCCTTTATAAATAAATTGGCCCTAGATTGACAATGGTCGCTCTTAGGTACCTCTTGACCATCAAGTTTCAGTCAATAGGCATCCACTTTTTTAGATATGCTGAAGTTACGCTTTATACGTTCTCACTTCCACTTAACTTAAACTTTTAGACACTAAGGTATCTCCAGAATTCTAGCTCAAAGTCTATTCATTCTCTTGTTTCGTCAACTACAATGTAGTACTCTTAAATATCCATGTCTTTAAGTCCATCAATAAGACAATAACTAAGGAAAAAAGTAACTCTAGAGTATCCATGTCTTTAAGTCCATCAATAACTAAGGGAAAAATTAAGTACTTAGTTCTATCCTTGATGTAAATCTATTGGCTTCATTTGTTTCTGACCCTACTGCTATCAAGCTAGTCAGAGTTTCAATTATACTATGCACACTATGTTTCTCCATCTTTTCTTTGGGAACCGATTTAATTGTTTTCTCTTTCAGGCATCAACTTAATAGCAAGAAGATTAAGGTGGATGAGCAACCCATCAAAAAACCTTCTACATATCCTGCCGAAAGCCTATTGGTTCTTCTCTCCAGTGATTCCAATAACGAGGATTTCAGAGATGAAACATGTACAATGCCATTGTCAAAATCGCTTGAAGGTGGTAGCATGAATGTTTGCAAGATAAGGGTTTTGAAATTTGTGCAGACTGAGCGCATACCACAAGGTTTTTTTCCACATAAATGGTTAAACGTGTGAAATTATTCAACTCATTGATTCTTTGCTTGCTAACAATTCCACTTTCAACTGTCAGGAAATGGTGTTTCTATTGTTCCTAGGACACGGACTAGAATGATCTTGTCAGGGAAACCAAATGATGGAACCATAGCAATGCACTATGGAGACATAGAAGATAATGAATATTGGGCTATTGAGGATTATCTTCCTACTTTGCCGAATGCTGTGAGTTCCTAGCCTACATCTGTAAAGTTGACATAATACGTAGCATATTACAGTTAATACTTTTCAGGTTTGGATTTAATGTAGCCCATCTTCAGTTGTTTGGACTGATCAATATAGTTACTTCATCATCGCTCTATCCTGTTAAACAATCATCTCTCGGATCAGATAATGGGACATAGTTTTTCAGAGGTAGAATCATAAAACTATAGTTGTCTTCAGGATATTCTCTTCCCTTATGAGTTACTTCAATTTGTATGGTCACATTAATTTACTAAACGACTCCAGTTGTGGTGTTGCCGCCACTAATTGGTCCTTCCTGTTACCTGTATTGGGCTACTCCTTGGATTTATCCTTGACATGTTGCTTCTTATGCCTATCGTAAACAGTTCAGTAGGACCAGTAACTCAAGCATCTTTGACTCCACTATACTTGTTTAGTCCTCATGTCTTAGTGGCCGGCTTCTTGCCTCCCATATGGTAAGAATGTGTGGATCTCTTACTGTTTCATGGATTTCACTCTTCTGTAGAACATATTGTGTGGGTGAACTTTGCTTTTGGTCAGAAAAGGAATTATGTTTTTGTGGGTGGTCTGCTAGTCTATTTTCTAGAAATGGCGTGGTTTCCTGTTGCACTAGAGTAGGAATGGACACTTCTAAGGATACTGTAAAATTTTTTGAGTAGCATCACGTTTCAGTACTTATATGCAATTATCGTAGCCTCTACTAGTATGAGTTTCCATTGCCCTGTCTTATACATCAAACTGTTCCTGTGACAGCATATTGCGGACTTGCACGCATCACAAATGAGCTCACTGGTATGTTCTTTTCTTTTAACTTAGTTTGGATGTTGAGTTCTACTATCACAGTGTTTTATGAATTCTGGGGATCTGATTACGCAGATGATACGTGAAGGGTATCATGTGGAAGATCATGTCCAACCTAAACCCACCCGCCCCAATCGTGCCTCAACTAGTCAATCTAATGCCGCTGGAATCAGTCAGAATAATGCAGGAGCAGAGATGCAGCAATATTCAGATCCAGTTTCTAGCCAACCCTCCAATGAAGTTGCAAACCCAACTAATAGTGGTAATTCATCACTAGCACAAACCCAGAATCTACCAAGTTCAAGGATGCTACCTCCTGGAAACGCTCAGGCCTTGCAAAACTCGCAAGGCCTCTTGGCTGGAGTTTCAATCCCTGGTAGGCCCCAACAACTCGAGCCACAATCAGTATTGCAACAGCATCAGCAACAAAACCAACAGTCCTTAATGCAACAGCAACCTTCCCAGTTCCAGAGATCGCCTCTTATGGTTGCAGCAGCAAATCAACTTTCTAACATGAATACAGTAGGGCAGAATCCCAACATGCCCCTGGGTAATCACATGGTTAACAAACACTCTCCACTCCAATTTCAGATTTTACAGCATCAGCAGCAGCAGCAGCAGCAACAACAACAACAACAGCAGCAGCAGCAGCAACAGCAGCAGCAGCAGACACAAATGCCGAGGAAAATGATGATGGGACTTGGAACGGCAATGGGAATGGGAAATATGGGCAGCAACATGGTTGGGCTTGGAGGAATTGGCAATGTCATGGGTATGGGGGGTCCAAGGGGGATGGGAGGAACATCTATTTCAGCACCGATGGGCCCAATCTCGGGCATGGGCAACATAGGCCAGAACCCAATTAATCTGGCTCAGGCCTCGAATATTAGCAACGCCCTAAGCCAACAACTTCGTTCTGGGGCTTTAACACAAGTACAAGCACAAGTCCTGGCCTCTAAACTTAGAATGACGCATAACAGACCATCAAACATGTTGGCGGGCCCTCAGTCAAGTATAGGCGGGATTTCAGGAGCTAGACAGATGCACCCGGGCTCCACTGGCATTTCAATGCTCGGCCAGACCCTAAATCGGGCTAACCCTAATCCCTTGCAGCGAACAACAATGGGGCACATGGGACCACCAAAGTTGATGACAGGGATGATGAACCCTTACATGAACCAGCAACCACCACAACAACAACAGCAACAGCACCAGCACCAGCACCAGCAACAGCAACAGCTGCAGCAACAGCAGCAGCAGATACAGCAACAGCAGCAGCAACAACAACAGATGCAGCAGCAGATGCAACAGCAGCTGCAACAGCAGCAGTTCCAGCAGCAGGAAACAAACTCACCCCTACAAGCTGTTGTTTCACTGCCACAGGTGGGGTCGCCCTCAACTCTGGGTATTCCACAGCAACTAAACCCACAATCCCAGCAGCAGCAGCAGCAGCAAGCTAGCCCACAGCAAATGGGCCAGAGGACTCCTATGAGCCCACAACTGAGCTCGGGGACTTTGCATCCCTTGAGTGGTGGAAATCCTGAAGCTTGTCCCACAAGCCCTCAGTTGAGTTCACAGACCCTTGGCTCAGTGGGAAGTATCACTAATTCACCAATGGAGCTACAAGGTGTGAACAAGAGTAACTCTGTTAATAATGCATGAGTTAATGACCACCAAAGCTTGGTTTCAATTCACCTTAGTAATGCTGTAGCTGTCCAAGGTTCAAAGCCCCACTTCTTTTCCTATCAGTTGTTAGAGAGGAGATGGAGCTGAATCAACCAGGTGATTCTTATATCATTCTGAAGAAATAATATCATACTCAGGTGCTCCTTGATGAGGATGTTCAATTCCTTTGTGGGGGTTTCTGTTGGGTTTTCCAAACCTGCCAAGAAATAAATAGAGAATTTAAGCCAAGTACATTGGGCATATGATATTCCCTTTTCCTTCGGTGTCGATTATGTAAGCTGGTCACCTTTCTTAATATATGTGCCAATTAGGTTTAGGAATTTTCAGGTTTGTATTTGTAGAAGGAATGAGAATGGTGTTGTAACAAAAGAATTCCTAATTTCAATTTGATTTTCTATTATACAGATGTGGAAAGTTGAATAAATTGGATGGCCAAGAAAGGCAATGCAGTCATGTCAACTAAATGTTTGTACACCTTATGAAAACCGAAGAATTGATGGCGTATTCTGCTCCGAAATAAAAGGAAAAAGTAGTTGATATGTTCTAGTTTAACTGATGATCCAGTGTCAGGGGCTCAAATGCGTGAATTTTAAGAAAAACATGCTATCTTTACATGCTGCTGCATGTTCTGTAGGTATAAAGTTGGTGCCTCCCTGTATTACCGTGTCTTCTGGATGAGTAGAGCTTCCTCATCCAATATGTGATAGAGGCTATAAAGAGGAAGAAAACATGTTAATTTAAGCCCTAGTTTGTGCTTGCCATCATTCAACAATGAAAATGTTTTGCGGCAGAGCTGTTTCTCTTGTTGGTTTGTACGAACATCTACTCATTACAGAGGAACAGAACAATATATGTGTCCCCCGAGGAGGTTTAGTCTTTGTTTCCACAGTCTATTGTATAAATTCTGGTCAGAAACTTCAAAAATTCCTCCACTCTTAATGTAACACCTAGATTCTCAGTTTATTATATTTAAACTGCCGAACTTCATAGTAAGTGGAAGTTTCCCCATGACCATCTATTTTGTACATAAACAAGGACACGGTGAAAATTCGATCTTTCACTTCCGACATAGCACACATGCATCATCATAAAACAAATTCATAATTTCTAGCGATTTGTTTTAAGAAACAGGGAGAAGGGAAAACAATTGCAGAACTCCAGCAAGTATTTGGATCCATGATAGTTGATCAGAATCACCTATCTGTGGTCCTACTTTAATATTTCGTTAACCTAAAGTCTGCAGTTGAGTCTCTCTTGCTCCGTCCTCACATGACTTCTTGTGATATCCTTCAAAGTAGGGCATCCGGACAGCGCCATGGTGAGCTCAAGCTCAGCCTTCAGCATTTCAATGACTCGTCGAACCCCATATTCTCCCTTTGCTGCCAATCCATAGAGGATTGGCCTCCCAATCTGCATGAAAGAGAAGAAACAAAATTAGGAAAGGGCCAAGCAGGAGATACATCACCCAAATAACAGATAAATGGAGCAACAATGGTCTTTCAAACTATCATTTTTTTTTTCCAGCCATTATTGTTCCTATGAGATATAATACAGTATGGTGCAACATGAAACAATGCACTTTGCAGAAAAGCAGAAGAACATATTGACATGTCAGAAGTGTCAAAACTTCAGAGTCAGAGTTTACCAGAACAGCTTGTGCACCAAGAGCTAATGCCTTGAAGATATCTGTCCCCCGCCTCACTCCTCCATCAATGAAAACAGGAATTTTCCCTCCAACAGCACGGACCACCTGCATTCACAATACAATAATTGTCATATGTGTTTGAAACATGAAGCGTGCCTACCAGAAACAAAAGGTAATTTCCAAGACCATACGGTAATGTTGTTTGCTTTTCGATTCTAGTACAAGAACCTCTATACAGAGAAGTTGTTATGAGATATCTCGTCTATTCCAAAGTTATGACTGCTTGGTAAAACAACGGTTCCCTTCCCAGCTTCTAAAGAACCAGATGTGGGTCAACCACTCTAAAGGAATTGGCGCATCTCTATGCGTGTGCGGCTCAGGGTTCGTATTATCGCTTTGAAATGTAGTCAACGCAAATAATGATATGAATGTAAGTTGGAGTTCCATGTTCATTTCTTAGTCTTTGACTTTGAGTCTACTATTTGTGTGACATCCCAATGCCACGTAATGGGTTGGAAGAAGTGTGAAGGATGAATAATGAACCACCCTTTACAACCAAATAACTGACTTAAGCATAGTGACCCATGTTGTTAGGCTCCAACAAGTAATTGGCTCAACAAAAGGTGGGTTGTTCCGGTTTGTCTTCGGCTTTGACTGGCAATGTTGGGGTTGTGCATTGGGAGGTTTCTTCTTGCATTCCCCCATTGTATTCCTCAAATATGAGGATGCTGGGATGGGGTGGACTGGTTACACAACTTGCCACTTGGCATCATATAAGCATAGTGGCTTCTTTCAGACTCAAACCCGATTTCTCATGCTTGCCATCAAGAGAGCCTTTACCAGTGCACCGAACAATCACTACTGGTTTGCAGTAGCAGTATAATGGTTATGAGATGATGTATCAGTTGGCCAAAAGTTTTCTGCCTAGGCATGAAGCCCTGGACAGAGCTGAATGGAAAAATAGGATTCATTGATTGAGACACAAGGCTCGGTTTGGTTTGGCATCGGTTGGCCAAAAGTTTTTTGCCTAGGCAAGAAGCCAGTGTTCCATTCCTAATGAGGTTTGAACAGAAGAGTGTGGTGTTATATCAACCATGATCCATGAACTAAGCTAGAAGCCATCTTTTATACCGGAAAAATGAAACAGAAGGGATTGTAGCAGAATTCAAATATTAGTATCCCATTCATTAATGCCTTTCGTCATGCATGCACAATGTGATGTATGGCGCGTGCACACAAATAATCTTGCATTTGAGGATATAATTTAATCTCATAAATTTAACATGTAAGAGGACATTTCGAAGTACTTTCTGTATAAGTTCAGCTACTGATGAATTTTGGCACGATTTATTGATCTTATCCAGCAAAAACTCCAATTCTTCAAAATGTCAATACATTATGTTTGATGCTTGTTACCATGAGAAGAAAACTATAGGGAGAAAAATGAAGGGAAAAAAGCCTTAAATTATACCAAATTAAGTGTTGTGGATGGAAGTATACCATGTTTCGAGACATACCAAACCAAACCAAACCGAGCATTACGTCCCAATCTCGAGACATACCATGTTTCGAGACATACATTACAACATATGACTCGTTAAGTACACTAGTATTTTCTTGAAACAACAAGGTCATAACCCTCCACATATTTAGAAGTGTTATAATCAAAATTGTCAAATCCGTTCCGTACCGGCCGGTACATACCGTACCGGTCCTTAAACGGAACACAAAGAGTCATGTTCCGTTCCGCTTGAAATATTGGCCTGTTCCGGCCAATACCGGGTGTACCGGACAATACCGGTCTGTTCCGGACATATTCCGGTGTTCCGGCCGGTACAAAATTACAATTTTTTTTTTTACATTTTGTTTATGTTTACACTTAAAATTTTAAAAAATGGTAGATATATATTAAATATATATAATATTAATTGCGGTAAATCCGGAACGGTACCGGAATACAGTCCGGTGCCGGTACGTACCATTCCAGTAGTGAAAACGGTACGCTGTCCGGTACGGTATTGACAACTTTGGTTATAATTACTTCAAGCATTAAAATAACAAGTTGGAAGATGGAAAACCTAGAACTGGAGAAGGAGCAAAATTAGTTCTATACCCAATTCAGATCTGACGTGAATTCTGTTTGCCTTTACCTGGCTTAATTAGGTTACCTAATGCATGAAATCTTCCTCGTCCCACATGATATTGCCACTATAAGATACCAACTATAGCACATAATAGAATTCAATTTGCTGGCATATCTGCATCAGACGCCATCAACTAAGCCGAGAAAAACTCAAACATAACTAACCTGTTCTAGAACAGTGATAGTGGCTGGAGAATAATCCAGTTGGCGAGCTCCATGGTTGGAGACAACAATCCCAGCAACGCCTATTTCCATAGCTTTTATCGCTGCCAAGAGTATCATACCAGACTATAATCAATTTTCGTTTGTCACTGTAAACATAAGTAAAAGACGAGAGACTCGAATAGTTTAGGCTTGTCATTTTTATCTCAAAACCTATTAAAGATTCAAAGATATCATCAACAAATCATGGGTTCCCTTAACGTTTAATATGAAGTAAGACAAACATGTATTACAGAGTCATGAGATTACCATCCTCAGCAGTAAGCACCCCTTTGATTAGAATTGGCAAACTTGTGATAGATCTTAACCACGCTATATCCTGGAAATTTTAAATGAGATTAACCAAAGTAAGACTAATGTAAAGAAAACCACCTTAAGATCTTGGTGATCAAATTAACTACTAAAATATCAATACATATCATCCTATGTATGAGTAGTTATTACAAAGTTTTCAAGTGATACTTCCAAGCAAGGTAGATATCTGACCCTAGAGTAACACCTTTGTTATGGTTGACTGTGTGATCATATTATCAGGTAGCGATGGGTAGACTATTAGATTATACCTTCCAACAAAGAGATGGATCGTGCCTCTCTGCTGCAACAGCTTCAAGGTTTGAACCCTTATCCTGCAGAGTGAGTGATCAGTGTTACTAATCTAACAGGAAATGGAGATTATATGGTAATGTTTCTAAGGTACATACTTCAGCAACAAACACAAGGAGATTGGTGTTTGAACAAAGATACGCAACTGCAAAAGACTACGAAAACCTGAATCTGTTGTCTGCACAGATTACAGACCGACACGAGAAGGAACATAGGCGTAACACATATATGATACTGCGTTAGTTGTCCACTCTCTCTTCCCATTAGTATGTGTAACCAGCCAGCCCATCATAAACTGGAACTAACAGCATAATTGCCACAGGCATATGCTACTTGTGGGTGAATGAGTCGCAAATAAATCAGCAAATATAGAGGAAAAGAACAAAGAAGAGAAAAAAATAGTCAAACATGTGAATCTCCATCCAAACATAAAGACAATTAGTTGAATAAGCACCTCTACTTCATCTTCATCTTTTCACTACTAGAGTGACTCAAACCCCATTGAACCCACATACATTCGTAAAAATGGCAATTGTCAGGGAAGTTGGCTTTCACAAAAGGTCTGTCCAGTAATCCAAAGGCATCCAAATAACCCAAAGGTCAGTTTGCAGTAACAAATTAATGGTGCTTTTTTTTATTTCTTTTCACATGATCTGCTTGGTACACCCCAAAATATGCAGTGAGAACCAAATCAACGGTTATATAATGTAGTAGATATTATGCATTATCAAATTGGAACAGAGAACAACCAAATACGTTGTTCATGATCATAATTGAATGCATATGTAGGGTAACAGAAATCCTCTACTCACAGAAGCTACAGTTGATAATAGACCTTCGAAATTCTTCAACTGAGGAGAAATCATTCTGCACAACCATTGCATATCCCGATATTAGACAAGAGAAACAACTCCAAAATGTGAAGGATGTTGAAGGTACTAGTTTGTGAAAATGATATAAAAGAGAAGGAAATGAATTTCACCTATTCTTTATGTCTGCCTCCCTTCGACCAAGCCTAGGAGTATCGACCGTAAGAATCATAGCCTTGAACCCGTATCTCTCGGCTCTTTGCACTAACATAGCTGTTAAATCCCGCCTTTTATATACCTATATCAAGAAAGAGATACCAAACCGAATTCTGAGACTCCAATTTGGGATCAGAGTAATATGAATACTATGTGGCCAGTTCCAAAGAACGATCAAATATCACATCAAGGAACTCAAGGAACATAAGCTGACTAGAGCTGAGGAGAGTGAGTAGAATACATATATCTGAAAAAAGCGAACGGCATTGCAGCTGGAAGCAACCTCCTCTACTGTGCAGGTAGACGAAAAGGACAATCCCTGCGATGTGGGATGGTTCAGTATTCAACGGGGTAACCTAAAAAGTTGAGCTCAGATTAAAGTATCAATACCATTATGGTGTCACATGCAGCTGCTCCTCTGGCTGTTGCAACCTCTCCTGGTATAAAAAAAAAATTCAAAATTGAACACAAAACCAAATTACGTAAGTACATATTTCAGTTGAAATGCATTAATTGAATCCAAACCTTCGGGATGAGCCAATTTATGAAATGAAGTTGGAGCAATCATGATTGGTGCCGATGTAGGGTAACCCAATATAGTAGTTGACATGTCGATCCTGCTCACATCTACAAGAATTCTTGGCCTAAAACTGACCAGTCAAAGAGAAGAGATTTAAAATGGTGTCCTTTACTGCTAATAAGAATGACAGGTGTAATACTTAACGTGATTCTATGAAATGCTTCCATGTTCTCCTTTAGAGTGTATTGGTCCTCAGCTCCTCCATTGTAGAAGTCAAAGTACATCTTCGGAAGGGCTCGCCTTGCCAGTTCCTGGAACTCATTCACATTGACCGGTTCTTCTGCCATTTCTCCTATAAACACAGCCACAGAGTGGTAAATTTCTAGTAAATCTAGTCCATTCTATAGTTACTTAAAGTTCAATTAGTCGAATGTTAAACTCGAGAATCGTATTGGATGGTGAGTCAATAGTCACCAAAAGTATAAATCCATCTAATCGTGAAACCCACTCCTATTTGTAAATTCTTTTAAATTACTTACATGTCCCTCTCAACACTAACCCATTGATATATACATCAAGTGATTTGGATGCATTCTGATAGTTCTTCAATATGAAAATCAGGTTGTTGACTCTAGCTGGTAATATGTAGCAAAAATTAAATCCATATGCAACGGTAGACAGACACACAGATTATACTTGCACCTCATTAGAGATCTTTCCCTTTCATGCCCTTCCACCTTATTAGAGATCTTTCCCTTTCATGCCAATTTAAGGTGATCACCATCGTTCCCATTAAATTCTAACAGCTCTGGCCACCTCAGTTTTTTTTTTTTTTTTAACCTTGCAAAAGTTTTGTAAGAAAGCAAAAAAAAACTAATTACATCTCGAGTAATAAGTAATTACTATCATTCTTGTGACATATAAATTAATCGAAGATAACCAAGTAATAAGATTGCCAACCCGAAGCCAGAACCACTAGTTATGGTTGATATTGTTATGGGATGGTGGCTAGCTATAAATTGTGCAACTTTGCTAACAAAATATTGTCCATTTTGATACATATATTAGTGAATTGTCTCCTATTAACTGATACTAAAAATGGATTGACATGGTGCCTGGTAAGTCACAGTTCCAAAAATCTCACAAAAAAACTACTAGTAGTATACAAACGAAAGGACCACAGCCCATATGAAACAATCTCAGTAACTGCTAGTATAAGAAAGAGTTAAAATTTCATCACAAAGGGGTTAGTACCAAACCAAACTAAAAAGACAGACAAAGTGACAATGGAAAAATAGCTATATATGTAAGCAGGGTATAGGAATACTTACCTGAACTTTTTGATTTGAAAAGGAGTAAAACGAGTGCAGACCAGAGTACTACAAAACACTCCAAAGACAAAGCTTAATTTGCAAGAGAGAGAGAGAGAGAAAGAAAGAGAGGAGAGAGTGAAGTGGTGCGGATATGATCGTCGAAGACGTCGTCGTGGTGCTGAGTTTGGAATCAATTATTGGCTGTGTCTTCTCGCGGAGACGTTGGTGTAATGATGCATGTGTTTGATTGGGTTGGGTTGGGTCCCACTTACCCGACAAACTTCCTAGGATAGCAATTGCATTCCTATTTTGGTGATCCAATCATTTCTATTTAACCATTCGGATAGTTGATTTGTTAAATTTCGATTGGGCGGATCATCGAGGGAAAAAAAATCAAGGTCATCGAAAATCGATATCACAAGAGAGAAATGAACGTGAAAGTGTGACCGTCCAATTTTCCCAGTAAAATATGAATCGCGACCAAGCTTTTACCCATATTCACTTGGCATGAATTTTTGCAAGAATGACTTTTTTTTTTTTAAACACCAAAAAAGGGCGAAATTTTATTAATCAAACGTAAAGATTACATAGGATTGAAGGGACAAGAAAGAAGGCATCACAACGCAGGAGAAAGCATTCCAAAGAAGTTGGCACCCTAAACACATGATGATCCTATGCCATGATGAATGATAAAAACACATTGAGTCTTACAAATGAGATGAACTGCTTGGATCGTCATAATCAAGCCATGATAAATCATATTTTGAATCACACAAGGAACATGTGAAGTGAAGGATCTTGATCCATAACTAGCGGCCGAGAAAAATGAAAAAAATGTAAAACTCGTTTGGTTCTTGTGACACAATAAAGCTAAGCAAAAATGTCTATCGTGTAATACAAAACCAAAAATCAAAAGCAGCATGACAGCAACCCATCAAGTAATAAACGTATATATCTCAATAGCTAAGCATCTCTTCAACAGAAGTGAACGATCTCCTACTTTCCAATCCACAAATAATACACGGCATAATATGAAACACTATCCTACTTCAATGGCAAAATTAAACAACGTCCTACGGCAGTGACAAAATTAAACACAAACCAAAACATGGCTTAAATTATGTACGATCGAGGAAACATAAATTAGGGTACCAGTGATTTATTGTTTAAAAATATGAATGAAACATCAAATAAAATGTCATTAACTTATTACAACACAAACAAAATTGATAAACCATCCATAGACCAACTAAAACCGAGACACGTCCTTCTCCCATCAAAAGCCAATTCCGACAGCGAAGTGAGCAAACATAGAAGTGCATGAATCCCTATAGAGCCATCTTTACTTCACTTCGCTTCCATCTAACTTTACCATACGCTCTGAAGGAAAAACAAAATATTATTCATCAAACATACTACAATGACGCAAAAAGTATCAAATAGCTGTCTTTTGGAGCTTTAAGTGCGTTTTATTTGAATTTTCAACATCGGTCCATGTTTTTATATTTTTCCGATTTGTCTTGGTGAGGCGAATGATACGATTAACCCCTAAAATTACGTTGAAAAGCTAAACAAAAAGTTCCGAAAAGTAAAAAATATCGAAATAAGTTCCGAACTTATAAGTTTAAAAGAACGCAGTTTAAATACAAGCTGCACGCATAAAACGCAGTTTAAATACAAGCTGCACGGATAAAGTTGATAACTGACTCCAAAATGATAAGCATTTAAGACAAGAAAGCTTGATTCACCACGGCATATATTGAATACAATCAGCGAAAGGTAGTTCTAGGGACCATTTTTGTTCAATGGGACTATATTAAATGATTGTGTAGTACGATCATGATGCAATTAATTAACGATCCCTTGGAGTCCTAAAACTACGCAGAGGCTAAACTTCGAATCAAAGAGACTGGGCTGGTAGTACACAGCTTCAATTAAGAACGTACTCCTTGTCAAATTTTCTTCGACAACCAA
Organism: Rhododendron simsii; assembly: GCA_014282245.1. Taxonomy (NCBI): domain Eukaryota; kingdom Viridiplantae; phylum Streptophyta; class Magnoliopsida; order Ericales; family Ericaceae; genus Rhododendron; species Rhododendron simsii. Next base: position 33,424,193 of record CM024960.1, read on the forward strand.
TACTTGAGGAAAAAAATTCAAACTTGAGTCGCAGAAACCTTCAGAGTTGAAAATGGCAAATTCAGCATTTAACACAAATTTTCCATTTGAGATTGAGTATGAGAATCACAGAAACTTTCACTGCACTTCGCGTATTCAACATCTAACCGCAAAATTAACCCCTTCAAGCTTAAAACTAAGACCAATTTTTATTTGATCTTCAGATTCAAAACATAGTGATGTCAAATCTACTTGTAAAACCAGGGAATATAGCTCACATTTAAGCATTTTATACTGTTAGCAGTGTTCTAAATGGCGTTTGGCGCTAGTCGGGTGGTGACCCACCTCCAAGCGCCAAGCCCGCCTAGGTGGCGCCTAGGCGGCCGCCAAGCAGTTTGGCTTTTTTTTTCCCGGCCCATATAGTAGCCATTAGTTTTAAAGTACCCATGAAAAAAAAAGAGTACAGTTGTGCCCACTAAAATAAGAGATGCTTATTCACTTTTCTATGATGCACACACTACTTTACCTGCAAAACCAATGTGCACGCGGACACAAACCAAGACAAGACGTCAACTGAGCCAAAATAATGCTAAGAAAAAAAAAAAAAAAATATATATATATATATATATATATATAGGGAGAGAGAGAGAGAGAGAGAGAGAGAGAGAGAGAAATTATCCAATGAGGGATCCCGCATGGCCTTACCGTGTGGGACTCCCCTTTTCTGAGCAAATTTTAATGATCCGAGCCGCTCAAAGTGTGCAGAACGTGATTTTAAAGGTACTTGCGAGAAATCAGCAAAAAAAAATGATCGGGAAGGGCTTGATCCGAGCAGTTTTTTATTGAACCGTTCAATAAAAAACTATTCAGATCAAGTCCTTCCCGATCATTTTTTTTGCTGATTTCTCACGGGTTATCTTAAAATCACGTTCTGAACACATTGAGTGGCTCGGATCGTCGCAATTCGATGGGGAGAGGGGAGTCCCGCACGGTAAGCCCGTGTGGGATCCCTCATTGGATATAAATATAGAAAGAAAGAGAAAGGAAGTATAGGTGTATTATATAATATAATATATATAAAAGCTGCGTTTTTAATAGAAAAGCTGATCGCCTCTCCTTTTTTTTTTTTTTTAAAATAGCACATCATCCTCACAGCTTCTCTCTCTCTCTCTCTCTCTCTCTCTCTCTGAACCGACTGATCGCCTCCGACAAGCACACCCACCCAGACCTCCGACTACACCGACAACCATCGAACACCACCGGCGAGACCACCCAAACCACCGGCAAGCTCTCCGACCTCCGGCGATAAGTATACAGTCTCAGACGGTAATCTATTTCTGTATACAAACCAGATCTGACTATTAAGGCGACCCTAGCTACCTAGCCTAGGCGCCGCCTAGGCGGCCTCCTAGCTCCGCCTAGGCGGCCACCTAGCTCCGCCAAAGCCTCTGTGGCCGCCGAATAAAACACCAAGGGGTGTAGGCGTGGCGGTGACCCGCCGCCGAACGCCTAGGCCGCCATTTAGAACACTGACTGTTAGTCAGGCATTGAATGGGATTCTATCTGGTAAGATAATGACTTCTAGAAGAGAAACTAAAATAAATTGGCACTCAAGAATAAATTTACCACCTGGTTGATGTCACCACTTGAATGTGGTGTGCAACTTTGGGCGTTTCGGCAAATTTGGAGAATTTTTTGTCAAGTATTGAATGGGATTCTATCTAGTAAGTAAGGGTCATCATCGGGCCGGGCCGGGCCGCTAAGTCACTCCCCAAGCCTGCCCACGGGTCGGGCCGACCGGGCTTTATCTTTTTTGCGGGCAAGGTGGGCTGGGCTACCTACCATAAATTGAAGCCCAGGCCCAGCCCACCAGCTACCCAATTGATGGGCCGACGGGCCAAAGTTCGGGCCGGGCCAGCGGGTCAACAGGCGGATTCCATGGGCAGAAACTAAATCAAGGGAAAAAAGAAAGGGTTTTGTGGAATTTCGGGCTAATAGGCGGGCCTGTGGGCAGGCTATTGGGCGGGTACCACGGACGGGCTGAGTAAAAAATCATAGGCCTAGGCCCGCCCATTACAAACTATGGGCCGGGCCGGGTAAAAACCCGATGGGCCGGGCGGACTTTGGGCGGGTCACGGGCTTCAGGCTAAATGATGACACTTACAGGTAAGAGAATGACTTCTAGAAGAGAAACTAAAATAAATTGGAACTCAAGTATAAATTTACCACCTGGATGATGTCACCACTTGAATGTGGCGTGCAACTTTGGGCGTTTCTGCAAATTTAGAAAATCGTCTGATAATGCGTTCCAATTAAGAGGCTTTCCATCTCCAACATGGCACTCAACATCTTTCAAGTCATGCTGCCAACCTAGGATACTTTCCAAATGTTCACAACTCAAATCCAATTTGTGCACAATCTTCTCACGGAGAACCTGCAAATCAAGTATAACCATGTAGTCACTATCTTTCAAGCGATGCCACCAACATCGTGTACCTCTTAAATGAGGAATATCTGAATCATAACTGGGCACAATCTTCTATGGTAGGGCCTCTAAATCATAAAAGATATCAATGACTAATCATCATGCTTTATTATGGAAAAGGATAACTCATCAAGACAAGTAGTAATTCTAAACCCAAATAAACACAAAAACAATGCTCTTGGGGATTTTGAAGGAACTAATGGTTGAACATGGGGTGAAAAGAAAGCCCTCCTAATGTTTGGGAAAGAAGAGCATAAGGAGACGAAGAAAAATGTGAGCAGAAAGGGTCATTGTAACCGAACCAATGAGTGACCATAATTTTCCCATTATCCTCTCGAATCCAAGAGAGGAAAAAAGTAAAACAGTCCAAAAATATGATTCGAGGTATTCACCAAAACGCCTAAATATACTTCAAATTTGGATCCATATTCGTTGCCTCTTCCCAACTTAACACATTCAAATAATGGTGATTCAAACAAGTATTTTCAAGTAAAAAGTCTAAGCTTTTAAGCCAGGCAACATAACTGAACAATTGCCTATGTTGTTCACCGGTAAGTATTAATAAAAATAATAAAGTGGATGGCTGATGCCAAAGAATATGTTTGTCTTATACAGGTAATGGGTTTGCATAAAAGGAGTCATAAAGAGCATGCTGGCAAAAAACAAGAGAAAGGCCAAGAACTAAAGTGCCCATTAAACTTCTGTGAAAGGTCTACAAAAAGAAATAGGTGAAAGCCCAAGTTACATTCTCCCGTCTCCCAATTATACCATCTACTAACCAGAACGACTCTTAAGCCACATGAAACAACTATGAATCATATCCAACGCTCCTCCTTTTCCCTAACTTTAGCCTCTCCAAGCAACAAGGAGCTGTGACACACCCGCCACCCTCCAGGAAGGCCCAACTCACTCTAAACCAAGATAGAATTGAAATACTACAAATCATGAAAGAAGTAAAGATCGTACCAGGATAAATTTCCTTCTGGACTCCAAATCCATAAATTCTACGGAAAGAATCTTGGGATGACAACTCCATAGAAGCCCATCCAAGAGAGCTGAATAACCTTCTGAAGATGATCCTAACTTGAGTTCCATGTGATCAACCATAGGAACTAAGGGAAGCAAAATATCTTTGATCTCTTCCACAGTAAATGAAATCTTCACAATCCAACAAACGACAATGACAAAATTAACATACAAAGAGTTAGACTGATCTAGACGTAGCAAACTTTGCAGTGGTAAAGGAAAGCATGTAACCAACACTTTTTTAATAAGCATCAAATATTCAACTTATAAGGAATACCTTACTAGCGCATTGGTTGTCATCATTTGTGACAACCAAAGTCAATTCTAAAATTCCTCCCTCCACAAAAGGAACGAGGGAAGCTCCAACCCAATAACATAAATTAGGGAACTATATTGGTCAACATTGAATAGTTTATGATAATACTGCCAAATAAATCTAGCTTGGAGAACTCTATTAGATTGCAACTAATAGAAGGCTAACAGTGAAGATGAATATACATGGAATAAAGCAACCTATAGGAACATAGATATATTTTTACTGACAAGCATTCAAACATCCCCCTGGGTAACTCATAAATGAACATAAGTTAAAAACTTGGAAATAATTACAAAAGGTTCACAGAATTAATGTCTTCAAAATTAAACCTTCAAAGAATTGCTACTTGACAAAAGCTTGTGGGCTAAGATGATTTTCTACTAGAAAGTTACATGGTGAAACTCATCCAAACAAGATTCTCGTTCTATTGATGAGCCTAAACATTTTGTCAAAAGCCAAAGTTGATACTAATTGTGGTTATTAACTAATAAGCCTGTCGAATCAACGATAATTATATTGTTAACTAACAAATTTGAGGACATACCTCACGGCACTGGATTGACAAGGTCAAAATTTTGAAACTCTGTGACTGCGCGACCAAATTTCTCATCTTCCAGAATGATTGAGAGTTCATACAACAATTCGAATATAACTCGATATTCGCTTCCCACTGCCCTGAAGTACTTGTTGCTGTTATCATCGGTATGACTCCACCAACATAAGAGAATGATTGTAACTTAGGAGCATCAATTTCAACGTCTTCTAGTTTAAGGCACCATAATTTAAGACGCCGTAGATGTTGGTTTGAAATCTTGACCCTTTCCAACAACCTGCAATCAAGCACACGCAGAGTCTCCAGGAGAGGAAACTTGGATAGAAGATCAGTGAACTGCTGGTCCGAAACAAGGACACGTTTTAAAGTTAAATCTGTCAAATTATGACAGCCAATTAAGTTGAACTTGCAGGGACACATGCCAAAATTTTCATCTTCGTAACGTAATTTCTGCAAACTTGGCGCTTCAATGTGGGACTCAATTATGCCGTGGTGCTGAACTATAACAACTACCCTGAGGTTATGTAGATCAGAAATATGAAGCTTGTACAACCCCAAGCACTGTATAAGTTCAATTTCCTCAATCAAAGGGCAGCTAGAGATAATACTTGCAATCATGGGTGCATCCACATGCATACAAATGAGAGACAACTTTTGCAGGGAATTAAAACTTATACTCTGATGTAACAGCTGTTCCAACTTGAAATTTTCTAACTTCAGAGTCTTTATTGACTTTGTTGCAAAGACGATCTGGGGTAAGATATACAATGCATCAAGTGGGGTATGGATTCGGAGATGTAACTCTTCAACCCTGCTCTCTGTGGCCAATCCAATCCATTTATCAACAAGAGAAACCATGGAAGACTCAAATATTGTGAAGAAAAGATTGAACTTCCTGATCCGTAAGCCTTGTTCATGAAATCTTAACAGGGTTTCATCTACGTATCTAATGAAATTGTCCCTTTTTTCTTCCAAATCCGGATATCTTTCAACCAAGTTGCCACTTTTGGGTTTTCGAATAGCTAATTCTCTTCCAAAATAGGTTTGATCAAAATCCAAATTGGGGTAAGAAGCCTGTATGTGTTGCCATCTCTTGGACAATAAGCAACTTCTAACAACTTCTTTTGTCGAAAGGAAATCCATCACATTAAATATGACATCATCAGGAAAATATGAGATACAGTCTATTTTCTCCATTCCCTGATCCTTTGTCTCCTTAAGTTCTTCCATGAGTAGGTGCCCCTATCAAAAGATCTCAAAAATTAAGTTCAATTACTACCACACAGACCAAAAAAAACAAAGGAGTGAACAAAACCAAATGAAAAAATAAAACTATACGTTGATAGTGCTTGTGCAATTAAGTATTTGTTCGAGCACCTGCAAGGGAAAAAGAATGAAAAAGAAGACACATAGAGGTTCTACAAAAAGATAAACCAACAACATTATGGTGAACCTCTACAGATCGGAACAAATCATCAACCAATGTAAAAAGATAAAAGCTAAGACTGTCTTATCTAAAACCAACAAACTAAATACTTTGAATGATATTAATCAAACTGAACCTACAAAGATCGGAACAAATCATAGGAAAAAGATACTAAAAAACAAGGTGACGACAGAAGAATAAGAAATCTTGCAAAGGCTGGAAAAACATAAAAGTTAAAGCTACTTATTTGAAAACCAACGAAGTATTACTATGTTTGATAACACAATAATCCAGAAGGTTAGATTTAAACAAATAATTCTTAAAATTTGGAAAACCTCAGCAGCCACCAAAAGGAAAGAACAATAGGAGTAGTGGGTATAAACTAAGGTTACAACACTCTCCTCCTTCGCAGAGGCTTGAAAAACGGAAAAGTTGTCTGTACATCTGAAAATCAACAAATTTCCGCAACAACGAAAAAAATCAAACGAATTTTGATTGGTCTAAATTAAAGTAACCAGCGAAGAATGCTCTTGTTGAAAAGATGAAAAGAAACTTGGAAAAACTCAACAACCCACCAAAAGAAAAGGGAAAAGGAGATGAATTGAAATCAATTAAGCATAACTCCTTACCTTGGAAGGATCAGATGCGAAGCCTGAAAATCCTCTCTATCTGAGTCGAAGAGGCTGCAACCCTAGGTCCGCTCGATTGGGTGGTTGTATATGTAGCCTCACCTTTAACGCTCTGTTTGGAAGAAGAGTTGGGAAGGAAAAATAGCTATTTATGTAAGCAGGGTATAGGAATACTTACCTGAACTTATTGATTTCAAAGGAGTAAGACGAGTGCAGACCAGAGTACTAAAAAAAACTGCAAAGACAAAGCTTTGCAAGAGAGAGAGAGGCACGGGAGGTGGTGCGGATATGATCGTCGAAGACGTCGTCGTGGTGCCGAGTTTGGAATCAATTATGGCTGTGTCTTCTTGCGGAGAAGTACTTGGTGTAATAATACATGTATTTGATTGGGTTGAGACCGGGTTCAGATCCCGTCCAGTACAAGTTACGGTCCAGTCCGGTCCAGTTGGGCCTTTTGTGGGCCCTTTTCGGGCCCACAACAATGATCGGAACCGTTCACATTTTAGAGCTCGTCGAGACCAACGATCATACCAAAAATCACGTTGATCGGATACCGTTTGGTATCATTTCAAAATGTATTAAGTTTCGAAAAAATGTGTTGAAGGGTTGTAATCCTGTGTTTCACACCTTTTTTTAGACAACATTAATACATTTTGAAATGATACCAAACGGTATCCGATCAACGTGATTTTTGGTATGATCGTTGGTCTCGACGAGCTCTAAAATGTGAACGGTTCCGATCATTGTTGTGGGCCCCAAAAGGACCCACAAAAAGCCAAACTGAACGGGACTGGACCGTAACTTGTACTGGACGGGATCTGACTCCGTTGAGACCCACTCACCCGACAAACTTCCTAGGATAACTTGGAAGTCAAATGGCGATTCCTCTTTTGATGATCCAATCACTTCTATTTAACCATTCGGATAGTTGATTTGTAAAATTTCGATGGGTGGATCATCTAGGGAAAAAAAATCAAGGTCATCGAACATCGGTAACACAAGAGAAATGAAAGTGAAAGTGTGACCGTCCAATTTTCCCGGTAAATTTTGAATTGCGACCAAGCTTTTACCTATATTCACTCGGCATGAATTTTTGCAAGAATGACTTTTTTGTTTTTTTAGACACTAAAAAAGGGTGAAATTTTATTAATCAAATGTAAGGATTACATAGGATTGAAGGGACAAGAGAGAATGCATCACAATGCGGGAGAAGCATCCTAAAGAAGTTGGCACCATAAACACTTGATGATCCTATACCATGATGAATGATAAATACATTGAGTCTTACGGATGATATGAACTGTTTGGATCGTCATAATCAAGTCATGATAATTAATATTTTGAATCAAACAAGGAACATGTGAAGTGAAAAGATCTTGATCCATAACTAGTGGCCGAGAAAAATGAAAAACTGTAAAACTCGTTTGGTTCTTGTGACACAGAATAGCTAAGCAAAAATGTCTATCGCATAATCAAGAAACCGAAAATGAAAAAGCAGCATGACAGCAACCCATCAAGTAATAAAAGTATATCTCAATAGCTAAGCATCTCTTCACTGATCGATAAAAGTGAACGATCTCCTACTTTCCAATCCAGAAATAATACACGGCACAATATGAAACAATGTCCTACTTCAATGGCAAAATTAAACAACGTCCTACGGCAGTGACAAAATTAAACACATAAACCAAAACATGGCTTAAATTATGAACGATCGAGGAAACATAAATTAGGATACCAGTGATTTATATTGTTTAAAAATATGAATGAAACATCAAATAAAATGTCATTAACTTATTACAACACAGACAAATAGATAAATCATAGACCAAGTAAAAGCGAGACACGTCCTTCTCCCATCAAAAGCCAATTCTGACAGCGAAGTGAGCAAACATAGAAGCGCATGAATTCCTTTCTCATTTAATCCCTTTAGTATAGAGCCGTCTTTACTTCACTTCCATCTCAGTTCACCTTATCTTCTGAAGGAAAAACAAAATATTATTCGTCAGACGTCATACTACGTATAATGACGCTCCACTCGAAAACAACAAGCATTTAAAGGAACTGTATCAAACGTTTCAGCTACTAAGGCTGAGATTTTCTAAACTTAACTTATTTATTGAGCAAAGTATACTTTCACCTCCTGTGGTTATCGCCATGTGCGAATACCCCCTTATGGTTCAAAACTGAGCACATAACTTACCTGTGGTTTTGAAAATATGCGGATAAACCCCCTGCAGTCATGTTTTCCATCCATATTAATAGAGGTGTATCTCACACGCCTCTAGAATGTAATATGAGTCGTTCATAATGTTTTAAATAAAGAATAAGTATCTCTAAAATCATCTCGATCAGGCATCAATAACCTAATGATCTAATTTTTAGTAAATTCAAATTTGAAATTTTAATTTCATAACAAAATCGATTCGATCATGGGCTTTTCATTTTTTGATTGACTTGAATTTTGGCATAGATGTAGTACTCGTCAAAATTTACAATATCAACGGTTTGGATTTAATTTTTAGTATAGGGGATGGTGTGATTAGATTTTAAGAAAAAGAAGAATCAAGGGACATAATGAGGGTATATCGGTCTTTTAATGTTTTGTCCGTTAATATGGATGGAAAACATGACGGCAGGGGGTCTATCCGCACATTTTCAAAACCACAGGTAGGTTATGTGCTTAGTTTTGAACCATGAGGGAGGTATCCGCACATGACGATAACCACAGGGGGTCAAAGTGGACTTTGCTCCTTATTTCTTCATTTTGTGTGTTTTGTTCGTTTAATCTAAAAAAAATTTAGATTATCATCCATCTCGACAAGATAAGTCTAAAAAGTACGAAATTATGACCGAAAGTAAAAAAAAAAATCACTAAAGATGAAACAAAAATATCAAACAACTGTCCTTTGGAGCTTTAAGTGTTGTCTTATTAGAATTTTTCATCATCGGTCCATGTTTTTATATTTTTCCGATTGGATTATACAATTAACCCCTAAAATTATGTTGAAAAGCTAAACAAAAAGTTTCAAAAAGTCAAAAATACCGAAATAAATTCCAAACTTATAAATTTAAAAGAACGCAGTTTAAATACAAGCTGCACACATAAAGTTGATAACTGACTCCAAAATGATAAGGATTTAAGACAATAAAGCTTGATTGACCACCGCATATATTGAATACAATCAGCGAAAGGTAGTTTCTAGGGACCTTTTTTTGTTCAATGGGACTATATTAAATGATTGTGTAGTACGATCATGATGCAATTAATTAACGATCCCTTGGAGTCTTAAAACCAAGCAGAGGCTAAACTTCGAATCAAAGAGACTAGGCTGGTAATACACAGCTTCAATTAAGAACGTACTCCCCTTGGCAAATTCAGCATTTAACACAAATTTTCCATTTGAGATTGAGTATGAGAATCACATAAACTTTCCCTGCACTAAGCCGCAAAATTAGCCCCTTCAAGCTTAATACTAAAACGAACTTTCATTTGATCTTCAGACTCAAAACATAGTGATGTCAAACCTACTTGTAAAACCAGGGAATATGTAGCTTGCATTTAAGCATTTTATACGGTTTGTCAGGCATTGAATGGGATTCTATCTGGTAAGAGAATGACTTCTAGAAGAGAAACTAAAATGAATTGGCACTCATGTATAAATTTACCACCTGGATGTTGTCACCACTTGAATGTGGCGTGCAACTTTGGGCGTTTCTGCAAATTTGGAAAATCGTCTGATAATGCGTTCCAATTAAGAGGCTTTCCATCTCCAACATGGCACTCAACATCTTTGAAGTCATGCTGCCAACCTAGTATACTTTCCAACTGTTCACAACTCAAATCCAATTTGTGCACAATCTTCTCACGGAGAACCTGCAAATCAAGTATAACCAAGTAGTCACTAATCACTATCTTTCAAGCGATGCCACCAACATCGTGTACCTCTTAAATGAGGGATATCTGAATCAGCCACGTGAAACAACTATGAATCATATCCAACGCTCCTCCTTTTCCCTAACTTTAGCCTCTCCATGCAACAAGGATCTGTGACACACCCTCCAGAAAGGCCCAGCTCACTCTAAACCAAGATAGAATTGAAATACTACAAATCATGAAAGAAGTAAAGATTGTACCAGGATAAATTTCCTTCTGGACTCCAAATCCATAAATTCTATGGAAAGAATCTTGGGATGACAACTCCATAGAAGCCCATCCAAGAGAGCTGAATAACCTTCTGAAGATGATCCTAACTTGAGTTCCATGTGATCAACCATAGGAACTAAGGGAAGCAAAATATCTTTGATCTCTTCCACAGTAAATGAAATCTTCACAATCCAACAAACGACAATGACAAAATTAACATACAAAGAGTTAGACTGATCTAGACGTAGCAAACTTTGCAGTGGTAAAGGAAAGCATGTAACCAATACTTTTTTAATAAGCATCAAATATTCAACTTATAAGGAATACCTTACTAGCGCATTGGTTGTTATCATTTGTGAACCAAAGTCAATTCTAAAATTCCTCCCTCCACAGAAGGAACGAGGGAAGCTCCAACCCAAAAACATAAATTAGGGGACTTTTGGATTATGATTGTATGCATTGAGTTCATTTTCTAACATATCTAGTGGGGCCTTTTAACGCCAGAAATGAGCCACATCAGCCGATTTGTGAGGAAAATGGATAGAGGCTAACGGCAGGTGCCTCAATTTGGGGATTTTGAAAGTCCATGTGTTTAATTGAAATAATTGAAATAAGTGAAGTTCATGTGTTTTGGTGACATTGGAGTGAAAGTTCAGGTGCCATTTTGAAATTTTACAAAAGGTTCACAGAATTAATGTCTTCAAAATGAAACCTTCAAAGAATTGCTACTTGACAAAAGCTTGTGGGATAAGATGATTTTCTACTAGAAAGTTGCATGCTGAAACTCATCCAAACAAGATTCTCGTTCTATGGATGAGCCTAAACATTTTGTCAAAAGCCAAAGTTGATACTTATTGTGGTTATTAACTAATAACGCTGTCGAATCAATGATAATTATATTGTTAACTAACAAGTTTGTGGACATACCTCACGGCAATGGATTGACAAGGTCAAAAGTTTAAAACTCTGTGACTGTGCGACCAAATTTCTCATCTTCCAGAATGATTGAGAGTTCATACAACGATTCGAATATAACTCGATATTCGCCTCCCACTGCCCTGAAGTACTTGTTGCTGTTATCATCGGTATGACTTTACCATAATAAAAGAATGATTGTAACTTAGGAGCATCAATTTCAACCTCTTCTAGTTTAAGGCAACATAATTTAAGACGCCGTAGATGTTGGTTTGAAATCTTGACCCTTTCCAACAACCTGCAATCAAGCACACGTAGAGCCTCCAGGAGAGGAAACTTGGATAGAAGATCAGTGAACTGCTGGTCCGAAACGAGGACACATTTTAGAGTTAAATCTGTCAAATTATGACAGCCAATTAAGTTGAACTTGCAGGGACACATGTCAAAATTTTCATCTTCGTAACGTAATTTCTGCAAACTTGGCGCTTCAATGTGGGCATCAATTACGCCGTGGTGTTGAACTATAACAACTACCCTGAGGTTATGTAGATCAGAAATATGAACCTTGTACAACCCCAAGCACTGTATAAGTTCAATTTCCTCAATCAAAGGGCAGCTAGAGATGATACTTGCAATCATGGGTGCATCCACATGCACACAAATGAGAGACAACTTTTGTAGAGAACTAAAACTTATACTCTGATGTAACAGCTGTTCCAACTTGAAATTTTCTAACTTCAAAGTCTTTATTGACTTTGTTGCAAAGACGGTCTGAGGTAAGATATACAATTCATCATGTGGGGTATGGATTCGGAGATGTAAGTCTTCAACCCTGCTCTCTGTGGCCAATCCAATCCATTTATCAACAAGAGAAACCATGGAAGACTCGAATATTGTGAAGAAAAGATTGAACTTCCTGATCCGTAGGCCTCGTTCAGGAAATCTTAACAGGGTTTTATCTACGTATCTGATGAAATTGTCCCTTTTTTCCTCCAAATCCGGATATCTTTCAACCAAGTTACCACTTTCGGGTTTTCGAATAGCTAATTCTCTTCCAACATAGGTTTGATTGAAATCCAAATTGGGGTAAGAAGCCTGCATGTCTTGCCATCTCTTGGACAGTATGCTACTTCTAACAACTTCTTTTGTCGGGAGGAAATCCATCACATTAAAGATGACACCATCAGGAAAATACGAGATACAGTCTAATTTATCCATTCCCTGGTCCTTCGTCTCACCCATTAGTTCTTCCATGAATACCTGCCCCAATCAAAAGTTCTGGCAAATTAAGTTCAATTACTACCACACAAAAAATAAAAATAAAAATAAAGGAAGGAAGGAAACCTCAGGAGCTCAGTTCTTCTTTCAGTATTTGGATCAAAAACGAAAGATATGTGTACTATTTTGAAAAACGAAACCAACTTGGTTCGATTTCGAACCCCTCAGTTTTTCGATTAGATCAAAAAAACGAAAGAATGGAAAAACGAAGATGGAAGGAAGAACTGAACGATTTATATTTTGATTTCGATTACCTACGTGGAATAACGATTTAACGATGAACTGAGGTAGGGCTTTTTTAAGTGGATGGCCTTTTTGCAGACTTCCTTCCGTGTTTTATTAGTATTATTAGTCCCACCCCTCGGATAATAACTTTATACCCCGAATGCGGTGAGAGGAGAAATATGATTTCAATCCGAACTGTTTAAAAGTGTATTGAACGGTCCGAATATATCGAGCAAGTTCCACATGGGATTACCCACCCGGCATCAAAAAAATTCTCCATAGTCCAATCCCAGGCACCTAATCCCTGAATCAAACGAAGCGCATCTCCACCCATTACTCAAACTTAAATTTGAGTAAAAATCACCAAAAATACCACTCCACTCCACTCCACTCCACTCCTTAAACTTATACCAAATTTCAGTTTTACTCAAATTTTTCACCAAATTTGGTTTGAACCAAATTCTTACTCAAATTTTGAAGGTTATTTCCCCCCTCAAATTTACCAATATGCCATTAATGAACCTTTACTCAAATTTATGCATAGATTTGTATTTGCCCATTGAATTGTTTCATATCAAATGAAGCTTTTACTTAAATTTTTACTCAAAGGAAGGGGTGGAGATGCTCTAACGGACTAAAACGAGGGCAGACAAAAGTACTACTACGAAACACTGTAAAGACAAAGCTTTGCGAGAGAGAGAGAGAGAGAGAGAGAGAGAGAGAGAGAGAGAGAGGCATGGGTGGAGGTGAAGAAACAAGAGAGAATGCATCACGACGCAAGAGAAACATCCCAAAGAAGTTGGCACCTTAGACACATGATGATTATATTTTGAACCACACGAGGAACATGTGAAAGGATCTTGATCCATAACTAGTTGCTAAGAGAAATGAAAAATGATGAACTTGCTTGGTTCTTGTGACACACAATATTATTATTATTTTTTTGAATATACCTTGTAACAAATGTTATGATTTTGATTTTTGATTATGGCAAGTCATTCCAACTTACATCAGTGTGTTTAATCATTTTTATCCTTGTACATGTATTGTGATTGCAGTTTGGCAATTCATACCGACATCAGAGGCAAAACCCTTATATATGCACATCACACTAGAGCAATGAATCCACGTATAGGTGAACAAATGATGAAATTTAGCAATGACGATTTATTAGGTTGCAAGAAAGCTTATTTCAGCTGAAAATTTAGTTGATAAGTTTAGAATTGTTAGGTAGCACTTTGAATTCAAGGACTCTACCAAAATCACCATTCAACATGCCTTTGGGTAAACTCCTGAAGATTCACAATTGAGAATCCACGAAAAAGTAAAATAGATGACTGAAAAAGGGCCAATATTCCTCTTCCAACAAAAAACCAGCAACATAGCTGAAACCAATTTGCAACCTCCAACTCTATTCCAAGAATTTCTGGTATTAATAATGCACATCATTCTGATTGTTACTATATTCATGCAGATACTTGCAGTGATCTCCGTAATAACACCTTCCTTGGGCATAGAGTCGGCAAAGCTGCCTCTGTTGGTGCCATGGCCTTTGGTATGGACCCAATATTCCTCTTAAGTTCGCTCTCTCCTCATGGGCATGCCTTCGAAATGAACCCAAAGGATTAGGATTCCTCCACGAGTTAGAATTTATGCTTTGCTCATGATTATTGCGAGTTCGAAGTGGACTCATCACACCAACACGAGGTCGATATGAATATGGATCATTGTATTCAGCACATGTTGAACTGTTAATAATTGTCGAAGGCATTCTGAGTGGACTCCTGTGGAATGAACAGTTCGGAGGAATATAATTGATGCTTTCTTCATGGCTCTGACGTTGGAATGAACCGGGCAGAGTAGTGTACTTCTTGCTGTTTTCATGGTTCTGGCTGAGGAATGAAGTCCTTGAAGGCATACTTGTTGAATGCTTTGTCTGATGATGAATTATTCCCGATGGCACATTAACATTGCCTAAGGAACCAGGCTGTCTATGCAATGTTCCAGATGGGACCGAAATATTCTTGTTGCAGTTTTTGGAGTACAAACATTCCTTCTGTATCTTTTCCTCTTGACGCCTCTGCAGGTTCTTCTGCTGCTCTTGAAGTTGGATTCCCACATTTTGTGAACCAATAGATTGCGGTTGAAGCGACTGTGCTTTACTCACTTTCGGTTTTTTGTTCTGATCTTCCATTCTTGATGTCCTGAGATGTGGACAAATTCAGTGCTTGATACAACTAATTTTTATTTCTTCTAATACATATACATATGTGAAATCATCAAATCATTGCAACTTCTTCAATATGGGCATCAAACAAGGTACCTACCTAGTGGCCCTGAGTATCTTCCTTGTTTCCTTCAGCTGGACACGTGCTTCCCTATTGGACCGAGCAAGAGAGCCTCTACCATGCTTCTCTGAAAGCATTTTCTGCCTTTCACCTTCATCTTCCCACCTCTGTATTTGACATTGAGGTATGAGGATAAAGACCATAATTCAAATGATAAGCAGATAATGGTGAGAAAGAGAAAAAAATTGGTAATGACGAACCTGCCTCATTGTCTTTAACCGATAAAGATTTCTGCCCTTAATTAAGAGGGGATGAAGTGGAGGGAGTGGTTTCTCCCCTTTGCTCCATAATACTTCAATCTGATACAAGCAGTCATGAAAGCCACAGTTAACCATAGAATAGAATAGCTATTAGCCATGGATTATATGACCGGGCAATTTTATAATAGGACTTCAGGTACTTCTATCATATCTCTCATTAAATAAAATTCACCCAGATGATCTAGGGCAACTTGTTCCTCAACTGGCAATAGAAGCAGGCATTGAACAGATGGTAGTCATCCAGTATTTTTGCTAATCATCATCGCCAACAAAATCTATTGGGAGTATGATACAAACTTGAAATCATTTTCAGAAATCTTTTGGGCCAAAGTGGAAGATCAGTTGAACCAGATCACATGCAATTGCAAGTTGCATTGGTTTTGACCTACTCTCCGTTGAATACTTTCTTAGCCAACAATAGTTACAATACACATGAGAATAGCATAACACATTCGTACCAACAGCCAGATGAAGAATATAGAAGCATTCCACTAAGTGTGTGTATCTAACTTAAGTAAGATGGAATTGCAGCTCACTGTGAATGTATGCTGTTGCTTTGCAGCGCCATAGCTTTCTTTCACAATGCGGCCTGCAACAATCCTTGTTCCACATGGAGGACCACTGGCAC
This sequence comes from Rhododendron simsii, assembly GCA_014282245.1. Lineage (NCBI taxonomy): Eukaryota > Viridiplantae > Streptophyta > Magnoliopsida > Ericales > Ericaceae > Rhododendron > Rhododendron simsii. Next base: position 33,440,408 of record CM024960.1, read on the forward strand.
CTCGAGAAGCAATGTTGAACCTGCAACAATAAACATATTAGAAAGTCAAACCAAAGGGCAGGTTAGGAAAATATTGAATACAGCAACTACACTTTCGGTTCATTACTGACTGTTTATGTGTGGTAATAGCCCAAGCATCACAAGAATAGGGAACAAACATCAAAGGATCATCTAAACTCTCCTTTGTGCATTTAGATACTCGAATCAAGAGAACTGACAGAATTTTCCATCTTGCACCAGCAAATGGACACAGAATTTTTATTCACCCCAAAAAAAAAAAAAAAAGATGTAGGTTTTATCAAAATATTCATTTTCTCAAGAACACAGAATTTTTTTTTCCGGTCAATCAGAAATTTAAGAACATAAAGAAACTCACATTTCGTACACATTTTGTTCAAACATGACAACATCTCCTGTGCATGCATCACCTGCATATATTTCAGAAAGGAGCATCAAAATACACAGAAACTGAGCTCTCAAAACATGTGGCAGATGCAAAATATGTGAAAGTCATTAGATGGGGAATCCGATAACTTGTCTTACGAATGTGAAGCACAGTGCTTTCTCCAACCAGTTTACTGTGTTTTGGATGTAGTGAAATATACTAATTCCAGTCAGACGAAGCTTATTATAAGGCTAGATACCCCCTTCTGTACATAAGGGTGAGGCAATGAGACTAGATAATCTCCAATGGAAGTCTACACAGCCTAATTGGTTCTAAGGTACATGAGGTCCACTAATATTTGCTATATTTTTTTTTCTTCATTGAGAAAAGCCGTCTATGAAATAAGAAACCGAAACCGAATAAAGAAACTTCTGTGAACTCAGACAATGCATACCTTTGCAGTTCCATACGAAGCTAGATATTGGGTACTTCCTCTCTCCACCACCATTGAGGATGCTGAAGTCGTACAGAGTTGAGCAAAGTAAAACAATTAGGAAATCCTTATAATGATCCAAACAACAACGTATGGCAACTTATAATCAAGCAAAGCAACCAACAAAAAATAAACAAAATACTACCTTAGATGCTCTTTAATGCGCCCGATGAGGGTGTCTTTGTTTCCTGACAACCTCAACCCATGTTTCCTCAAGTATACCTTGCATTGCTCCACTTTCAGTTTCTCCACCTGCCCAACTGCCACCAATGAATCAGATTTCTATCAGAACATATTCAGTTAAGCACACCTTTTATCCAACCAAAAAGCAAAAGAAACGGAAAAAAACAATTTTGGATAACCTTCTATGATCTTTCGGACAACCTCGAAACTCCTTTGGTCCTCTTCATCAAGCTCCGGCACGATTACATCTGGGTCTTCTTCATTTCCCTCTTCCGTTTCCTTAACAATACTGCACAAAACCAAAGACACCCATTTGATCAAAGACTGAAACTTTGGTTCATAGGGTAATAAAATCAAACGACTCCCGTGCATACAAAGAATACTCACCGAGACTGAGATTTCTTCTTGATAGAGAGCCTTGAAAGGCTAGATCGAGTTTCTTCGACAGCGTCGAAAGTCGGGTCTTCATCCGAATCATCAGAATCGCATTTCTCAGTGTCAGATTCTTCTTCTTCTTCATTTTGACGAAATTTCTCTTCTTCTTGATTTTGCTTGGAAATCCCCATTACATCGTCCTTTATTTTGATTGAACTTTCAGGGTTTTGAAAACTCTTTCTTTTGTAATATTTTCTGGAGCTTCTGCTAAAGCGGAAAGGGTTGCTAAAGGTCTTTTGAAGGAAGGAAACTTAACGTTGGAAATGAGCCCACTTATGGTTTCTTTTTTCTTTTTCCGAAACTTAAGTGCGAGTCGAACGCTTCGTGCATTTCAATTAATTCTGCCGGATCAATCCCATTGATCACTTGCGGATCCCAATTCAACATATGCCAAATATAATACCATCCATCCACTACATTATTCATTACATTTTTTGTGGAACTTATCTTGGATTTCAAAAAAATACAGAAAAATGTCCATAAATTTTAGAATAATATGTTATGGGGCCCTGTAAAAAATCAACTCCAACGGATATCGGTAAGTATTATTTCTTGATTTGTAGGGGAGAAACTGCTCAATTGTACTATTTCGACCCTACGAATTAAGAAATAATACTTATCGATATTTGTTGGAGCTGATTTTTTACAGAACCCCATAATATATTATTTTAAAATTTATGAACATTTTTCTGTATTTTTTTTGGATCCAGAATGAGTCTCACAAAAGACATAGTAGATGGTGTAATGGTTGGAGGTAGTATGCCTAAACTTATTAAAACCAAATACTCCTGTCCCAAGTTGTGAGCCCACTTATGGTTTCTTGGAGAGGTGTTTTTACCAAATACTCCTATCCCAAGTTGTGAACCCACTTATGGTTTCTTGGAGAGGGGTTTTTTATTTTATTTTTTTAATCTTAAGCAGGTGGTGTAGGCCGCCGTGCCGTAAACTGTAACCTTTTACATTTTACAGCCATTTCACACAACCTCGCCATTGCAAAGCGGGTGAGCTGAAGTCATATTATGCATGTGCGTAAGTAGATATGAGAACACAAATGCAAACGTCAAAAGCATCTCTTGAAAATATCTCGAACTACTGAATTTCACGAGAGTGATAGCAAGACCGGAGCATCCTACTAGATTACGATCCGAAAAATCGAAAATGTTTCAGCGATTAACTATCGAAAAAATTGAAGTTGTTCAAAATTAGAGGTCTAACTATGTGTTTGCCATTAACTTACGAAAAAATTGAAGTCGCCTGGTGGATCGATGATGGTGATGAAAAAGAGACAGGTACATGAGACGAATTTTTAAGTGGTAATGGTGATGGTTCGGTCAATGGATGCCAGATGAGGTGGTAGTTATCGGAGGGGTGATGGAGGAGAGGGACGACGATGGTGGTCTGATGTTGGTGGTCGTGGTGGATGAGAAAGGAAGGGGTGGGTAGTAAACAAAGAAAGAAGAAAATGGTGAACACAATTTCCAGAACCATACATTCTTCTTTTTTCCAAAACATCAAATACATAATTTAATCGTTGGATTATTCAAAATGATTTGCAAAGATTGTTCTTTTGAATTCTAAACACAGTGAAGAGATTCCACAGGTGACATGGCATACAGCAATATTTAAGCAAGTGTCTATCGTATGCGATGAGCGAAACAGACAAATACCGAATAGAATCTATGTATAGCTCAGTTGTGAGAAATACCCACTTCTCATACATGTTTTGGCTACTAAACCAATTTCACTTCTATCAAATCTCCAAATGGCCTGTCGTCCCATCCATGTAAGGTACTCAAAACGCCTGTACTGTGTAACTTGAATCATACCGTAAACCAAAAATTGCGAGTCGCCTAGAAAAATGAGTCTTTTTTAAAAACGATCGAGACGAACAGGCACTCAACAATTCAACATCAGGTTTCTGGTGGGAAAAGTTCCCAACAGGCAGCTTCGGTCAACGTACAAATCTGGAGCAAATCTGGAGAAACTAAAATAGAGCCTGGAAACTTCGAGCAGATGGTATAACAGTACATCACCAAATTTTCTTCCGCACCCAAAAGAGGAGGATGACAACTCCAAGGACAATGGCAACAGGGGCCCACTTCCGGATCAAAGCCTGCAGTTAAGGATGAAAATCAAATCATACGAGCGAATTAGTAAGATGTCTGTCCAAATACAAGATTCGAAATTCAGTTCATAAGCAGACTAGCACTGTTAATGAAGATAAAAAAAAAAAAAACAAAAAGGGGGGAGGGTGGGAATGAATAGGGAACTAGGCTTGTCTAAAGTAGGCTCACAACAGTCATTTCGAAACAGATGGGAGGGAACATATGTAGCCTACTTCAATTGACCTCACTCCAACTCCAATAACTATATGCTGAGGTTAAGTTGCAATTTGCATATTTAGAGTAAGAACAATTCATATCATCTGTATGTCCTCTATATCATGTAACCCTGTATCTGATATACTCGTAAGTAGTACGGTAGATCTTCATCAGAAGTTTCAAGTGGTGAGATGAAGATTGCCATTGACTTTCGGGAAACAAGCTAGTATTAGATTGAGGTTCAAGATTCCAAAGCATATAAGAATACTGTGAAAATCAGTAGGCCAATTAGACATTGAAGGATGTTCAAAAAAAAAACACATGGAGGAATGCTTGATCAACGAAGACTAGTCTTCATATTTTTTACGGTGAATCGAACGATGTTAATATGCAGGAATCAGCTGATCCTCACAAGGAATCGTCCATAAGGCTCATCTAACATCTAGACAGTCCCAATATACCCCAGTTGACAAGTGATGGATATAAAACAGCGATGGGATAGGAGATGGTTTGTATTTGATAAATTTACTCAGGAAGTTCGAATCACAGATCTAGTACTTTTCCCTAGAGCACATGTCTACCATTCCATGATCCAGTTGAACTAACCTGCCGATTCAAATCCTTTGCCTTATCAGCATATATGCGGGACTCTGATGTCAAGCGGCTGGACATTTGACTGACCTCTGCAAAGAGAGAAATACAAGCTAGAAAATAAATAAAAATCTGCAAGAGAAATAATAGGATAGCACGAACAAGTAGTACCCAACACTTGAAAGGTAAAACAGGTAGTAACTAGTAACTACCACAAGGGGTTCGCTGTTGTCCATATTAGCTTCATAAACTTACAAGGCCAAAAGGCGTATTTTATTGTTGGCAGAGCTTAACCAAAACCTTCTCTCTCTACCACTCGCTTCTAAGGAAAAGTCCCTTCTTAACTATGGTTTTCTTGTCCAAGGAGGAAGCTGGTCTTAAACAACATTTCTATAATTCAGAACCTTAAGGAAATTTTAAGAAACCATTCAAACAATTTTCTTAACAAAACTCTGTTTCTCCCAGTCCTTTTAAAGGAAATTAGCGGGCGATGACTAACACAATATGTAAAGGATATACCACAAAGTAGTTCAGCCAAAAATCCCATTATAATTCTTTAAAATTTAGAAGTAGGATTGTCATCTTCTTTCACTCTACTAGTTTCTCTCCCAACTTCCCCACATTGCTACCTCCGCATCCCTCCACTCCTGCTGCCTCCTCCACCCCTCCCTTCCTTGCCACAGTCCACTCCCAATGCCTCTGGTTATGCCTCCAGACACCCATTTCTTATAGCATGCTCTCTCTCTCTCTCTCTCTCTCTCTCTCTCTCTCTCTCTCTCTCTCTCTCTCTCTCTCTCCTTCTAGTAAATTGCCTCTCTCTGCCTGCCACGAAGAGAGACATGATGGTTCGTGCTATAGCGCGGAAGGGTCAAATGACGAGTTCATGAAGCCAATTAACAAAGATTGGGCGCAATCAAACCCAGCTCCCATTGATTTGTGGAAATGGGAAGGTTTTCTACGAGGGATTAAAGCTGAAGAAAGTGAAGGATGTTAAGATGTATGGCTTATGCACTAAAGGTGCAGAAATAGTTCACAAAGCCCAGAGCCTACTACTCTCTCGCTCGTTGCGAAAGGTAAGCGCTTGGCCAAGTTCACGAAAAGCATCTGGAAGTGCTTGTAGAAAATTTAAAAAACGTAGCTTTGGAAGCATGAATGAGTTTTCATGATATGTAGCCATGCATGGACCTGATTGATTCATATTTTTCAAGGACCAGTAAGATGAGTGAGAACAGTTTTGAGGTTTACTTCTCAAGTTTTTTGAAAACATATTACGTTTTGTGGATTGGTAGGCACTCAGCAGTATCTTCTGGTTCCTTGTCAACGCCTGTTTGATATTTTAAAATTCAAAAGAAACTCGAACTTTGTACTAGGGGTCCCAGATGAGTTCTCACGCGTGTGCGTGTCCGCGCACTTTTTATATGTTGGTCAGCAGCACTAACAGGCGAGGGGAGGAGAGAGAGGCTGGACTGAGATGGAAAAGTATGAAGGGGGTTGCATGATTTTTTGAATAAAGACAAAAATAAGTAAAAAAAACATCATTTTCATTTTGCCATTAACAGGGGATGTGGAGGAGCTATATTGTCCAGCTCCCTCAACTAACACGGCACCAGTTATGCACCAGAACGAAACATATCATGGAGGAATGTATTATCCTTTTGCTGCCGCTAGGCTGGCTAACAATATACAGCAGCCTCGAGGTGGGTTTAATCAAAAAACCACAGGTTCTTGTCTTTTAATGCATCCAGACATTGAATAAAAAACATGGGAGTAGTCCGCATTTTAACAGTCTACTAGCGGATCCTGGCCTAGGAGTGCATTACCTGACCAAAAAAGAATGTGCTTGATTTCCCGAGGAGGAAAGTTTTACCAAGAGTATTACACCAACATCGCCGTAAAGCTTAACTTGATTATCTTCACTGACAAAATGCTTTCTTTAAGGTGGAAGGTGGAAGTCGATCAATAAATTAAGCACAATGATCCCAACTCCCAATAATATGTATCCTATGTTTTCTTACATCAATCTGGCATGTCTAGTAACCCGTTTAACATTTGAAACGTCTTCCTAGATCACTTAGATAAACCTCAAGACTAATTAGAGAGCCTGGTATAATGCTGCATTTGATTTTGATATAAATTCTCAGATTTCTCATCCTATTCAATCCAGTTGGGGTGCCCTATACATGACATGTCTCTTGGGAGGAGTAACATGAAATACAAAACTAGGAGCACTCAATACTCTCATTTTAAAGGGGGAATCGATCCATGGAGAGTTTTAAATCAGTTGTACCTCTTAAAATGACTTTCTTTTGTGGAACTAAAACTCAGCCCCTCCGTTTTCCTTGTGCATAGATACATGAAGAAGAAAAACAAAATGCCAAAAAAAAAAAGCTTGCTCATCAAGACAGAAAATTAAGCCCGTTGTTGAGAATTCGCCATTTTATACTTTAATGGATACTTCTAACAAATTAGACAACAACAAAGCTAACACAAATTAACAGAAAAAGAGTCACTTACGGTCCAACTTTTCACCAACACCGAGAACTTCCTGTACGTTGCGAGTCATAATTTGGTGAACTTCATAGAGTTCATCATTCAGCTTTGAAATATTCCTCTGAGTCCGTGTGTCCTGGTACAGTTTCTTTGTCTTCTGTATGAATGTATCTTTGAAATGACAAAAATGAATTCCTCATTTATCAAATATGGGAAAATCGCCATTCATAAGCACTTCCAATGAGGGAAGAAAGACATACCGAATTTTATGAAAGCATAAGGTCTAGCAGCAGTTTCAATTTGACTCCCATTAACGCGCTCAAACTCGTTTTTAAGGTCTTCCAAGTACTGAAAGGCAAGTTTCTTTGGATACGCACGATCGCACATGGTCAAATAGCAAATGCGCCCCTCAATAATATAACTGAGAACTTGGGTTAAGAGAACTAAAATACATGGATGGTGCATTTTCAAAGAGAAGAAAAAATAATAGTATGAGAAACAGCAAATTAGAGCAAAAATAAAAAGAAGGATAAATCCTAACCGTCAAATTGAAAAGCAATATCAGAGCCTGAAATTTTTTGGTTTGCAATGCAGTTAGGGATTTGGTCCTTTTTTCTTTTGAACAACAGAAACATAAGTCCTTAATCATTGCTCTTTATAAATTCAAAAGCTTGACCATATAATTGCATTTTTACCTTTACACTGCATGGATGAATCTAGTCTAAATTAGTTACATGAGCTAAAATTATCAGATCACAGTACCAATTAACATTCTCTCTGGAAACAATATAAATTGACAAACTAAGGAACAATAAATCTACTTAATGAGCTCTTCTGAGTAGCCACATTTGCAAATTAAATGTTCTCCATTCTATATCACCAAGCAAAAAAGATAAGAGTTCCAACTTCCCACCCCTCTCCACATCTCAGGCATGTCTTGAAAGGGGAAACTATTTCTTTATGCCAGTGAGAAGAGCTAAAAATAGTTGCAAGCAGCAACTGAAGATGGCATTAAGCCACAAGAAAAGATACAATTTCAACCTAGAACTTCTATACAACAAGACAAAGGCATCACTAGTGGATCTGCAAGCATCTTCCTTGACAGAAGACACCATAGATACAGAATGTGCATTGTCCATGACCCCCACCACATATAGCTATGCAAAATTTTCAGATAATTGCAAAAATTGTAAAATCATGTCTTCTTATTGGGTAATACATATGTCACAAATTAGAGAAAAATACTGCCACAAAATATCATTGTTTCTTGTTACTCACTAAGTCTACCAGAAGCATGGCAGAAACTATCCAAAAACAATAGGATGCAAGTTTCTGAATCTGAAGTTACAAGACATGCGAAAAGGCACCTCTCAAGTAAAATGCATATGTCAGGACTCTAGCTAAAGCTGGAAAACTAATGTGGATCATGTAGCACAATTAGTTCTATATGCATGAGAATATGAGGGGGAAAGAGACTTATATCAGTTAATGACAAGGATACTGAAAAATGTATGGCCCCGTTTCAACGGACATCCTTGAAGGTTCATTCTGTCCTCTTGAAAGGTTCTTGAACAAAGCCTTGACTTGCTGTTTGTAAAATTCAGCATCTTGTAAATCACGCCCATCATCCAGTCCCTCCGCTAGTGGAAGCCCATCAGTTACACGAGCAATCATTGTCAGCTTCACCATCTTTACTTTTTCACAATTTCTCAGCTTTACAGAATGGATGGTGGTAAGTTAACCAATATAGAACACGATACCTCAAACAAAAGAAACAAAAACTCGCAAAATACGAACTATGGTGAAGGTTAACAGGCCCTTTGGATTGTGAGGAAGGAAAGAAAAAAGAAAGGATTGTGGTTTCTCACCAATTCTCACCAAAAGTGGTGAGATTTTATGAGAAACAAAATGACCGATTTCATCTTTCTTGTTCAATTTTCAACTTTTCTCACAACTTCTCATCTCCTCCAGCTATCCAAGCAAGTGAAAGAGTTCTTCTTTCTTTCTTTTCTCATCTTTTCTTACCATCCAAAGGGGCTGTTAAATGACTAGTTTGTCTTTAATTAATCAATTAGGGAAAGGAAGAGAAAAAAAAGGAGTTTGGCTTCTCACCGATTCTCACCAAAAGTGATGAGAAACAAAATGACCCAATAAAAGATTCATCCTTCTTGTTTATTTTTCATCTTTTCTCACAATTTATCATCTTCTCGTTTCTTTCTTTTCTCATCTGTTCTTACCACCAAAGGGGCTGTTAAATGACTAGTTTAAATTAAGATCACCAAAACAATTCAACTCCACAACAAATACAATAACCGGGTAAATTAGCCACAAAAAATAGAAGAAAGGAATAAGTAATTCGATTGCATCAGAGATCCGATAAATTGAAAAGAAATCAGAAACAAGAATTACGACAGTAGTTGCATCAACGGATAATTCTAATACCTCATTCGTATATATCTCTTCGTTTATGTGTGGATCTGTATGTGTATCGCAGTTGAGATCTTCGCTTTGTTTAACTAATGAAAAGTTGAAGAATTTCCGAACTTCACTTCCAATTTTGACGATCTGACCGAAGGTTACAACGACAATGGATGAATGTGTAAGATTGGATTGAAGACAGCAAAAACTTTCAGTGGGGCTTTTGAGAGGAGTCCAGGTTTGTAATGAGAGAGAGAGAGAGAGAGAGAGAGAGTTAATGCAGAAACCAGAAAGCTGGACTAAGAGGGCGGTTTTTTTTTTTCCCCAAAATGTTGACGAGAGAGAAAATCCAAAATGTTAACAAAGTCCGGTTTTTCATTGTATAACTGCTAAAATTTAATTGTTAATTTTAACGAAGTAATTATGTCATCAAATTTAGCTTTATAATGTTAGTTTTTCTAGTTTGTAAAATTAATCCAAAATACAACATCAAATCTATTGATAGTAGCATGGAGAAGAGGGAGCTAATTTTAATCGTGGTTTCTTTATTGGGTATGGTGGTGACCTTCGCTATTAAAATACGACCGTGTCATCGCTACTAATAAGAAAGAACACATTTTTTAAAAGGTCACCACTTCGTCACTATTTCTCTCAAAAAGATATTAGTAGATCTAATGCACTAATTTAACATAAACTCAAAACATGACAATTTATCTAAACTCAATTGTAGCATCTTACTCTCTCCACTCTAAAAAAAACTTATTCACCATGCAAAATGAGAACTTTGAAATATAATTTTTTCATATAAACTAAAAAAACTCATTATTATCTACACAGTTGCCAAAAAAGATGTGGATTTATTTTTTACCTATAATAATTCATTTCAGTTCTTGTATTGCAGGGGACAATTTTTGTAGAATTTTTTGGTTGCCATATTCATAGTCGCACATAAAATTGTGTTACTTGTATAGTTGTATATATTGTTGGGTTCATATAAAGATAATTTCTAAGTAATTTAACACAAAATCCCAAAGCCACCACGGACCGGGACAACCCTTGACTGTTGATAAAAAAAATATATCCCTAACAATTTTCAATCTCAGATGATACATACCTTCCTTGTAAGTATTCATATTGATAATTACCCGTGGATACGGTTGTAGCATTATTTATGGAGGTTTCCGTTAATAAGTTTTTCTCTTTTCAGTAATCTGAAACTGGTACCAAACAAGGATAAACTAGAAGGGTCCATTTGATTAGAAAGAATATTGTGCTGCAAAGTGAAAGTGAGAGAAATAAAGTAAAAAAAAAAAGTTCAGAAATTTCATTTTCTTACATGTGTTTGGTTAAAACGAAAAGGTTTGTAAGAATCTTGCAAGAAAAATACATATTTATATGATAGAAATTAGAAAATGAAAAGTTATGAACATAATGTGAAGTGTCATAAAACATGACAATTTTCACAAGAAAATAAAATTTCCTTGTGTTTCTAGGAAGGAGTGGAATGTACTCATATTTTAATGAGTTGTACAAAAATATTCATTTTTTTACACTTTCTTGTATTGTTATCGTAATCAAATACCAAAAAGGTGTTAGTATTTTCTCTTTGTTACATTTTCTATCACTTTCACTCTATTCAATAAATCCGAAAAGAAAAAGGAGGTGGGTTGGTTAATGGACCCTACTACCGCGAACACTAAACCCTACCACCGCGATGATGGAGAAAAAATTTCTCCATTGCACAGATTTGGTCGCCAAGTTGAAGAACGCTGAATTCATTGAGGCGTTCAAGGATTTCGAACTCGTAATCAAACTGAAGGTAGTCTTCATACATTTCTTCAGTTCGACAATTACATTGTTGGATTTAAATTGGATTTCATTTAGAAGTTGCATCTATATTTAAGCTCCTTTGCGATAGAGTTTCAAGTGATCACGTGGTGATTTATCGGAAAGATCATGCGAATTGTGTGCATCAAGTGGTTGGCGTTCAAAGTTTTCATTGTTCGTTCACTCTTTTTTCTAATTTTTTTTGTTTATATGATTCAGTGTGTATGAGATGTGAGAGAAAATGGGGTACCGTGAAGGTTATTGGGCCAGAAGCCTGTCTTGGCGGGGCAGATGTCTTTGGTCTGGGGAGCTATCTCGAAGACGGCTTGAAGGTGGGATTTGTAGGTTTGGCCGTGGAGGGGTTATTCTTCACGGTCGAGTACCTCAAATTTGAGTTTGGGATGGACTGCTCATCCGGTACTCGACCTTGGGGAATAACCCCTCCCCAGCCAAGCTCACAAATCCAACGGCTTCCCAGACCAAAGACATCTACCCCGCTAAGACGGGCTCCCGACTCAATAATCTCCACGGTACCCCTACACGTTTCACACACTAAATCAGATAAACAAAAAAATTAGAAAAAAAAAAGTGAACGAACAATGAAAACTTTGAACGACAACCACTTGATGCACACAGTTCGCACGGTCTTTCTGATAGGTCACCACTTGATCACTTGAAACTCTAATAGACTTGCTTTCATCTCCACAATTTTCGCAAAGGAGCTTAAATATAGATGCAATTTTTAAATGAAATCCAATTTAAATCCAACACTGTAATTGTTGAACTGAAGAAATGTATGAAGACTACATTCAGTTTGGTTACAAGTTTGGAATCCTACGAGGTAGAGAAATCTTTTCTTTGTCATCGCGGTGGTAGGGTTAAGTGTTCGCGAGGGTAGGGTTTAGTGTTTCAAAGAGGCGGTGAGGGCTCGAATTAGGTGATGATACTTATATACGGACGCAGGGGCCTGCTCCTTCTACACGGCACCGTTTAGGTGCATTAACCAACCCACCTCCCTTTTCTTTTCTAGTTTGTCCTTGTTTGGTACCAGTTTCAGATTATTGAAAAGAGAGAAACTTATTCACGGAGGATCTCATCCATCTATTTTGACAAGATGTGTTTTTAATTTTGACCGGCGGTCAAAATTAGTTTCCAATCCGAACAGTCCAAAATACTTTTGGACGCACGAGAGGCTACAACTGTATCCACTTGTAAGTATCAACAAGGATACTCACAAGGAAGGTATGTATCATCTTGAGATTGAAAATTGCTTGAGTAAGTATAAAAAAACCTCGACTTCGTTAACATTTTGGAAGAGAGAGAGAGAGAGATTTAATCGGTTTTTATAGCCAACACCATTCATTCCAAAACGATCTCAACCATAATAAAAGTTCAACAATCTATTACTACATGCTCTCAACAAGTATTTTGTTAACATTTTAGATTAAAGTTCGTGGCCACAGTGTCGAAGATTGCGGCCACGGGTTTAGGTTGTCAGCCAATAGGTTTTAGTTTTCGGCCACGGGTTAAGTTTGCGTCCATGGGATTTAAGTTACGACCAGAGGGTTTTAAGTTTGCGGCCAGTTCAAAGATAACGGCACATGGTATATGTTTGTTTGCTGCCACAGGGGGAAGGAAATAGAAAAATAGTGCTAAAAAATCTAGTCAAATTGCACTTTCCCTGTAGAATTTGCCAAATAATTCTCACTTCTTCATACACATTGCTATCCACCTGAAAATGCACTAATTTTCACAAGGAATTTGAAAATCAAAAAACAAAACTATAAGTTAATGATAAATACCAACTGACAGATAATTAACAGCGCATCCACTTAATTTTTGATTTTGAATCAACAACGGTCAGACCGGCTCTCGAGAGCTGATGCAGCAGATTCCACATGAACAAGCAAACAAGCATATACTTTTTTCTTCAACCGTTCAACAGTCTCATCTAACCCGTTTCTCTCTAAGCTGAAGTTGGTCTTCACTTTGTCCAGCCATTCGTTTGCTTGTTTAAGTTGTGACAATGTGACAGCAATATGGTTGTCTGGCTCCACTCTCCGCCCCATACTCTCCTTTCCTTTCTTTTCCACACGAAACCCTGCATCAAGTGCTCCCTCCAAGAATTTCAAGAACCAAGATTGTGTCTCATTTGACAGGTTCGCTCTTAGATCTTTGATATCCATCATACCATCTCCTTTTGACCATTCTAGTTTATCAGCTCCGCTTAACTCTATCGAGGGCTTCAAGGTTTTCGATATACTTTTTCCATTTTCAAGGCCTCTCTTTTTGCTACTTTTGTCTATGTCCTTGGCATAAGGAGTTGAGATAATAGGGAGATGAAGTGGTTTGTCCTTTGATGGGGGTGTGGCATTTGGTTGGTTGATAAGCTGGTGAAGGGTGAAAAACTTGGTGAGAGAGAGGTGGGGATTCTCTGGTGATGCAGATGAGCAAAGATCAGCAAACATACTGAAAGCAGAAAAAACTAACGTAAGAACACTATGAACACTGGTAAAAACTAAGGTAAGATCACTTTATTTCTTAAATTTATTGTTTTTATTCATTCTCAGCGAGAGAATCATTATTTGGCATGTGTTATTGTTATCAGTAAACAAATGATGACAAACTTTTGTTAGGTTTATACCTGAGGCACTTGACAAGAATTGCAGCTGAAGATGCTTCTTTTTGAGCCTCTGCAGCTACCAAAGAAGCCAAGTTTCTTCTTCTAACCATTCCCTTGTGTAACAATAGGAGATATATAACGGTAAGAAATTGTCATGTATTCTTTTTCGCAACTCTAACCCCCACAAATTTTATGTTTAGAATAATATATCAGCAACTGAACTAGCTGTTGTTATAATAAGCAATGGTCATTTCACCATATGAAGGCATATGCCAATTTAGTGATCCATATGTCAGTTCTTGAATAGCATAGATGAGAGAGGACAAATACCTTGGCGGGCTTCAAAAGGTTGGCCGGTAGAGAGGACCAGGACATGATCTCAGGCATCTGAGTCTTCTCCCTAGAGAGTGCCAAACAGTTCAACTTCATGTTTTCTAGTTTACTTGTAACGATGTGTTTTGCCGTTCTACTTTTCAACGGCGTCAAAGTTTCCTTGTCCTTGGTATCAAAGATATTAACTTCTGGCTTTGATGCAAGTACTTCAGCAAGATTGCCAGATGGAGTAAATGGTCGTGCCTGTTATTCAAATACTAACGATTGTCAACCATTTGGGGATTTATTCTTTATAAGTAACACTAAGTTCCTAATTCTTCTTCGGGATTCATTGCTGTCCCTAGCTTTTTTCTGCACATTTTTATAGCACGTGTCCATGTCTATGTCCTAGTTTCCAAAAAAAGACGTGACTACGTATCCTTATCCGTATCCGTGCTTCAAGTTAGCAAGGTACATTACGATTTTTGATAGGGATGCAATGAGAAGTTTAATTCACATTACTAGGCACAGTTTTATGTTCTTTGGAAATGAATCTGAAAATTCCGAGGATCAATCCTCTATAGCGTACCTGACCTTGGAGCTCTTGAAATTTTGTTTTCACCGGTGCAACCTTCTTACTGACTCCATTACTCTCATTCTCGTTGCTCTTCCCAGCTGTGTTTTGATCACCTCCATTCGCTTTTGCATTAGATGTCAAAACACCTTGCATGTACCTAGATGGAACCGCTGCCTTCTCCTCTTTCATGACAAATTTCTTTTTCAAGTTCTCTTTGGATTCTATCAACTCACTCGATTTCGTTCTAGTAATTCCCTCCTGATCAACTTGAAGCGGGCCCATGGATGGCTCTACCATTTGCATTAGATCCTTGGGATTTCCCACAAACGGATGTCGTCCAGGAACCGGCCTCACCCCAACTAGGATAGGCACTGGCGTACCAGATTCCATCCTGTCGACATAGAAGAATTGGCCAAGTTGCAGCTTATTATTCAGGATGAACTCATTGTCTTCCTTTGCTAACGAGACATATGTGGAATGAGATGAATCCGAGACTTTTATGAAGAAGCCATGGTTTGGCCATAGCTCTGAACCGGTTAAGGCTGGGACGATGCTGATCACCTGTAGAAGGACCGAGCGGTGCTCACCGCATACTTTTGCTTTCGAATTCATTCCTTGGAGGAGCCTTAGTAGTACACCAGGGGTAAGAGAAGCCATTCTTTCACTCTCTAGTTCTGAAACATGAACACTTTTGAACTTTTTTTGCCTGGTTCCAATCTGGAAAGGTTACCACATAAAGGAACAAAGGTTAAACGGAATCAGGTCATATTCTATACGAAATGGATGTTTTGGTTTTCACTTTGTGTTATCAAAGCATTTTCAAAAACCAGGAGGCATTGCAATACGTATGGAAGCATAAACAAGAACAAGGTTTGACTCTTTCGTAGGCTACAAATGCACACAAAACAAGGTCATAAATCCTCTACCATAATCACACTCAGCGTTTCTAAGAAAGACTCCATAAGAGTTCTAGCCATAACAGAACTCTTGCTTTAATATACAGTTCGAAAATCAAACTTAATTGTATAAAAACTCCTGGCTAATAGTCCATGATGGATTGGAGTTCTCCGGTTAACAATAAGAGTTGATGGCATCATCAGTTACCTGTTATTTTTAAACTGATGGTTGAAATATCAGTGGAATAACAAGAAGGTACAATGCAAATAGCAAGAAAACAGAACAGAAAATCCATGACCCGAAACTTCCAAGAATGAAAAGCAGGAGGATAGATCAAGTTCAGATAAGAGCTGAATTGGTAAAATTTCTGATAAAGAATCATGAGAGAGAGAGAGAGAGAGAGAGAGAGAGAGAGAGAGAGATGGTTACCTGAGAGATGAGGAACTTGGCGACAAAACAAAATGGTGGAAAGATAAAACTAAAGAAGTCGGAGTGTAAATGGAAGCCAAGGAAGTTTGTTGCAAATTTGCAATACAAAGATTGTGAGCAAACTTGATCACCCTCCTAACGTAAAGGGACCCAAAGAACCTGATTTTTCTTTGCACAACAGGCACGTAACTATCCAACTTCACTTGGCTTTAAAGCCAAGGGACAATTTTTTGTGGCAGACATACCTGCCTTTTATGCTAAATGACTTATCTGACCCGGAAGGAAAATGTCTTGGCCTCTTGGGACCATCTCCACCACATTCAGTGGGCAATTTGGTAAGTAGGATGTTAGGATCTTCCTAGGCCGGCTCTCCTTTCTAGGAAGAGGAAATGGAGACATTGGAAAGGTAAGGACATTGCGATGTCCTAATCTTGTGTTTACCAAATTATGATATCAAGGGCATGAAAAATAAGGGATGTTTTTAGCAAGAATGGGAAAGGTTCACATCGATTATTTCCCGTTTAAAATCGGTCAAAGGAGATTTTAAAACTCTCAGTGGCATAGCACCCAACGAGGAGTAACTATTCAAAGGTTCCGGGGCATCGTCACCTGGCCCCCAGAACTCTTAACCGCCACACTCTCTTATGTCTTGTGTAATTCATACACTTAGTCATGAGCCCCACAAAATAGTATGGTGATTAAGGGTTCTTTGATTTGGCCACGAAAATGGCCTCAGAGGTAATGGGGGGAAGTTAAAAACCATTGGTAATGGATGTCATTGGTAAAATGATGCGAATTGAGGTATGTCCCACCTATTAGATAAATCAATACTTCTTGTTCGGAATCCGCAAAGGATGAAAGTAGTTGCTCTTTTCATTTGTTTCTGTTGTTTGAGTTTGTTCTTGGAAATAAAGTCTGCTTCAAAGTTGGATACTTGTTCCTGTTCATTTGGCTGAGATATAATCTATAACAGAAAGTTGAATTACCAACTTTTACACGAGTTTAAAGTGGATGAGATCGGCAGAATCGCCTCCTTTGGCGATGGGATTGCACATGTCTATGAATTGGAGCTGCTTATGAAAATAACAAAACCTGTAATAATGAGCTGCTTATCCATAATAAGGCGGTTGAGGTCCTTGCCTCCAAATTCCAGCGTGGGCAAAATTTTCAAATGGACAAATGTAGTGGGTAAGAGTTCACCCCGACACCGTATATTGCGGAAAAAAAGACTCATCCAACAGGCCAATCCAAGCCGTGGCGTCACTGAGTATTTACCACTACACTCAACGAAACACATTTGCTTCTGCAACCAAGCCGTCGTTAACTCGACTTCCTCCGATGGTGGAGAGGCAGTTGTGGTGGTCTTCCTCCGATTGAGGAGAGGCAGTGGGCCACCACAACGGTAGTAGCTTGCTTGGAAAACCTTCCTCAGCTCATCTTGTATGTGCAGCTCATCAGTCAAAGTTGATACTTAGAAGAGATCAGCTAATTTGGAGATCGACAAAGAATTCCATTCGTCCTCTCTGCCCAAATGAGTCAAATGACAAACCTCAGGCCACGCCTCGCATAGAGAACAACAGCACCTTTCTTCTCTTCCACACGTTTGTAATTTTAAAGCCAATCATAGCACTCCTTCCACTCATTTTATCTTTCACTCTATTTGCGAAAATGGCAGCCCCTCATCTTTAGTGAGTTATTATCGACTGTTGGAATTGCAATCCTGAGAGAGGGATTGTGTTCCCCAGTCCAACTTTATACCCCTTACTGGTAACTTTCCATATCCCAAACTAGGAGAGAAGAAGCAGGGTAAAGAAGACAATGAAAAAGCTAGCACCAAGGAAACACCCCTAACTTAAGGGTCATAATCATACCTCAAGAACTGTTCATATACACTAGTAGAATGGACAAGGAAAGAATCAGAGCAAAAAATAAATCAAAGAATTTCCTAAATTGAATTCACCCGTTAGATAACAAAAAAGAGCAAGAATAACAAATCAAAAGAAGATAATGAGCAAAGCTATTGTCCCGCATGAATACATTACTCTTTTAAAACTGTAGATATTTCGGTAACTCAACATCTGATATACATCACAAAAGTCAAGTGCAAACAAACATGAGAAAGAATGCTTCGACTACCAAAATCACCAACATTCTGCCAATTGGCAAAGTTTCACTTAATACAATATACAACATGACATTTTAACACAAGTAATGGAAACAACTGACTAAATCACAAGGAAGGCGTCAAAAATCCAACAAGATATACATAGCACCACCGCAATTACGCAGATGGCCATACCTTTCAAAGGATAGGCTTATATAGATGGTTGTATGGAGCATTGGAGCCTACCTCAACAACAGGCTATTCATAGCAGCAATCAGAGTCTGGGCTGCCTTCTCAAAGACAGTGTTACCTAGGCTTTGAGTCGTTTCCCTTGCTCCGAAATGTCGACAAAGAGAAGAACGATCGTGGGGCTGCAAAATTCAGACCCAAGCATAATTAAACCAATGTCTAAAGATATACTACTAAGTACTATCTCATTCATCGACAAACTAGTTTCCAGTGTTGGAATCGAGGATGAAAACTGAAACAATGAAACAGATTAAAACCTGCCTAATCAACCTTACTAAAAAAGTACACGTTAATAATTGGCAGTGCTCTTACTACACTTTGGTGTTTGGTCTATTACTGCTTGAAATTAGAACTGTCAAAACCAAGGAATCCTAAGGACCGGCTGACAAAAACAGATATAGTAAAATAACTACTCTTTTGGACAATCCAGAAAAACTCGAAGCTTGCAGAAATATTTATTGCAACCATCGAGAAAGCTGCAAAATTGTGTGCACAAAAATGTGCTTGTGTGTTTGTGCAGGAAAATCTATGATCCAAAATATCTCCTCATGCTTTTTGAAAGAAACGGTCCAGAACCTCACCCTAAGATCTCCTTTTGCCAACTCCACAGGGTAAACACGATCAACCAGGGTCTATTATGTACAGGAGCTAAGTCCATGTCGAAATTGTTTGCTAACCTAACCTAATTATTTAATTGATGATGCTGACAAAAATAACAAGACCCAAATAAAAGGATCCCGAAAAGTTTGGAAATAACTTGAAACTGCCTCATGTAATGTTGATTTTTCCAAATTTGGAATTTTCTCTTTGCCAAGTTTGAAACCATCAAAATCCCCCAACATCTATCCAACTATCCTATTAAGCGAGATAACAAATAAAACACTTTTTTGTCTCTTTCACCAAATTATTCTAAATTGCTGCGAGAAATTACAAGCAAACAACTAGTCAGGGTTCATAATCAGTCACCTTTGACAGAACCTCCAGACAAATGATCATCCCTCAGTTTAAAGTTTGATGGAGGTGCCGGGATAGAACTGTACAAGGCTTGAACTGCAAGAAGAAAGAAACATCTTATTGCTAGATAATCCAGTATCCCATGCCCATAATATGACAGAGAAGAGAATAAGAATAAATGGATACAAACTTTGCCCCAGCCAAAACCTAAAAGAACCTCGCCACTATGCCTACAAAATTCTGCTATTTATAGATTTACATCAAATGTAGATAAAATAAATTACAAATTCCACGGGCACTTATTGCTGTCCACTGTCCAGCACTATTCTAAATCATGCTGCTTTGCTTATCCATCATACACCATTGTTAGAGCTTGTCACACATTGGTTAATTATTACCTTTAAAACTAGTATATGAGCCTATTGGTTGAGTTGGATGCTTTTACAGCCATGAATAAAAATTCCAGCTGCAATCTCCAAGCTCGAAAGGGAGTTAAACCTGAGGTTAGTTCCTACAACTTTTGAGGTACTGAACTTGATCTCCAAGAACCAATAAGCTTCCCGAAAACCAAAACTATAAAAAGTTGCATTAAGTAAAGTTATGCAACGTCTCGTGCTGGATTCGTGAATATGTCAATGAACATCCTAGCTTCCAACAAATGGAATTAGAAAGTATAATAGCCACCAGTAATCTAATACATATTTGACAAATAATTTGGCCGAAAAAATAGTTCCAAAACTAGGTTTGATGTGAAGATGCATTCAGATGAATTCTCAGAATAGTAGAAGATAGAAAGCAAATATGTCACCTTGTTCACTGTAAAATTCACTCTCATTGAAGCTATCATCAGAAGGATGGCCTTGAGAGTAGCCCATTCTCGATTTCCTCAGATCTTCTGATGACCGATTAGCAGGATCCCTTCCATCTTCAGTATCATCATCCCCTTCAGAAGTTGTAGCAGAAATCCAGTCAACCAAACTATCAGTGCCACGACTTTTCCGTCCAAACTTTAATAACCGTTTAAATCCTTTTGTCACATCCTTGCGTGGTTGACTATGGGAAGAATTAGCAACAAGAACAGGTTTCTGAGCACTTCCCCATTTCTTCCTCATTCGAGCTGCTGCATCTGCCTCTGCCTGATTAAGAGAGTGTGAGTTCCAAGACACAGGGCTCCCTATTGGTGAGTCAGCAGATGCGTCAACATCCGATGTCTCGTGTGCATAAGAAAACGCATTTTGCATGCGTGAATTCCACGACACAGGGCTTTCTGCAGGCGAATCTTGGACAGAATCAGCAGGGTGGAAGGTCGAACCCACTGCAGCAGGCAACTCAGCCACAAAAGAAGGGTCCACTTGAGAAAAAGATCTCAGAGCATCACCACTTTCTGATCCGTAATTAAACTTGTCAAATTCCTGGCTCAGTATTGGTTTGCCATTATCCATGTCGGTATTATCTTCAGTAATCGTGACTTCAGACTCTTCCTCTTCATTATCTTCTACTGCATCCACCAACTCTTCTGGCTCAATGACCAACTGATCTGACTCTTCTTCGCCATCCATAGTCTCAGATGCCATTGAAAACTTCATCTTGGCTATAACAGCTCCAGCACCAGGACCAATACCATTACCCTTTCTGAGAAAAGGCTTTGACTCCACGTTCTTTGCCAATTTGTCATGGGGATTATTTACAGTTTGTTCTTTATCAAATTTCAATGGGGTCAAAACAATGCCCTCTGAGTCCAGAGAGGACTCAGCAGGAGTTGCGGAGCTCTTCCTTAGGAACTGTGACCGTCGTGTCTTCTCCTCCTTCATAAGGGAAATCTCTTCACCATTGCTTTTGCTGCGGGCATAGTTTCTGGCTTGTGGGCGTGTTGTTGTTTTGCTAACTCCGGAAGAAGGCTTCGTGTTTTCTTTTCTTAAGTCAGAAAAGTTGGGGACTGACTGCGCCAGAGGATTCTCAGATTGCATTTTCCGTCTCCCTGTACTGGAGTTAGAAGCTCTTACAGCAGACCTCTGAACTGGAACTGCAGAAGTCCGAGGGGTGGAATACGGAAGATTTTTATTGAGTAAAAGCTTCTTAGTTTGGGAGCTTTTAGAAGCAATGTCCCCTATAGATGTCTCACTTAAGGACCTTTCATGACCAAAAGATACCTGTTCTGCAAACTCAGATAGATCTTCTTCATCTTCACTCTGCAGAAGATCTATTGGGTGCTGTGAAGGGAAAATCTTTTAATGGTCAGTTATGAATAGGAAAGATGAACTCAAAAGTTTCATTCTTATCGTACATTAAATCCACTGGTCACTGGCTTATCATTACATGAACGAATTAAAAAATGAAATGCATAATACCTGCTCCCTTTTCACATTTGACCGGGAATTGAATGATCTAAGTCTCTCTGCACGTCGGCGAGTGCTGCCTGCCGCTGAATCTTGCCTGTCAACAGACCCTGAAAAACTGGCCTTTATCTCTGTTCTACTTGATTCAAATCTGTCCTGCATGGCTTTCATCTTGGCTTCCTTTTCTGCCCTTCTAGAACTCCATTCTTCCCTAAGCTTTGCATCTCTTTTCTGCATATATCTTTCATAGAATTTTCCTCTGGAATCTTCTGAAAGGCCAAGATCAGAGAACTTCTGCTTCAGAGAATCACCATCATCCTGATTATCTAACATCTTCATTGGTGGAGTACTAAAGTTTGACATTTTGCTATCTCTCAAATTTACGGTCATTGTGTTCTTGTCAGTTGTTTGAGCAGGAGCAATCTCGGCTGGTGGTTTTAGAGACGTTAAGCTCGCTGCTTGTTCAGGCTTGTTCTTCCGTGCAGAACTGGACTTGTGCTCAGCAAAAAGCTTTTCAAGCTCATTTGCTTTCATTTTCAGCTCATCATTGAGTTCCTGGTTCCCTTTAGGCTGCCTTACCCTCTGAAATTGCTCTCCAGGAACAGTTGGAACCGTACCAGAATCCTCCTGATCCTCCGACACTATTTTACCAGATAATTCTGGCCTCTTATTTCTGTAGTCAGAATTTTTTTCTTCCCTCCTAGCCTGTGACTTTTTAGTCCATTCAGGTGTGGAAAACTGTTCCTGGAAATTCATTCTTTGGTGTCCAGTGTCTTCTGCTCTTTTCGTGGTATTGACAGGTTGCTTCTCAGATGGCCCCAAATCTTTGTTCCCCACTTCCTCAACTACTCCAAAGGATCTCCCCTGGGACTGAGAAGCTAATGAATCACCCTCAATCCCTTTGTACCGAGTTGCAGATGCTTCCCGAAATTTCACTCCAGAGACAGCTGACTGCCCAGAGTCCACAGCTGTCCTAGGAGGTTCCATACTATGAGAAACCCGCTGACCTTTTGATTCCACTCGTAAATGGCTCAGGGAAACAGCCCGATCTTTCTCTCCATCAATCTGCGCCTCAGAAGCCGCTTGCATTTTGATTCCACCACTCTCATCACCCGCAAAATAACCCTTGGACCTTCCTTTGTCTGTGAAACCAATCTGCTCTTGCCTGCCACCAGACAAAGATCTTGACTGGATTTGAGATTTTACCTGATCCGTCAGACTGTCATCCTCGGCCCTGTAAAAGTTGGATTTTATCTGGGACTGGGTCCTACCACGTGTATGATCCTTCCCACCGTCACTCTCAACAGTTGCCAAAGTGGATGTAAATTTACTGGACTCTGAAGCACCTGTGGACAAGCCATTAGAAACTGCCGATGGGGTTCCAAAATCCAAACCTACCTTTCTCTCAATAGCAGCCTCTTGACCAGAAGCAACTCCAACCCTAATTTGAGGATCAGTTTGATGCTTTGAATCACTACCACTAACTCTGCCAATAGAGCTTTTAAGTTCAGGCTTCTCAGAAGCTGACGTGTCATTCCATGCCTTCTGCTCTTCTGGCTTGGTTTGAGAAACCGAGGAAGAAGAAGGCGTACACAGAGGGCTCTCAATGTCTCTCTTTTCACCACCCAAATCAATACTCATGTCACTGGCACCACTCCACCTCTTCAACACTGCCTTCTCGACTGCATTGGGAACAGATGACACATCGGAGGGTGATCTCCTGAGTTCAGCAGACTTCCCAGGGGGCTTGCCACCACTTCCAGAATTCTCCTTCTGTTTGTTCTCAAAAAGGCTGATCCGATCCTGAACACTGAGCCGCCTTGTGAGCTTAGGGGTCTGAGAGGACTCATTCTGATTCACTCCATCACCTTTCTCCTCTTCCTCACCACCCTTGTGGGTTTCCTTGTCCTCGTCTCTGTCGACACTTGACTCCCTACTACCTCGTATGGGGAAGGAGACAGAAGAGGGATTTGGTAGCTGCTGGCCCCTGGCGGGTTTGGATTGCTCAAGATGTTGTTGAGTTGCATCAGATAATCCAGCGATCAAGTGTTTACTTTCAGGGTGGTGGCACTGGGGTTGTTTGGGCCCACTTGGCAGTTCTTCAGACGGATCTTCATCGATAGACATGTCCGATTCCCATGAAGACCGGACAGCATCGTCCACTGTGGCCTTCCATGGGTTGATCAGGTCTGGCCGTCTCTCGCACAGTGCTATGAACTTGCTGCATGCATCGCTGCATCAAGATAACACATAAATAACCAATAGAATTGTGATGAGTACATGAATAGGCCATAAACAGAACCACCATATTTTACATTTTGCCAGAAAAACAAAATGAGAAACAAAAATACAGCGGGTTCAACTACAAAAAAATAACTTCTCTTCTCTTTTTCCATTATACTGATAAGATATTGGATAGAGAAGTGGCCAACTCAATTCAACCTTCTAATAGAGTGTTTGAGAGAGCCTTTTTAACATCATAAGAAGGAACTGATGGCTTCTGAAAGCAACAACTAAGATTCATAATGAAATGAGAGGAAGAGGGTGGGGAAAGATTCAACCCAAAGTACGCAAAAAGGAATCCTACATGAAGCCCAATAAACTTGTGTACGTATTCGAATTGATTTTCAGGTAGTTTTGCAATACCGCTCAAATGTGATCCAACTTTTTCTATAAGAGGTGTCAAGATTTTGTAATAACCCAATGAATGATGACTATAATGTGCCCATCCCAAATCACAACTTGACAAACAGATAATGTATCTCTAAATATGAAGTGATGATAAAACAAAAGGTAACAAGTACGGAAAGTCAATCAACAAGTTATAATCATCAAATAATAATAATAATAAGAAGAAGAAGTTATACACCACAGTAGAGAAACAGTTTTTAACTTAAAAATGCACCATACTGTAACCCCGGATGCAGAGGGACACAAGTCAAACACGGTGAGAAAAGAATGAGACTTTGTGAGAATCACTGTTTTATTATAATAGCAAAGGTACAACTAACCCTTAAAAGGGAAAGATGGAAATTTGGGGAACAGCAGGGAGAGATCCCCCCCTATATCAATTGCTTTTGAGAAGTGGAGGCAGAGGCAGTGAAGGTAAGAGAGAAGGATTTTCGGAGTTCTCACTTTAGGCGAATGGCACCAAATTGATCTGCAAACAGTTTGAGTTCCGAGACTGTGGCAAGGTTAAAACCTGCAGCAGCTGCTCGAGCACAAGCTGTTGTTAAGTCCTGCCTTAAAGCACCAAGCCGCACATCAATAGCTCTCAGAAGTTCCTTCCTGCATGAGAAGAATCCAAAATACAAGTGTGTGAGGGAGAGAAGAGAATGGTCATTCAGCAGATTAACTAAGACACGCTGTGCGGCCAATGCAAATTAGCTATGTGAGAGTGAAAGCATAGGATCTCCCTTAGTAGCAGGATCCTTCTAAAATGGGTGCGCTCCCAAGACGGGAGCTCGAATCGGCGCTCCCAAGATGGGAAATTGATTGGAGCTTGCTCCCAACTAAGATGGGAGCTTATTGGGCGATTAAGGCAACTATTCTCTTACTCTTAAGGGAGTTATGCCATTGTGGAAATAAAAATCTGAAAATCATCTCACTCAAGAAGTTTTGCAAATTGAAAATATCTCTCTTCCTATAAGTACTCTTTAAGATCGTGAAAATTCTCATAAGTAATCGCTTTTCCTTCAATGGTTAAGTATTTAAAGATACTTTATATACGTATTTATATGTAATCTATATACGCTCCTTAGGCGCTCTCAACCTTAGGAGCTTCTAGGTGCCTTCGCTCCCCCACTCCGGCTTCTTGCTACTAAGGTATCTCCAAGACTCCAACAAGTGACAACAACCACACTACCACAGGCCAAAGTAACTGGTTAGCATCTGCCCTCTACTCACTTGTGAATGTCAACCATCCACTTTGATCAGAGGCATGGTCATTATCATACAATGTCATTAATTCATGTATCAGTAACTGATTATGCCAGCATTCTGCAGCATGATACCAAAAGCTAGAAGCTCATAAA
Organism: Rhododendron simsii; assembly: GCA_014282245.1. Classification (NCBI taxonomy): domain Eukaryota; kingdom Viridiplantae; phylum Streptophyta; class Magnoliopsida; order Ericales; family Ericaceae; genus Rhododendron; species Rhododendron simsii. The sequence continues at coordinate 33,466,066 of CM024960.1, forward strand.
GATCCTAGATCAATCACTTACCTCATGGAACTTCCACAAGCTATCACGATTCTGTAAACAGTGTCCTAGTCTCAAACCATTCTTTAGTAAAATCCTAATCTTTATGAGAAAAAGACAAGACAGGAGGGAAGTTTATTGACTACTTTATGCAAGCTACTTTGCCAGCAACGAGCACGATACAGCAAATTAATCACCAAGTCCATCCAAATATTCTGATGCAATTGATGAGCACATGCACACACACGGAGAGAGAGAGAGAGAGAGAGAGAGAGAGAGAGAGTACTTTGTTGCGTCAGCTGCTGCTGCTGCTCCATCCCCACCTAGATCAAAATTAAGATCCAATGACTGTGTCAGGGAGCTAATACAATTCATAATCCACTCAGAATCAACGATAATGCAGTTCAATCCAATTTTGAAATCATCCCAGATATTCATACAACACTCTTCACCTTTATGGCCAATGCTCTAAGAAAATAATTAAAGCGAGAAAATGCTGGCATAATTTGGTTGACCAGTTACAAGATTTTACAACATGCTTCCTTCTTTATCAATTCTAGAAATTATCCCATATCTTCTCAACTCAAATTTTTCCAATAAAGTTCCATAAATTTAATAGGTCATTTTAACCTCTCTTGGATTCTTCCTTTCTTCTACTTTTCCTTCTATCCATCACGACTTAATTTTCTCGTACTATAGTATCTGATAACCTCAAATGCCATCTATTCTCGTATAACCCCCTCTAGCAATCATTTAACATTACCAACAAATTCCCTTCTACGTCTACATAACCTAGAACTATAAGCAATTCTACAGGTCAGCTCACTAAATAAGTTATTATAGACAAGTGGAAACAAACTAATCCAATGAGCATTACGTTCCACATATTTGATTTCTCTTTCACTGATGGTATGACTATCAGGAGATAGTTCTGTCATAGCAGTAACAATTAAAGGTGAAGAAAATAATCAACTGCTTGAAGCCATAAGATAGGGAATGAACCATACTCAATGAGCTCGATAGCTGATTTCCTGCTCCCTAAAATACAAAAACAAACAAATAGAGAAATAAAGAAATTATGACCCATAATACTATTACAAACAAACAAAAAATCTAAAATTTCTTTTGGCGTTACCACTTGTGAATAGATTCTGCGAGCTGCTTCTAACTGAGACATCTCAGTATCAAATGTATCGACCAATTCCAGAACCTCTGGCGTACTAACAAAGCGTACGAACCTAAAGATAACAATTTTCAGTTTACTTCAAAGTTCAAATTCATAACTAAACGAGAGTTCAGGCTTTTCAGTTGGCAATGTGACTAACCTCTCAAGTGTCCCTTTTGTGAACCACGTTTCAACATTTTTACTGTGCTTTACGTCAAGCCTGATTGACTGAACTGCCAGTGCCACTTGTTCTTCTGCAACCTTCAAATGAGTCACAAAAGGCTTCACCAATCCTGATGCAAGCTTTTCAATGTTTCCATTGCTGGAAACAAACAATTCACACCTGCCGACAAGAGAGTAAAACCTAAGAATCACAATCTGAATATAAATCAGAATTAAAAATACCATCCAATGGAGATCCCCACCTTGAGCGCTTTGGCGACAGCTGGAATATAGCATAATCAAGAGGGGTGCCAGATTTCATTTTTCTCCAACTATTCTGACACCACCCGTTTTCTGTCTTCTTTCATACGAAGAAATATACCTCTTGGAGCTTAAATGGCTTAATATTCCAAATCAAACGATTCCTTCATTAATCCTAGACCCAGAAGTCCAAAACCACAATTATATCAGTACCTCTGCATCCGTAAAATTACCCAGCTAATTCAAGATTAAAATGGAAAACATCTAAACTCAAATGGAATGTATTAGAAGAATAGTACGACAAACACTGTGCATGCACATCAATAATCAGAGTCAATTCTTGACTGATCCTTGTAGGAAAACACAATGTGATTGTCAGTTGTCAAAATGGTTGAGGAAAACACTAAGGGGAGTGGTCGACCAAACTTGACATGGGAGGTGGTAGTTCAAAAGGATCTAGGTTTTCTTTTGACATTATAGAACACGATGTCCTTGGTAGAACTCAATGGATGAAACGGATTTATAAGTATTACAATTACATAAAAGTATTACAATTATAGATCTCAATCGATGAAACCATTTCCAAAGAAAATGCGCATGAAATTGGACAGAACTCCCAATGCCACCCAAACGAAATTGACATGCCAGACGAGTTCAAAAAAATGCCTCAGATCTGATTGCCGTGAATTTTTTTTTTTTTCCCAAATGCCAATCAAAATGTATATCTACGCATATATATATATATATATATAGAGAGAGAGAGAGAGAGAGAGAGAGAGAGAGAGAGAGAGTGGGCGAGTTTAAAGTTCGCTCAGTGGAGAAGTACAAAATCTAACCAAAGGCTGAAGAATCTGCAAACCACTTGACCAACGTAAGACATCGATGCAGATGAAACAGAACTGAGATAGGAAAAAAAATATCCAGAAATGAAAAACCCTAGCAATTGAGTAAAGAAAATTCCAGAGAAATGCAGAGACGATCGTTGAAATCGAAACCGACCTAGGCGAAACCAATGCGGAGATCTTCAACATCCGAGCCGTATCCTTGGCGTACGGTTCACATCCGGACCGACATTTCGATTCTTCTTGCTCCGGTACCCTTTTCTTGTTCGAACACTGTCGAAAGGAGAGAGCTTTATCCAAATTGCTTATTTAATGGGGTTTTGGCTTTTTCCTTTCTTGGTTTTACGAAAACCCTACGAATTACCATGGAGACTGATGAATCGTAGCTTTCGTCGATTGTTTCGCTTTACTCTCTCTCTCTCTACCGCGGATACAGGAAAGAGAGAGGGATATGAAGAGGGTAGGGAGTGCTGTGCTGCAGACAATTATTACTAATTTAATCACAATCTTAAGCTTAAGCTTAAGCTTAATGGAATAGGAAGGATGAAAGACATTTGAAAATTGATGCTCTCGAAATGACCATATAGCCCATAGAGTATTTATTTCCTAGACGTTTCAAACGATTTCAAATACAACGGAGATTCAAAATAAACTTTGAATATATTGCACTTTTGTCGTTTATAGGAGTTAAAAAAAAAAACTCTACAAAATATGTTTAACTATTTTTTTGTTACCATTGTGAATCATTAATGTCCTATACCATTTTTCATGACAAATTAACGAACTAATTTTCACCTTTTATTAATATTTCAATTAACATGTTCAAAATAAAAGAACTTATCGACAACATCTACATGTTCCGATGAAAGAAAAAATGGCAAAAAATACTAATGTGCAGAATGATTTGGGGTGACCAGCGACATGGTAATAGCGAAGCAATTGCAACCAAAAAACAGGTTTTATTTACTTTTGAAGAATTTGACTTCTTTACAGTTTGGTTTTGGACTGTGAAGAGAACTATGTGTAATCTCTATTGTCTTACAGTATTTTAATGGTATTCCGATTGAGGAAAAAATGGCAAATCTCAAAATGTGCAAAATAATTAGGTAAGCTGTGACATGGTAATAGCAAAGCAATTGCGGCCAAAAAACAAGTTTCATTTACTTTTGAAGAATATCACTTCTTTACAATATGGACTTGGACTGCGGGGAGGAATTCGTGTAATCTTCGTAGTATTATAATGGTTCAAATTTCTTAAATATTGGATTACTTCTTACCGAATAAATCTTTTTAAAATTTGGACTATCAATTGATGAGATAGATGATTGAGATGTAAGTCCGGAGACATTCCTACTGTCAGATCCTATTCCGAATTAAAGGAATTTATCCAAAACTATAACGATTTAGCACCCCAACTTGGGAATTAAAACAAATCATAGTAGAAAAATTGGTCATTGACACCCACCATGGAAAAGATATATATTTTTTTTGCATTCCAAGTTAAAACCTGGTCAAGTGCAGAACGGTATGCATTCGCTATCTAATAATGATTTACAATTGGTGAATGTTCTTGTTCATTTGGAAGTCTCAAATTTTTTGGACACGATCTTTAACAAATTTTCTCTATCTATCTCTTCCTGCTCATTATTCTTAAAAAAAACTTCTTCAAAATCTCCAAACAAACAAGACCAGAGATTTATGTTTGAAAATGAGAGTTAGAAAATGACAAGTAGCCGATTTGTGTTTTCGTTTTCGCAAATTAACGGTTTGAAAATGAGAGTGAGAAAAGGACAAATATAAAGGGGGTCAACTAGCCGATTTATTGTTTTCCTTTTCGCAAATTAACGGAATGAATTTATGTTTCTTTCTTCTTCTTTTTTGGGTCAAACGGAAATAAAATGAATTTATGTTTCATCATGTACTGGCTGGGTGTCCACAGAAAACAGCCACCGCACATGGTGGAAAATGAAAGTAATCGGCCCCAAACATGGACTTCCATATCTACCCTTGATGTAATCTAGTTCAGCAACCTAGTTTGCAGGCCTGCTATGGCAGGGGTGTCAAGAGTAGTGGTGTCATTTTGACATGTGCTCGCGTTTAGCTCGTGTTAGTTTTAGTTCATTTTGTGATGTAATCTATTCTGCCTTCGGGCTTCTCCATTGTTTAATGGATATATATCTACCATTGATGCTTAAGTAGTCTGTGACCGCTACAATTATATATAGATTTTCATTGAACGTTTCTTTTACTGTCTTTTGTGTGTTTTTTATACCAAAAAGGTTAGGCCAAATACATTTTAAATAAGTGAAACCAAGCTTGGGCTTAAAAAAAAAGTGACAAGATAAAGAATAAAACATACATCGATTTGGAAGTCCAGGGGACGCACCTGCTGCAATACACTTCTTTCAGCTACAAATATTGATAATCATCCCCAACATTGTTTATGATTACAGGTTTCTAATTCAACAATTTGACAAAATCACTATCAACCACATGCTTCAATATCAGTGGGAAATATGCATATTCATCTTTGCGTCTATCATGTATCGTTAATTTACTGCATGCAGACGCCATTGGAGTATAAAACCCCAGAGATGTACTCTTGTAAGTCGTTCTAATGAAGTTCCGTTTATAAAAAATAAAAGAAAAAACCTTTCCATCTTTCGCTTACTTGCCAATAAAAACTGACCTAACCATTAATGTTGTTTCCTTTTTTCCCCCATATCTTTTCACGAATTTTCAAGTCTACACAAAAGTTTTCCAAATGGTACAGCAACTGACAAGTTAGTTAAGGGTATAGTTGGACAGTTAAGCATATAGGAGTACGTTTTTTTTTTCCTTTCCAAAATGGTAAGAATTGTATTATATCATAAAACAACCAAATAAATCGAAGTTGGATATTGTCCAAATGGAAGCAAATAACCAAACAAGAGCCCTAACTATCCAAGATCACCCACTAGAGTCTCGCAATCAGGTTTTGCGGTCATGACCGACCTCCAAACAGAGAGAGCAACACAAACCCTCAATTGCAGCACGGACAATCGAAATAACAGCAGAAATGGAATTTATGAAGTTAAGGGTGTAGTTGGACAGTTAAGCATATAGGGGTAGTTGGTTGGTTTTGTAGATTAAGATATCATAAATACCCCTTTTTATTTTAGTCACCGTCATGTTCCTATTTTATTGCAGGTCAAGGTATCAAATTTGAGTTCATAGACAGCTCCTGCGAGTAACGTCACAAAATCACAATTTTCTTTTCACTAGATTCCTCCTGAGTAACCGTTCCATGTGTTATTATACTATATATATTCTCGTTGTTGCAGAGAGATTTTCCAACAACAACAGTCAAACCAAAGAGCTCAAACTAGATCCAAAACTTGACCTTGTTTCCTCTGTTCTTGCTTGGGTATTTCCTACTCCTCTCTATCCATCTTTTCAGTTCTCTTGCAAAGGAATACTATAAAAATGCTGTCTTCTTACGGCATGTGTAATGATTTTTTTTTTTTTCAAATTCAAAGCCATTTTTTCACTTGGTAGGTGGTAGTACTAGTATAACTTTTAAATGGTATTTTTGAAGATATTGCTTCATCAGTTAAATAGAAATTAAACCGTCCAAACCCTGAGGCCACCAGAGAGTATTGACCGATTGTTAACTTCAAGACAGTTGACTCAACCAAAAAAAAAAAAATGAACTTTTTTTAAAAAATACCACTGCAGTTATAAAGAACTCAAACTTGTGTAGGGCAATTGCTTGAGTTCACCTGCTCATGAGTCCGTCACTGCAAAAGTATGTAAAATTTAAACTTAAATACAATGCGCTCTTTTACATAGGGGTCTAAATTTGCGCAATTTGAATTGTCTCGAATTGGCCAATAACTTGAGGCTAAAATTAGGGTTGCCCCTACATAATTAATAAAGTGAAGCATCATAGGATTCGGTTTATGCCACAGCTATATAGTCCAAATTTGTGCTGCAGTCATGAAAATTATGGTTGAACTTTTTCGTTATTGGCATGGTCTTGAACTTTCACTATCAAGGGGCTGTCTATGGATCATATGCACCCCAGTTTTAAGTGGCCAATATGATGATCAGTTTGTCAGGATAAAGTTGACAAATCTGCCCCACTATATTGTCTAACATGTGCCCTATCTCCCAAGAGAAATTTCTTTTGCCTAAAACTTATATGAGAGAGAGAGAGAGAGAGAGAGAGAGAGAGAGAGCTAAAAATCAAGAAACTAAAAACAAGCCCAATGGTATGCATTCACAGTTTAACAGGTCTGTATCATAGTTAGGACCATGTCACGTAATTTGGAGTGTGAACGGAGAACGTCTTTCAATAACCTTTCAAAACTAATAAAATTTGCAAGAGCAAGAATTGAAAAATGAAGCATAGAGTGGGGATTGAGAAAAGTAAACGAAGGGTTATATCAAAAGATTTGTGTGACTTAGATTATCACTCTAGAGTATGGATTTTGCACGAATGGGTTCTAGTTGATTACGAGGTAAAGTCAAGATTCAGGTTTTACGAAGCAAAGTGATGGTATATTGTTGTACATATGAAGAAGATATATATAACGCTCCACAATCATTAATAGAAAATTTCACTGCATATTTGTTGAGGCCGTAGCTAAGATTTTACTATGTGCTATGATCAGCGCTAACAAATATATTGAACCCACCAAACGATACAAAAATTTGAACTAGATCAAAATATCGAATGAGAAAATCCGAGAGCTTATCCATTGAACTAACCACTTGTTGATCATCCAAAGTCGAATTGGTTATGCAAGAATGTGGCTATTAGCTTGTTGGGCAAAGTCCACTTTGACACATGTGATTTGAGCCATGTGCAGATACACTTTTTGTAATTCAAAAATGCGCACATAACATCCCTATGATTTGTGAAGTTTGCATATAACACCCAATTCCATCCATATTAATGCCAAGTGTAATAGATGCACTTTTACTGATTTGTTCCTCATAAATTGCAAGGACTCCCTAAGGCTCTATTTGGAACCTAAGAAAAAAAAGGAAAGGAAAAGAAAATGCACGAAAAATAGGAGAGAATATTTATTATTCACTAAACTTAAAATTTGTATTTTCTTCTCTCTTTCTTTTTCCATCCAAACAATAGAATGGAATTTTTTTTAATTTTTTTTTCTTTTCCTTAAGTTCCAAACATAGCCTTAGCGTAGATGCAACATCTAATGGGGTTTGGTATATTTGTGTGTTACGATGTTTGTTAAAATGTGTATTAGGACAAAAATGGGTCCCACAAGTGTGTTAAACATTGTTAACATATGAGTGTGTTAAGACATCCACAATGAGTTTGGTAAATTTGTGTGTTAAAATATGTGTTGGGATAAAAATGAGTCCCACAAGTGTATATTAGGAGTAATAGACATTTACTCCCTCCGTTCCAAAATAAGGGTTTTTTTTTGGAAAGAGTGTCATTTTCAATTGCTTATATCTTTCAATGCTGTGTTAAAAAATATGTAATATGAATTTTGTTTGATAGATTTTAATTAGTTCTATTAAACAAAGTTTTCAAAATAACAATAAACTTCATAAATCGGAAGATATAAGCATTTTAAAATGATACGAAATTCCAAAAAGGTCACTCATTTTGGAACGGAGGGAGTATATTTTATGGTTGTAGTTTGAATTATAGAGGCAAGACCCACTTATTGTTTGCTAGTACTGTTGTCAAACTTGACACACATGCTAGCACACTACAAGATTTAACACACTCTAGCACACAAACTAATGCAAGCATTGTGGTGCAAAAAATACATTTTTATCTGTTAAGTCTTAACACACAATTAAACACACTAGTTAATACACCCATTGTGGATAAGAACATTGTGCATGGGGACTGGGTTACCCATTGGCAACCTACAGTTATGGTAAATGAATAGGGTTTTGTGTTTCTCCCCTGTCATTATAATGGTAATTATGCAAATAATCATTGCTATTTGATTGCATCCGTTATTACTAATATGCTTATGTAAATCTTTCTTATTATCCATAATGAGCAAAAAAAATTGAAACTCATTATTCACATGGTGTGTGGGGGCAAAATTCACCAGCACATAAACCTGATATCGCTGGTTGTACGTAGGGCCCCACCGTCCACCAATCCTAGTTGTTTCACACTGTTTTGGTTCATCAACCAAACCCAGATCTGATAATCTGAGCCGCACGATGGTTGGACTTTTTTTCCACCAGTTGAACAATTACCTTGCATCAGAATTCATAGTTGTCCTACCCACTCATTGGATTGTCGGTGGGGCACCGCACATGTATGGTATTTGACTTAAGGTTGTGAAGGCACATTACTTCGGATGGTCGGTGAGTTCAATTCTTGAGGTCAGTCCGTAAGAAAGTTCTAATTTTTTTGTGAATTTTTTAGTTTGGATGTGGATGACCTGTCTTTGACCGGTTCAGCGAGATGATTAGTCGATGTGCACGTAAACTAACCCAGATAACCCTGGCCGTCGGAAAAAAGAGAGGTACATGGGAATTTGCTAGCTAGACTAATGTCGCGCTGTCACCGTAATGAGTGTGCTTGAACTAGGAGGACAGGAACCAAAAGAGAAAGGGGAAAATGACCCTGTGTCAATTGGGACTTCATACTTCTTGTCTACCACTAATTGTGTGGAATTTGAATTTAGGAGAAGTAGTAATTGATTCACAATCCTGCAATATCATGAGCTACAGGCTACAACAGTTTAGCCCTATGAGTGACTTTTTGCATCGATTTGTTACATTTGTATTCCATTGACTAAATGGCTAGAACTAGTGGGATTAATTCTAATCCCTTCCACTCTCTCAGTTTTCATCTCTCAAGTGTCGGCCCAAATGGCTAGTACTAGTGGGATACTTTATCCCTCTCACTCCTTCACTTTCATCTCTCTTATTAGTGATAGTGTCAGGTCCAAACGGATAGGACTCTTGGGATATCTAACCATCCGCTTGATCGGTTTCATCTTTTAGTACCAGTATTGGTCCAAACGGCTACGACTGGTGAGATACCTAATCCATCTTGCTCGTGTCGATCCTACAAAATACATAATGCATAATAAGCACATAGAAAGTGAATAAGTTTGGGGAAAATTCCTTGGGAGGCTGAAGACTGGTCGAACAAATTAAAAATTTAGAACTTTGAATAGTACTAATTTATAGCCCAAATTTTTAGTTTCTTTCCTCTTTCTTAAATTTGCTTCTTGTTAAATGAAAATGCTTTGTCTTGGTAAAAGTAGAAAAATAATTTTTACAATCTAATTTTTTTAAATGCTCTCTAAAATTTGTTTTTTAGTACTCGTAATGTGAATAATTTTGTGCATTGAAAGTTGTTTTTTTTTTTTTTTGAGATGCATATATATAACGGAAAACGGATGCAAAAATCATTACCTTAAAAGTAAAGGTGAGAAAACTTAAATATCGTAAAGGAAATTGATTTTAGCACTCCAAAAATTGATGAAGGGGCTCCAAAACGACGTCGTTTTCTGTATCAATACAGTTCAGTTTTGGAGCCCCTCCATTAATTTTTGGAGTGCCAAAATCACAATCCTATGGTAAAACCGATAAACATAAAATTAATACCACTAGAGTACATTTTTTAAAATAAATTTAGTCATAAACTAAAACCAAATTCGTTTTATTTCTCTCTTTAATAAAGAAGGTGACGGGGAGATCTGAGATTCAGAGACGCAGGCGAAGGCCTCTCGCGCGGCTGCGATCTACTCCTACTCCCTTTTTACTCCTTAACTCTCCAACCTCGGGAAAAAAACAGAGCAAGAAAGAAAACCTTACACTATGCCGGCAATGGCGAAACCGAAAACCACCTGTTGGCCGTTAGCAAATTAGCAATCCAGGTTCGTTAATTCAACTATTCTGATTGTGTTAATTCCAGTGCGGAGATTGAGTTAGGGACTTAGGGTTGTGCGTCTGACTAAGGGTGGTGTTTGGATACCTCATTTTCAGCTTTTTCATTTCTACTTTTGGGTGTTTGGCAACCTAACCCCAAGCCAAACCTCATTATGAGAAAATGACTTCTCAGAGGTGTTTTTCCCATTCTCCTTTTTTCATTCTCCTTCGGCAGCCTCAAGAAAAGACCCATATATCCTCTCCATATTTTGATAATACCCAAAAGTCCCTCAGGTACGTTATTCCCTTTACACTTCTGCATCTCCTACCGCAAGAACTTTCTTCTGAGTTCGAAGAAACCCAAAACATAAAATTGTCTCTCTAAAAATTAAACCCACCATCAAACCCAATGAGTAGTCATCCAATGTTCTAATGGATTTTTCAAAACGCAACAGATTCTATTGATATTTGTCGGTGCTTTAATGGCTCTCCGAGATCACCTCTCCCATATCCACCCCGCCGATGTTAATTTTGTATGAGAGAGAGAGAGGGAAAAGAGGGCTGTAGGTTTTTTAAGGCTATGTTTGGAACTTAGGGAAAAGAAAAGAAAATAAAGGAAAATAAAAAAAATTTCCCTCTTATTGTTTGGTTGGAAGGAAAAGAGGGAAGAAAATAAAGATTTTAAGTTCAATGAATGGTAAATTTTCCCTCCTATTTTTCTCTCATTTTCCTTCCCTTGTATTTTCTTTTCCTTTCTCTAAGTTCCAAATAGAGCGTAAGAGGAAAAAGAGAAATGGCATAGGGCTGTTGGTGTTTTAGGAGGAAATGGGCTCTTGATTTGCAGAAATGGAGATTTGGTATGGGAGGAGGAGAGAGAGAAATGGGTTTGGAATTTGTTTGTCAGGATTTGTGCGTGTGTGTGAAAGAGAGACAAATTTGGTTTGTCTCAAAACAAGGACAACATTTACCTCATAATCCATTTTCATAAAATATTTTTTAAACACTATTCATGTTGTAAAATTCATTCTGCACATATTATTTAAATACACATATTATTCAAATACTCTATTAAAATCAAAATACATTCTGATCAAAATTCAAAAAGCCAAAAAATAAAAAAAATAAAAATGAAAAGCCAAAAAGTAGGCTCAAACACAATCATGTGTGCATACATACATTAGAAGTTTCGTTCCGAGGCTTCGAGGGTTTAGCTTTTAGTGCTGTCGACAAGTTGAATTTGTTTGAAGGAATCTGCTTTCCCAGTTTGGATTTTCGACGCCGTTGATGGAAATGCTAGGGAGAAAAAGAAACAACTTTTATTTGACGTGATACATAAGGAAGTGAATACTTACGTGGTGTTTGGTAGTCAATTGTAGATTATAGTGTTTTTTTATTTATATAGTAAAAATCCGTAAAAGTGTTTGGATGATATGTGCGTACTAAACTATGCAAAAAGATTTTGTGAGTGAGAGTAGGAGCAAGAGTCTAAAAAGCTCCTCAAGACATGATTTTTGGATTTAGCATTCTCCAGTTCATTTTTTATAACGCGTTTTGACAGAATCCATTCCGTAATCAGCTCCAAACACCCAAAATCCAGCAATACAAAATGAAAAACCACAAAAAGGAGGCTGCCAAACATGCTATTTAATTAGCTGTCTAGCTTTGTTTTTTTGGGTAAAGAATTAACATAAGTGATAAGACCCAATAACAGCAGAAGAAAGAGAGGATTCAATATTCATGTAACCTATCCGGATTGATTGGTTTGGTATAATCCGTATTGTTGACTATTGTTCTACTTGGACTTGGAAACTGTGCTAGATTAAGTCACACCCGTTTCAAGTCTCGTTGTTTGTTTGTGATTTTGTTTGTTAAAGGTGTTTGGTTGAAGGTTGCTTGCCCGGAAATTTTGCAAGTTCATGATGTTTCCAATGCACCTTAATCAAATAGTATGAATATACTAATTCGTCAAAAAAGTTCATCAAGATATTGAATTGTGCAGTTTCAAAAAGCAAGAGCAAAGAATCCTTTAATTTTCCCACTTGTAATGAGTGGGTTGAATCCCCCTCCAGTTTGTTGTAAAGTTGTAGTCTCAAATTGAGCAAATCTGACAAGATTTCTTCTTAGTCACTTTACTCCTTAAACAACTTCTAAAGTATGGTTTAGAATATCCCATCGACCAAAAGATCTGAATTTTATGCCGACAACTCCAATTAAGTTCTCAGTCTCACTATGGCCCCTTAAACTTACATACTCTCCTTTTCATTTCCTATGCAAATACAGTATAATAGTATATCCTTGGAGCCCATTTTTTTCAACTTCAGTATCTGGATGGATGTGTGAGTTTATTTTTTTCCTTCTTTTATTCTTCTTGCCTGCTCGATGTTGTTGCTGACTATCTTATAGCCTGTGGATACAATAATTTCATCAATGGGAGATGTTGCTATCGAGTGAGCAGCGATTCGAAAGAGTAGGCGGCTACGTGCTACTTATTGAATACCATGGAATCAGATTTGTAGGTTTTCATTGTTGCAATTTGTGTTGATGAAACATTGGTTGCTTGTGCTGTTGACGCCATTCTGAGGTAAAATAGGCATAGTCATGAACTTCGTGCACATGGACTGGCAAAGCAACCCAACTGCACTGATTCATTTTGCAAAAAAATTGCAATTGCTACCATATTTAAGAGAATCAACTTTTGCATCGTTATCCTTTGAAACATTATCCAACCGAATAGCTGCTGGTAAATTCTGCCTGGGTTATGATTCCCAGAAACCTAAAGAATAGTTTGCTCTGGAGGTTCCAAAGACCAATATAAGCCCCCACTGCCACTTTGCGAATTGAACGTATGCTCGTCCAACAAATGTTCGACTAGCACATATTCCTGTCCTTGCATATGGTTTGTGCGAAAGCTAATATTTCTTCCATCCGTGGTGTATTGTAGTGTTGCTGTATATCCTGCGTTACTCTGTTTCGAATCGTGATTGAAAAGACAAAACAAACAAAAGATAAATGCTCTTAAGAGGGCAGATGTTTTGGTGTTCGTTTCATTATCATCAGTCCTACCCAGTGTTGTCAAAATCTTACAACTCACGAGTCACGATACATATCTCACGCTTCCCGTTTTGACAACCTGATCATACCTGCCAAATAAGAGGGTCATCAAAGGCTTGAAAGTATGCAAATGAAACTCGTGTTGCAGACTCAACTGGTTGGAAGATTCGTCTCCAAATCTAAAGACGTCGAGCCTGAATTTGTTTTGGCAGTGATTTTTTGTTCGCATGTGAACTACTTTCAATTCTCAAGAACTCATGAAACCTCATGTCAACTTACGAATTTCTTTCTTATCACTTCTTTTCGTGCTCAGTTCTACATGTACAATCGTGGATTTGCTAGAGAATGAGCTGCTGTCCATGAAATAGCTCCGACTTATCTCGCTCGGGCATCTTATGTATCCATGATACTTCAGTAAACAAAGCTATTTCAGGAGGAATCACTAGTACGTCTGTTCAAGATGTCCACATTGCTGCACTGCACCTTCACTGCAAGATCTATCTTTACAGAAGGTGTACATTTTGTTTCATTAGCCTACTTACGTATCTGTTTTGGGGGGGGGGGGGCGCGAGGGGGTGGAGAAATTCATGAACAAGACTACACTATAAGCAGAGGAGGAAAGAGGAATTCAAGAGATAAAACATCAAGTCAAGTTCCCTAACCCCGGTGAAGCTGTATCTGGATCTCCATATACCTTATAGGCGAATCCGTGCTTTCTCCAAGTAAAAGGAAGGAGGGCTCCAAAAGCCGATCACAAAGTTAATCAGATCCAAAGGAGAGCGCGGATGGTTCATGAAAACAACTGCGACATTAGCACACGACTAAGACGTAAGCGCAGGACAGAACCCAATCACGAAAGTGAAATATATCTGAAGGGCAGGACAAACGAACTTCAGACTACCCAGGGAACTTTCCAAAGCCACTGAGAGAGAAGAAGATACCGCAGCTAGATTTGAATAAAGTCTAATGTACTTGTATCAAGAATCAGTAGCAACTCTATGTAAAAACATATTTAGTACATTCATTATTAGAGCTAATGAGATGGCAAGATTGCCTTTGTAGCTGCAATAATCAAACCTAAGTTGAACATTAAATACATGTCTTCGACCGCCATTTGACATACTTAAATTAGAACAAGAACCGAAACTAAGACACTCAAATTTCCAGCTACTACTACATTCAAAATACAAATGCTTCTCATCAACTGGCCAACAACTAGAGTCATCTTCCAGTTCCACCCGATACTACAAAAACTAGATCACAATCTCTAACTACTGCTATCGCTATTGTTGATGACATTGTTATTGTGATTGTGATTGCTGTGATGATTACTGTTATTCCCCCCGGTCCTCCGATGCTTCAGCTGCGAAAGCTCCAACTGGGTCTTCATGAAAAACTGCATTCTTTGTAGCTCAAGCTCCTTGGTAAACTTCATCCTCTGCTTCTCCATCTCCACCACCTGCTGCAGCTTCGAGCTCTCCGCTTGCTCGTACGCCTCTCCGAACTTTAAAATCGCCCGAGTCAATTCCCTCACTGAATTCCCCCAATCGCCTGGGGATTTGGAATTCTTGTCCCTCTCTCCTCCTCCACCATCGCCCCCTCCCTCCTTGCTTTCCTGCTTCACCGCCGGCCGCACTGCGCCTGAACTCATAACCCTCGGCCTCTTCGGCACCGGAGGCGGGAAACTGTCGATCGAGTCGGGCGACGGCGGCTCCGGTTCCGACCTAGACGAGTCGGACTCGTACCGACCAAACTTCGCTTTCGATTTCTGTTTCTGTTTTAGTTTCTGGTTAGGTTTCGCTAGCGGCTTCTGATTGTTTTGAAAGTGAGAGACAGCTCTAGAAGCCGAAGAAACCCCAACGGGTATCCCCACCGGAACAACTTTCTGGTGACCTGGGTTCGACCCTGAACCCGAGCCACCAGAAACCTTAGCCGCAGTGGGCCCAATCAAGTGCTCGAGCCGTTCGAAGAACGGCCACTTGCTGGGCCCACCGCCGGAGGCAATCCTCGCCTTCTCCACCTTGTACTTCTTCTTAACCGTATCGATCCGGTTCTTGCATTGAATATCCGTCTTAGGGATCTTGGCGTAATCCTCTCGGCTGCTCACAATATCAGCCACTTCTTTCCAATGCTTCTGCTTCAAATTCCCCCTGCTCAGCTCCAGGTACCGCTCCCCCCACGCGTCGATCAAAACCGACGTCGCCCCCTCGCTCCAGCAATCCTCCCGTCCACCTCCACCGCCTCCGCCGCCGTTGTTGACGGCGGCCGAGGAGCGAGGCTGCTGGATCGGCAGGGCGAGGGTAAGGGTGTTCTGAGGCGGGGCGGCGGCGACGGTCACCGTGATTCTGCCGTTGGATTGTGGGGAAGAAGGAGATCCGGGTTCAGGCGAGGGCTGTGACTGGGTTTCTTCGTCGTCTTCCATGGCCGACCGCCGATCTGATGGGTTTTGTAGAGAGAGAGAGAGATAGGGGAGGAGAGAGAGAGAGAGGGGGAAATAGGGTTAGGGTTTGTTTGTTCGGTGTTGACTACCGGCGGAGGGAATATATTGACGGGGTTTCTTGACGACGATTTTTCTACGGGTTAGGATTAAAGGTGATTTTGTTGGGTTCCGTTGACGGAGAAAAAAGAGAGGGATTTGACGGCGTCGGTCACCGAAGGGAGGGACACGTGGAAGGAAGTTGGAGGTCGGGTTGGCCCGAATAGAAAATCTGTCACCGGACTGTGATGACTCCTGCCGGCTTGGTTGGTGACCATCCGTGTTGTTATAGTACCTGATGTTTCAGCTATACGACGATCAACTCCTCTACCTTTTTCATAATTTCACGATTGACCCTAAAATTACCAACAAAAAGTCTACAAAGTACAAACACAATTTTAAAATACAATCCCGTCTGGAGCGATTATGCGCAGTCACATAATCTGAAATAACAACTCGAAATCCAACTTGACAAATGCAGTGTGTGGTTGCATAACCACCCTGGGAGGGGCTTTCGAGAATTGGCAAATTAAAATCCATGTCTAAGGTTTCTGAGATAATTAATCTGGAAAGTTCTATTTGCATCACAGTTACAAAGACGACGTGAGCTCCAAGTTTGTGTGCATTTTGGGTGCGTAAATAGCAAAACTCAATGAATATTCCCCTGAAACTTATGCCGTAACATTTGAATACAATCTCTGGTCTAACAGCAGAAAGTGCAACAAATGGCCTTTTAAGCAAATGTCAGCAAACAAACTGCTCCCCTTTTATGCAGTTAAAACCTACGAAAATACAAGATTCTATGAATAAACGCAAGTGAACGATAATGCTATCAATACCGATGTTACAAACATGGTTATAAGGTCACTGGGTCAATGACCTATCATCCAAATGAGATGTTACAAAAATGGGATAGCAGCATCGTCAGCACTCTGAAGGCATTTCCTGCGAGTTTGTGAATGATAAAACTTAATGTGGTTTTGGCTTGAATCCATCAACAGCAAAATTTCTAGTTGCAGAAGGAAGTGCTAAGCGGAGCCCATCAAGTTCAGGTGTAGCAATCACTTGGCAACCTAGACGAGACCTGTGGAAAAGCAATACGGAATTTTAAAAGCTAGGGTTTCAAAAGAATAAAATGATGAGTTGCAAAATAAAGGTACTTACGTCTCTGTAAGACCGAAAGCAAGATCTAACATGTCGTTTTCCTCATCAGTTGGATCGTCTAGTTTATTGTAGTAATCCATGTCCTAACCAAGAACATCAGCAAATAAACTTCATGCCATATACAACCTACTAAGCCCTCCCAGATATTTTCCGTCAGGAGCACAGAAAAACACACGTTCTTGCAATGAAGTATTTGTCAGGCAGGAATCACTTTAATGGGCATACCCCATTCATAGCAATAAGCTTCACTATATTAGTGCTTAATATGCCAAAGTTGCACTGGCAATTGAATTTTTGCCCTTCAATAAAAAGATTGTTCATAAACATACCATCAAAATCACATGACAAGTGGAACAGGCAAGTGATCCTTCGCATGCTCCTGTAATCAACGTGAAATTAAATCAACTTATGAACTGTACAGAAATCACATCTCACTCAAGTTCTAGACTCAGTAAATCTGTCAGAAGGTATATTGCATAGATAACTTCCTAGTTGCGTAATGCGCAAATGCAGAATTCCAAGCCTCGACAACGTACCTTCAAGTTCTATGTCATTTTCATGCGCAGCTTCCAACATAGACATCCCAACTGGAACCTTAATATGCATCTCCTCTCCATCTTTGTCAACAAATGTCACTGATATTCTGCAGAACCATAAGTAAGGCCACGGAGGAAATTTAGAAAATGCAGGACGTCGGTCTAGAGTCTCTAAACTGTCTAGTACTCTAGTCAGATTTGATATTCTGGGTAGTTTTTTTTTCTTCATTCATTTTCACCCCACTTTAAGCTGCTTAGCCTACTGCTTTTTAGCTTCACTTTCAAGTACTCCGACCGAAACTCCTTTAGTTCTCTTATTATTGCACGAAAATTATGCATCCCCCACCCAAAAAAAAAGGGGGGGAAAAAACAAAACAAAAACAAAGACTTCAAAGATCCAGGCGGAAAATTGTGCATTTCTATGTAAAAGGGCAAGAACATACTTTTCCTCCTCTTCATCCCCTCCCTCCTGAGCTTTACCCGCAGCTGTGCTAAAAAAATATTGGTGATTCTGGTTACAAAATGGTATATGAAGCTTCAGTTAGACGTCGGCACTTAAGGGCAATAATGACATATTGACATCACAAGTCCTCTAGTAGAGTCTCATTCACTCATTGAGAAAACAACTGACCAACATATAGTCCCAAGTTACATAAAAGTGAAGATTTAAAATATGCAAGAGAAGAACCGCATAGCATGGTAGAAACACAACAAATGAAATTGAAATAACCACTCTACATCTGTTTTAACCCCAAAACTATGTAACACTGGGCAGCTAGTCCTCTGTCTGTTATCTTGTAAGCCTACAGATCTATTCCATTACCACAATACTGTTCTGTAGCCGAATCACCAAAAAGTGAACTCAAACTCAAGTATACCCAGGCTGATCACAATTCACATGCCACCACTTCTATACCGATCAGAACTTGGCTACATGCCCATGTCACCAGCTGATGTTGCATGGCAACTGGTTGATTTTGTAGGTTAAAATTAACTAGACACTTCAACTAGTTGTTCATATTGTTTTGCCGTATTGTGTTGGCAAGAGCATGCAAACTAGCCTACGTCTCTACGAATTGGGAAAACCATGACTAACCAGATGCTGCCAAGGGTGATAGTGCAAAAGACGTGCATGTGGTACTTTCGGAGTAGATGTATGACCTGCCAAACACAAAGACCAAGAAGGAAAATAAGATTAAGATAAATCTAGTAAACCTGCATCCATTTCATAGTTAAAGAGTTCCTTTCTAGATTTGAACAATGTGCATCTATTAAAGTAGATAGAAAGAAAGCCAGCATAACAATGGGAACATGTTAGAGGTTTCTTGGAAAGCTACAAATCTGTCAGAAGCTTCCCAAATCATGTTTGGTTATTGAAGGACCGAAAACCGAGAAGAGGCAAGCCGCACGTGAGTCTTAGGAAGGGTGTAAACCAGAGAGCGCAATACAAGGAAAGTCTCTTAGACGCTTTCCTCATGTGCAATGAAGACTAGGAACAAGGATAGATATACATCACATAATATACCACCCTACCATATACCAAACCAAGCTATAAGCACCAATCAATTGGCATTGACACAAGCATTGATTGGTCTAGTTAGAATACATGTTATGGCTGATGACATAATAGGAAATGTGTCCCAAGATCTACTTCGGATGTCAAGGCTTTTAACATGTAAGTTCTACTAATTCAATTGGCAAAACATTTGCCGATTCCACAGAGATGTCCTTAAAAGACAACATTTTTAGCACTACTCAAAGAAGTGAAATATTGTAGTTCCTATATGTCCAAAGCTCCAGATTATAAACGAAGCGCAATGATGATTACATAGCAAATTAGCCAGTAGAAGATGATTGTATCTAAAGTTCTACGTAATCTTAAATGATGCTGCCACCAAGAGATCAAAATTAACATCCGATAAAATTGGAACGACAAAGAAGATTAGCATGGCCCCTGCGCAAGGATGACACTCACAGAAAGAGATCAAAATTGAACACTAACCTACTACTTCTGTTTTTTCAATCGACAATCTCACAGAAACTCACAAAGTTTAACTGAATTTGAAACCGAGTCGATTGACAACCAAGTCCAGAAAACCAAGCCAAAGGGAAAAGCCATCTACAAGTTTGGGTAAACCTTAAACAGCAGTACTCTCTTGCAATGACATAGCTACTCAACTATTCAATTCTAGCAGTAAAATCATAATAAAGCTTGATAAGACAAATCATTATAAAGCGAGTGAATGATTGGTAGGTAATTCTCGAGAAACATTGCGGAGCAACATACCTGTCGTTAAACCCTTGATCAAATGAGCTCCAAGACGTGAAATTTTAGTGACAAACATAATCGTTGCTTTACGAGAACCTGTGGCGCACAAAAATTCAGAAGAGTGAAAAATAATTCCTCAAGTCCTTGCTTTAACGCAAACACTGGGTGGCCAAATCAGCGACGGACGAATCAAATATGGAACTGCGTTCATAACTTCGGAATTCCAACAAAACCCTAGCAATGCAAAACCCTAACATATGCAAGAGATAATACATAGCGTTGCCGAGAAAACCGTGAAACGGATTAATCGGTGAATGACACGAAGGTTGAAACGAACCTGTTTAGATCAACTGTAGGGAGGGACTTTTCTGGGCAATTTTCTATGTTGTTCGAACTTCGAAGCCACCGCAAAATATGGAGCCACAATAAAAACACGCGAAGAGAGAGAGAGAGGAAAAAAAGGGGTGGCTTGCTGGAGATGCGGGGGATCGAACCCCGTGCCTCTCGCATGCAAAGCGAGCGCTCTACCATTTGAGCTACATCCCCATTTGTTGATACCTGGAGCACAAATTAAACAACATTTTTTTTTTACCGGCAAAGGTAATTAGAAGAAGGAAAAAGGAGTCCAACCAAAAGTTAGAACCGTACAACCTAGCCCATTACAATTTGAGGGCCTAAAGTGTCTAGATAAAACAATAAAAATCAAACAACAACCCAAAAGGCCTATAAAGCCTAGATATATCAATAAAGCCCAGTCCAAAGAAATCTAAAATCTATCCTAACAGGTCACCAAAACACCGTCACCCACCGTTACAGATAGGACCTCCACCACCGCCAGCCAAAACTTCCGACGACCACCGAGCCACCACTAGCCACCCCACAGAAGTAAACAATTGGAACCCAGAAAACACCAAGCCATTAGGCGAGAAATTGGGCCATCCAACAATGACCACGGCAGTAGCCAACGCTGGCCGCAATAGTAATTAACAACCAACTAAGGTGACTCTCACATGTGAACATGGTTGGTGGAACATTAATTTTAGTCACCTTCATCTTGTAGCATATGTGGCAGAGTGTGTTAGATCGATAGAAAACGACAAAACAATAAACACATTACAAATGATCAAGTGCGCAAGTGTAAAGAAATACAAAAAAAAAGAAATGCGTAGAGATCATTCATGAAGAATGATGTAGAAAATTTCAGTGCTTATTATTCATATCAAATGACACATCAAGAATTTCCGATTTACCAAAAAAAAATGATATACATCAAAGCTAGATTGCCTATTACTATTATGAAAAAATTCCCGCCGTCGTGAATTGGCAAAAAGATAGAAAGAAAAGGTTTTCGAATTTAAAGGCCAACCTCAATGTTGGACCATTTTATTTTACAGAGGGTGTGAAGGGAGAGTAGAGAAGTCTGAGAGAGGTTTAATTGTGAGAGGTTTAATTGTAGAGAACAAGATCGATCATTGAGTCTTCTAATCAGCGAAGGAAGGCTTTCTTTCTTTACTAATGTGTCATGGCTTCCAGTGCTTCAACTTTATCGTCTCTCTTTGCCACCATTTCTTGCCCTCCCAGGGCCAAGTGCTCAACAAGACAATTTAACAGCTTCTCAACCATGGTTTGGTACTTTTGTCACGCATATAATTCTAGTTAGTTTTATGCACAACATATATATATATTGAACAAGTTGTGTGTCCACCCGGATGGCAGGTCTATTAATTTGGAGTCTCGGATGCCGAATAGAGATCTATGTACGAATTGGTATTACAAGAAAACGCTCATC
This sequence comes from Rhododendron simsii, assembly GCA_014282245.1. NCBI lineage: Eukaryota > Viridiplantae > Streptophyta > Magnoliopsida > Ericales > Ericaceae > Rhododendron > Rhododendron simsii. Next base: position 33,487,647 of record CM024960.1, read on the forward strand.
CATTACATGTCAACTTGAGTTTGAACTTTTGGACCGGGTTGTAAGGCCACTTGACCCAGATAATTGACTACAGAGAGAGTCATGACAACTTCTGTATCATGTGCCATATTTATCTGTTATGATGAACAATTATAGATTGATATCGTGCCTGTATTTTAGGGTTCTATAAATTCCAGACTCTTGCACCTAAAGAGAAAAGGGGAATAGTGAAAAGGAAGGAGATTCTGATAATTTGAATTTTTGCTTCATTCAATATATGGTGGGCTAGAACTTGTGCCAAAGGCTCAAAGAGAAACGGCAGTAGAAAGATTTCCCCCCATCCGTGGATGCTCCAAGAATACAATTTCATGCTCAATGGTACTCAATAACTTAATTTACTCACGCTTGAATTTATGGGAAAATGACGGCCCAAGACGTGTTATAATAATTAATACCCATCAATGACAAGCTAAAAACATTTGTTAATGCTAAAAATGTCCATGACATGTATTAATTATCAAAACACTTCCTTAGCCGTCATTTTCCCTTGATTTATCTATTTTCCTGGCCTCCAGCAATGTATGAGACTTAAATATCAAATACTTAACTTATGTATGTTCAACCAGAAACTCCATCTGCAAATTGTGCAAAGTACAATCGCCAAGCAACTGTCAATTGATGAAAGGACTGTGGCTCCCCATACCAAATTCATCGATTTGGGCGCCGACTCCCGTGATACAGTTTGTTCCCCTCATTTTGTTTATAATTTGGCATGAACACCTATATGAATACATGGGTGTGTCTGCGTGAGCTTCTGCATCTGTGGCTGCCTCGAAAGTTATGTCAGCTTGTTTGACACAACTTGTTCTACTTTAGCTTTCACAAATACGTAAAAACTACTAGTATGAGAAGTATCAACTTTAATACATTTGCATTCTGTTGTTTTGAATCGATTTTCGTAGAAATTGCATTGTCTTGACAAATGCATGTCTGAATTTGCATAATCTCGGCTTCTAATTGCAGGTATATCTTCCCAATTTATATCCCAGATTTCTTTTTTGTTTCTGGGTTAATTTAAAGCTTATTGCAAGATTGCAACAATACAACAATCATACGAAACACCTGACGCATAGCTATTTCAGTGGTGCATATATGCACAAACTGTATAGCTTATAATAAAATCAAATCAGGTTGAAATTATGATGGCATTAGAAGAGAAGTTAGGACTTTCAATTGGAGAAGGTGGTGCTGAGAATATAGCCGAAGTTCCAGATGCTGCTGATCTGATTGAGAGAGAGTGAAGGCTGCTTCTGCTTAATTTAATTCAACTGCCTCGACCAGTGTCACAATGATTACAGGACCCCAAGTGGTATTTTTTCTGTTAACGTGCAAAAAGTGCATTGATATCTCTAAAAACATAGACATCTATAAAAGTGCATTGATATCTATGAAAAGTACATTAAAACTTTAACTTTTTCGATATTAGGTGTGGATTATCCACTGCTTAGCAGGCTGAGATTTGCAGTAAATTCCATTTTGTCCGTTGCTTTCGTATCCACCTATTCTAAAGTTTTGCAAAGCCGATTTGCAATCTTAGATTCTCATTTTTTTTCTTCTTTCCTTTGAAAGGCAGATTCTCAGTTAAACATCATCATCAAATTTGATACAGAGATCAAGAGGGAGAGAAAAACAGCACACATGCAGAATCAAATGAAGGCTTCAAACAAGTTCCATTGAAAGAGGATTCAAAATACAGACACCATATTTACAATTTACAAAGACAACGTACCCAGATTCAAAACCTGGAAACAGAACAAAAAATGAGAAAAGAAAAGGCATAATACTACGAAATTTCCAAGAAAAGAAAATGTAAGAAAGCCATCACTCCCATCACAAGAAGACATATATATACAGAAAACAGCTAGCAGAGCTCTAATTTCCCAAAGCCAGCTCCTTTTTTTTGGCCCCAAACTTTATGTACAAGGGGGGAGGGGGAAAGCCAGCTCTTACTTCCTCTTTCATAAACTCCAAGAAGCATTTGGTTCCTAACGTGATTTTTTCTCCATCAGAAAAAACACCTTCTTATTACACCAGACTTGTATATCAATGCACAACCGCATTAGATACACATGCAAAAACGTCACTTTGTACAAAAGTGGTCGATTTATTCGCCGATTCTTCATGCAAAAACGTCACTTCCTCTCTCAACGATCCAAAGCATTGATCACTATCCTGCAACGCATTTGCCGGCAAATGTTCAATCAGAAATCCTCACCCAAACCAAAGTCCTAGACAAGATAGTATACTACTCTACATAATAAAGGCTGGTTTAGTTCATGTCAACGTGGTTTACGATAGATTGACAAACGCGCTCAGTTTCAAACCCACAATCTCAAGGTTAATAGGCTGAAGAATTTAACTAATGAAGTAATGCTTAGAGAGGAAGATCGAACTTCTCTCCAGCCTACCATGGAGACCAGGTTGGATTGTGCTGTCCTGCCTGTGCTCGATCAAGAGTCCTATTTTAGTTATCAGATTTGTTCATTTCTCTTTTCTATTATGTGCTAAATATGGAAGTGCGGGCATCGTGTCACCTTTCCGCCAGGAAGTATTGCCCCGTCACACCACACCGCCAATAAGTACGCTACAGCACTTACGCCGTGACCGAAACTAAGGCCCAATTACGCATCCTATGGGTGGTGATAGGAGTATGTTACAATTCGTACCGATCATGGATCATCAACTATTCGTCATTAAAATCGGATTTCTTTTTCCGATGAAAAGTGCATAGAAATCCGATTTTAATGATTGAATAGTTGATGATCCATCAACTTTCATCAGAAAAGAAAAGAAAAGAAGTCTGATTTTAATGATGAATAATTGATGATCCATGATCGGTAGAAAGCATTTTTATCTCAAAAACGTATTTAATTTTCTTTACTTCTCTCATCGTTTTAAGAATGGTCTCAACAAAATCCACAAAGAGAATATCATATGAGTTACTAGTAAGAAAACAAACAAAAGAGAGAACCAGTCGTAAACGGTCGGACTTATTGGCTCCACGCTTTCCGATGGCGCCGCCGTCGATTTTCTCCTCGTAAACCTCTTGAAATCCCCACGCGGTGTTGACATCGCTGCATCCAAAACGTACCCCGTCAAAAACAACACATTAACAAAAACACCCCATAAAACTACGAAACATCCCACCTAGCCCCCTAATTTCGTGTAAACAAGAAATTGATACTTACGGGAAAAGGGTGAAGTTGGGGTGCTGGATCCGGCGACGGGGGAAGACGGGAGCGAACCCGAGTCGACCGAGTTGGCTCGGAGAATGGTGATGCTCCGAGTCACAGCGATGTGGTCGTGTGGAGGGATGGTCACGGTCGGAGGAGATCGGACGGCGGAGAAGGAATCGTACTTGCGGAGTACTTTATCGGGTGCGGGGCCGGCTAGCGTATCGTCCCAGAGCTTGTGGAGGAAACCCATATTTCTTCTTTATTTATTTTCGTAACAACCGAAATGTGTTGTGTATGTACTTCGACTGTTACGAAGAGATATGGGCGGCGAAAGGACGGTAGAAGATTCGGGTTTTTATTCTCAAAGGAAAAAAAGAGTATTTCTCTAGCGAGGTGCCGGAGGTGATGGGCTTCTTATAGAGGGGAGAGAGAGAGGAGATGATATCTCACACCAGTGCTGAATCCGGGAAAATTGGAGAGAGAGAGAGAGAGAGAGAGAGGGGGGGGATAAGGACCATAATGTGAGGGGTTGATGGCTTGAAGTGGCTCCCGTCTATATGGCTTTGTTGGGAGCCGTCGAATGAGGATGGATTGGAGGGGAAATTCTTTAATTTTTTATTTTTATTTTTTACATTACCCAAAAACAAAAGTTTAATCAACGGCCACAACCATTTAACTAATTGCCCTTATCAGAGAGATAAGTCTTTTTTTTCACGGAGGCTCCTTGAACAATCCGGAGCGGTGCAATCTCAGCCGTCAAATCCGTCTATTCGAGCAATTAAGGGTCATCATCGGGCCGGGATGGGCCGGCCTAGCCCGCCAAGTCGCGGCCCAAGTCCGCCCACGGGCCGGGCCGACCGGGTTTTTTCTTTTTGGCGGGCCGGGCGGGCCGGGCCACCACCATAAATTGAAGCCCAAGCCCGGCCCACGGGCTAGCCCAATTGGGGGGCCAACGGGCGGGCTTAAATTTCCTTGGGCAAAACTAAACCAAGGGAAAAAAGAAAAGGATTTTTTGGGATTTTGGGCTAATGGGCGGGCCCGTTGGCGGGCTTTTGGACGGGTATGCCGGGCGGGCCGCCGGGCGGGCTCACGGGCCGGGCCTACGGGCAAGCCGAGTAAAAATTCATAGGCCCGAGCCTGCCCATTACAAACTACGGGCCGGGCTAGCCCGCCCGTTTCTCAGGCTCGGGCCGGGTAAAAGCCCGATGGGCCGGGCGGGCCGTAGGCCGTCGGGCTAAATGATGAGGCTTACGCGCAATCAATGGCTAAGATTCGTTTTCAATTATAACAGGTCACAATTAATTTTTCACCGAAAAAGTTTCATTTACATCCGGATGGTCAAAAAATACTTTGGACGGTCGTGATTAGGCTTTGTAACTTTTTCTTTACGGAACAACCAGAAAGAAGATTTTCTCTCACCCACAACTTTGATCAAAGAATCTTTATATTTTTTTGGATAAATAAATGTGAGACTAAAGTGACCAGTTAAGCGAGAAACAACATATACTCTTTTAAAAAAAATGTCAAGTTTCAATTATAATTTAAAGTGATACATAATTGGAATAGTTTATTTGTTATTCTAGTTTAGTAATCGACTTGAATTTCAAACATATAAACTAAAGAATATTTACTGGTTAGATACGATAAGGTCGTGATACTTTAAACTTCTAGAATAAAAGATATCTTCAAACTTATCCGTTTGATGCGATAAGAACACAGTAGTTTCATAATCAACCATGACAGCTACTTTTCTCTTAATTTCAATGTATGGATGATTGAACATTTTTTTTTTAAATTTTTCTTAATTCTTACTCCCTCCATTCCAATTTAAATGTCTTTTACAATTTTTCGTGAATTTTTAAACTCTAAAAAAATATACTTCTACATATTAAACTCTTAAAAAATAATATGTAGAATTTTTTTTTTAAGATTTGAAAATTCACAAAAAAACTGTTTGAGGCATTTAAATTGGAACGAATGGAATATTTATTTTACATTAAGTAAATAGCAGGGGAAAAAAACGATTACGTAAGCACAAGTAACTATTAAAATAAGTCAATAATCCTCCAAACTTAAGAAGGTTTGTTACTGTGAGAGATTAAAGTGTCGTTCCGCTTTCTTTTTAAATCTTTCTTTTCAAAAAGAAGGTAATTTCAAACATAATGAAAATCAAAAATAATTTTTCAAAATTATTTGCACTATTTAAAAGATCTCAATGAAATCTATCAAATAAAATTCATATTGATAAAAAAAATTATTTATGTAAATACATAATTTTTAAACTTGAAATTGTCTCAATTTTCTAAGAGTTATTTTTTAAGAAATCGAAACGGAGCCTAAAATGAAGCTAATAATGAACGTGAATGGGCCGTAAGCCGAGAAATGAAAGAGAGCCCAGCCAGCCAGACAGGGAGCCCGCCCGTTGCTGTAGGAGGCAGAAATATCGGGCAGGTAAAGATTGACCGAGTCTGCTCTTCTTTTTCGGGTTTTACTTTTGACGACAAGGTTGGGCCCCAGAGACACGTGTAATTGGATAAGATTTGCCCAAAGCCAAGACGTACATCTACAACATCTACCTACAATAGACGATGACTTAAATGCCCATGGGGACCCACGTGCACTCAAAGTAATACAGTAATGTATCGTCTTCCGGAAAAAAACTAATTTATGTTTTTTATAAAAACATTCAAGATAAAACTCAAAAGCTTTCAAAAATACTTGGTAAAAGTGATCTTTGCAAAATTAATAAACGTAATTTTTTAATAAAAAAATGTCCAGAAAGCTCGAAAAGCAGAATAACACCACCTCAATCTTTAAGCCGTTCATGTAAATTCTTTTTAAAATTTTCTCACACTGCCGTTTCCACGAGGCGTTGTCATGTTTGAACCTATTTTAGATATCCATGTTTTAAGAGCATCTCCAATAACCTCTACAAAATTTTAGGCTAATTAGCTAGAAAAAGTACATTTATCTTCTTTACTTAGCCCCTAAATTTTTACACTACCCAACAACCTAGCCATTTTAGGCTATTCAAACCCCATTAACATATTTTATATATATATATATATATATATATACATAGACATATATACACATCATATATATGTATGTATATAATCGTACAATTCCCAAACCAGATGGTCCAGATCCACTCTCACCGCCACCACAATTCCGCCTTTTCCGGCTCCGGCACCGAATTCTATGTTCTACATGGAAGTGAAACCCACCTCTCTCTCTATCTCTCTCTCACACACACACACACAACCAAATCTGGAACCAAAACCCACAAATCCTCTTCTCCCAAACTGAAAACCCACAAATTCTTTTTCTGTGAAATCTTCTCTCCAACTGAAACCAATGAAAAGCTCTGAAATTGGGTCCGTTGATTTCGTAATTAATTGTCTGTTGAGATGAATTCCCTCCCGACGAAAGCCCCGGCAGTTCGGCAAACTAGAAAAGAGTAAAATAATATGGGGCGAGGGGTCCGTACCTCGCTGGCTTGGGCGAGGTTTTTGTGGCTCGTTGGCTTTAGCGAGGTGGGAAGAGAGGTTGTTGGGACTGGGATTTTGGGACTTTACTCGGAAAACAAGCAAAATGGAGCATCAGCCTAGGCTGATGGAGATGCTCTAAGGAAGGGAATTGGCCCAAGAAAGACTTTTGGGTATCGGTCTTGAGTCTTGTCATAAAGATGGAGAGTTGATCTCTAAATAGGAGTAGTAATTGAAAATTGGGTTAGGTACCTTGTGAAAAGGACTAGGAAAGACTTTTGGTTATCGGTCCTGGTCATTGTTTCAATGACTCTCTATAGTTTATTCTCCTTGATCGCTCTACTTAGAAACACACACAAAATACAAAAACAAGCTCAGCATCAGGTACCTAATATAATTTCCACGTGGTTTGACCATAATGATATACCCGCAACTGAGAAAAAGAATGTTACCCGCCGCCCAAAAAAATTGAGAAAAGAAGCGAGTAACGATACAAACATAATTTTAAAACACAACTTTGGACAAAATTGTATCCAGAGCCGTTCGATGCACATTGGTTCATATACATCTAAGGATTTCCAGACTTAGCTGTATCTAGAATTGTGTCTGGAAGGTGTGTTCCTAGACTTTTCCGCAAGGAATCTTGAGGGGAGAGCCAGCCATATTCTGGTTAGATTTGCTTCGGTTCTTGGGTTTCTGTTCTTTAACGGGCCTTCTCTGAGCCCACAATGTTTTAATGCTTGGAAAAATGACAGCCAATGACGTATTTTGATAATTAATACCCGCCAAATATATTTTGTTCATTAACAAATGTTCTTGGCATATCCTTAAAAGGTATTAATTATCAAAATATGTCATGCGCCATTATTTTCCCAATATGCTTACTTATGGTTTGAAACTTTGAAAAGAGATGGGCCAGTCTTTGTTTGTGGGCAAAACAAAAGATCCCAATGACTAGAAAGACTGATAAGAATCCAATTTAGGAAAATGACGGCCCAAAACGTGTTTGAATAATTAATACCTACTAAGAATATGCTGAGAACATTTGTTAATGCTGAAAATGTCATTGGCGGGTATTGATTATCAAAACACGTCCTAAACCGTCATTTTCCTCTCGTTCATGGATCAAAATTCCTGTATCCAGGGCTTAAGACAGATAAGGGGCCCAAAGTCTGAAGTTAACAACTTCTTTGCCCATGATTCAGGCCCGGTGGGCTTGTCCAATTCACTGTAAACAATGACGATTTAAGGCTTGGGATAATTCCGGGCCGGTCCGACATGGTTGTTGTGGGGTACGGGTTTTGTTAAACTAATTTGGCTGGGACTTGTTAGGGTGCAGTCCACCCACATAGGATCGGCCGGGGAGAAGCCCTAAAAGCTTCAAATAGCGTTATCAAATTAGCGTGTAAAAATAGATGTGCCTCTTGACATTTTGCACCCTAATCTTGTTAATTTTACGGAAGCACTTAAACTGTTTAAAAAAAAGATTATGCTTGATTAGTTTTTTTTTTTTAAACAAATTGGTGTCTAGATCGGTTCACGAGTACCTCGACTAATTTCGGAGCATTGGAATTACAGATCAAAGCTTAAATGGCCCCAAGAGTTTTTCTACTGCCGTTAGCCAAATATGAACTTGGAGAGATATCAACTTCTTAGTTGCGGTCATGTTCTCACTCAACCAATCACCTGGAGTTGGAGTCAACTGCTTTATCCATTATCCCCATAAAAGAAGGCTAAACTCCTGCTATAAGATTGCATGCTACCCCTACAAAGTTATGCTACCCAAAAGGATAAGAAAAACTAGTACTCCTAATTCCTAAGTGGATTGATCATATGGTTTTCCTTACATCTCTTTCTAGTAGGAGTACTATCTACATAATAAGGGAGAATGATTTTTGAATCTTATCTCTTTATAAATTCTAACCATTGATTTGCTTCATAAATCCTATGGCTCTCCATCTCTCTCTCAAATAATATTAATTGCACAATTGCCATTAATTATATTTCACGTCAAACCCTAATTTATTTATAAGGGAGGCCTTCTGTCCCTTTTTCGAATTCAAAATCAAAACCTATTTCCGTCTTTCTTCCATCGCCCACCAAACTCGGTGGAAACAATCGTCTTGCTTCATCATTTCCACTTGTTCGAGCAGTTTTCAAGGAAATGGAGCAAGAAATTAGTCTTGAATTTTCTTTCAAATCACTACATGACCCTGCAAATGTTATTACAGCACTTCTTTTTTTTTTTAAACTTTTAACATATGTTCAAAATTTTACTCAGAGAAGAATATTACTAACACATGTTTAGTACTCCCCTATCTGAATTTTCTTCATACTCTCCATTTTGTCCCACAATTTAATTTGGACTAAAAGCTAGTTTATGGTGTAAACAATTTTCGAAGCACCAAAGAAATACTACAATCAATTAGTTATTCCTTTTTTCTTTTTCTTTTTTGGGTTACAAATTAGTTATTCCTCCATTCTACAAGTGGTAATATTTAAAATAGTGATGAAACCCAATTGGGGTGGGGGACAGTAAATCTTCTTCACAAAAGACAATTTGATTATGATTCATTCTACTTTGTCAACTTGCTATCTAATAATTGAAAAAAAAAAAAATCATCAACTTGTGTTTTATCTAACTAATAATAGCAAAACAAGATACATAAACTTTCCAGATCTGAACACATCTTACAAAACATTATTCTATATATCAACTTGCAACTTTCCTCAACCTTTTGAATCATTCAAGGTTGAAAATTATCCACTTCTTCCTTCTTCTTTCTTTTTTTGGCAAGTTGTTCCTATCGTTATCACCACATATTGCTCCCCCATGACAATAATTATACCATGGATTAAGATATCTGAATACTGAAGTAAAGTCTTCAGCGCGTCAACTCAAAATAATACTCTCTGTCTACATTAACCGGAAAAAGTAATAGTTATGGATCTTGAATAATAGATTTCAATTAATTATATTCAACAAAATTTTATACATTGAAAGATACAAACCATTTTAAAATGAAACTGATTTTCGCGTTCCACTTTTTACTAATGGCACTCTACGTAAAAAGTGGAGTGCGAAAATCAAAATCCTTATAAAAATGACAAACTCAAAAACGAGTACTAACAAAACGGTGCGAATGGGAGTACTTTGATTTTACATTCTTTGCAAATAATGACATGTCAAGTCTTGATTTCATCCCATCAAAGCTAAAGCTAGGAAAAATAAAGAAAACCTCAAGGATGGGTTACTTTTAAAATACGTAATTATCTCCTCATCCTGCCTAGTTTTGAGCACCGTCCCCCAATTAAAGCCTTTGAATTAAGTGAATGGGATCCAATGAATCTGATCTCTTTTTCAAACAAGAAGATATTCTATTTGCTACTAATTACGTACTACTTAATTAAGAATCTAGAAGAAACCTTGCAAGTTGCCTATCCTCATCAGCTACATGGCCCATTGGCAACTAATTGCGAGGCCGCCTTTGCGACCTTTTTTGTGAGACAACGATTTTTGGATCTAACTTCATATAGTCGAAATCATTCTCATCCAATGTTCTAAATACCGTACCGGCAAGGGTACCGGTTTCCTCACTGGTACGGTACGTACCGGTACCGGTCAAATACCGGATACTGTTTCGGATTTACCGCAACTACAATATATACAATAATTATAATTCAAAAAAATCTCTCATACAATGCAATTCATCATAAAATACCCATGTGCAACTTTTGTCCCACATTGCCTAGTTACAAAACTCTTTTCCATCTTAAATAACTTTGCACACTAGTGGACTTGTGAATGAGAATTCAAGAAGAGGTTTCGCACGCTCGGAAAAATGAGCCGTGGCTGAAGGTAATTCCGAAAAACTAGTTCGGAAACCAATTAACCGGGTGTGCGTCACGGATTATTTGCACGCAAGAGGGGTGCAAATCCGAGATTTGAGCCTAGAGCCTAGCGCTCGTACTATGGTTAAGCCCACATTTTGCTAAATTTCTGAAACGGACAAACTTCTGTTTTTTTTAACGTGACCAGAGACGGAAAAAATAATAATAAATCCAGAATTTTTTTTTTAAACATTCCAGATTTAAAAATAATAAATCTACAACATGACAAACTTTCACCAACAACCCCTATGTATCAACTAAATCATGGCATTAGATTGTAGAAGAAGTAAGCGCAATAATACATTGGTGACCACATTTTAGGTACTCCGTATTATATAAGGTGCCTCTAATGTATTAGTAAAATGTATCTAATTTTGTCATGTGACAGAATATATTGTACCAATAGAAGAGTGACCCATCACATAGTACTGAAAATATGGTCAAATGGGATCTCCCTAGCATTGCTCTATTGGAAAATGAGTCTGCACATCATGGTCGAGATTCAAAAACCAGATTGCCATTATCCTCATTTTTGACAGGTGAGGAAGATTACAAGCAGAGCCGAACCCGTTTGTTTGTTTGTTTTTGTTTGTTTTTTGATCGTGACAAACTCATTTGTTTAGTACTAACAGATATGGTTAAGCAAACCTGCTTGCTCAATTTGCATCCAAAAGGAGCAAAGGGAAGGGGTAAAAAGGAGATAAATATTGCAACTCACAATCAAACGAAAGAACTACACCACAACCTTCCTACAACGGAACTATTTGAACTTAGAAGTTGAAATGGCTAGTTACAATCCATCAAATGCCGATTTGCGCCTTACATATCAGGCAATCTTGCTGACCGAGTTGTCTGGGCATCTTCATCTACGTAAATTGTGAAGTCAATGATTACACTTTACATCTACGTTGAACTTGGAACCATATGCGTAGATTTGCATCAATTGGTGAACTAGCCATTGCACCGTCAAGCATAAATACTAGAGTAATAGTCATCTGAGGAGACGTCATGGCCAGATGAAACCTTCTGTTTCCTGCCATGCTGCCAAGTTACGGCTCCTCCCATTGAAATTCCTCCTCCTCCTGCTGCTGCTGCTGCTGCTGCTGCTTTTCCCCTCTTCTTGGGATTTTCCTCCGCCTGTCTTGACAACATCAACAAGAAAGAAAGCATATCAGACAATTGAGAATATACTTCATTATTTAGACAAGAAAGAAAGCATATCAGACAGTTGCACTCATACAGTCGTACCTAATTCCTAAATCAGTTTCTCAACATTCTTGACCTTGTCATGACATGACTCGGAATATTATATCCGAAACACTTTTTAGAAGTTATCTTCTTGTATCCGTATCCTATATTTTTTATACTTCTCCATATCAACGAATTGCTATTGATCATATAGTCTCGCGTACAAGTAAAAGAGGATGAGACAGACATCTATACTACACAACAGTAATCCAACCCCCTCCTATCTGAAAGGATAAAGAAGTAAACCAAACAAAAAAGAGTATTTTTTGGGGGGTACATAATTTTGCTCCTCTTGATGATCCAAAAAAACCTTTTCGCAGTCATTATATTCCTTATTACAACTTTTTAGTCCAGGGAATTTCAGTTTCATGATCATCAAAATTTTATCAAGAAATCTTAGTAGACACTGTCGAAAACCTGCATCGGAGCTCTCGCCACAAGAGGCATATGAAGATGATGAACAGGAAGAAGGGTTCACAATCGGAGAGGTGGAACCAAATGCATCGATATCACTCTGAAACAGTTCCTCATACAGCTCCTGCAACTCCTCAAAGCTCTCCTCCCCATTTTCCTGTAGTCAAACCAAGCCATATTACATGAATGGAGTTGAAGCATAAAGTTAAATATAAGACAAAGGATAAAGACTTTACGTTACACTCGTCTTCGCACATGATATCTACCATTTCATTGAGAAAATCACCCATACCCTGCATCACGTTGCATGCACATCGTCAACTTCAATATTGTAGATATGTATTTACCAATGAGTCCGATCCCACAAACCAACCCCACATTATGCACATTAAAAGTACGAAAAACCAATTGATAAACACCATAGCCGTTTATCTCCCCCTTCTCTGATCAGACCCGCTATACTAAAACCACAAAAAAAAAAAAAAGAAAAAAGAAAAAGCACAATGAGAACACAAGCACTAGTGGCCATGCATTCGTAAAATGAGCCTCATTTTCAGGTGGGAAGCTTGTGATCAATTAACAGATGAAAAAAAATGCAATTAGTAGAAACAACAAATGGGTTTTTTTTTTTTTAATTCTCTCCACAGACAAGCCACTTTGTCGACAAGCTTTCTTAGATTCTATATCTGTTGATTCAGCAATTACTCCAATAAATTTTTTTCCCCAAAAAAAAAAAAAAACCAAAAACGAATTACTCAGTCAAAAGTAGTACTATACAAGCAGCTTTCCACATACAGTACATAGCTCTTATTTCAAACCAAAACCCTTGACTATAACTCAAAAAAATACCACTAACGTTAAGAAGATTTTCCACAGGAACTCACCTAAAGCAATGAATCTGATGAAAAATCAATCTCAAAATGTAGAAACTGAAAAATATGCACCAACCTTACTGAACCGGAGCCAATCCGGTAAACATAACCTCAGACTCACAGTAACTACGAAGACATGGGCATGTCAAATTAAATCCAACAAATAGATATGAATCAACAAAAAGCAAACTTACATTTTGGTCATCATCACTATCGTAGACTCCAACGTCGTACAGAAACCTCTTGTTGGTGTCAGAAAGAACTGAAGAGACCAAACAAAATATAGCATCATCTTGTGAAACCAATGATAGCTCCGAATATTAGATTTGCTATGGAACAGTAGATGTTTCAACAAAAAAAACGACTTTACCAGAATATGCCTGTTGAATGCCCTGAAATTTCTTCTTCGCCTCCTCCATGTACTTTGCATTTCCAGAAGCTGTACAACGATCTGGGTGCCATGTCTGCCCAAAACACAGAACTAAATGAATTTGAAGACACCTACTCACCCATTGAAAAATTGTCGGGAATATAATTAATTAGAAAATAATCTTCTACTACCCAGATTTCAAATTCAACAGAGCTGACAAATTTCTCTGCCATGGCCAACTCAGAAATTTTGAGAGAGAGAGAGAGAGAGAGAGAGAGAGAGAGAGAGAGAGAGAGAGAGAGAGAGAGAGAGAGAGAGATTTCAACGGTGAAACAGAACCCACAAACACAGGAGATGTTTCAACCAAAAAAACGATTTTTCCAACTGTCATGTAGGACTTGAGAAGAAAAAGGTTTCTTCGTGTAGAGAATCGTGAAAGACAGTGTAGGTTCAATTCTGACCATTGCAAGCTTCTTGTAAGCATTTCTTAGCTCAGCCGTAGAGCATTCCTTTTCCAAGCCCAGAACTGCATAGAAATCGCTACTCCTTTCTTCTCCGGCGGCCATTGTTCTTGTCGACGAATTACTCACGACCAGTCTAATTTATGTGTACGTATATTTATATATGTATATATAACTTAAGCAGGAAAGATAAAGATTACAATTTGATCAAGTAGAATGCGGAAATCTCGGGGGAGATCAATTGCTCTACGTTAAAACGCTAAGCACAAGAATGCTCCAGAAACAGGGTTATTTAATTACAGGGGGCCTTCTTGAAGATCATGGCAGTATAATATACTCCTCTGTTAGAAAAAAATTTCAGTGCCGAGCAGGTACCCGCTCGCGCATCCGAGCCGTCCATTTTATTTTTGAATGACTCAGATTTGGAGGGAGAAAAGAAGAGAGAAAGTGTTGGGGTGAGAGGGAAAAGAGAGTTTCAATCTGGACTATCCAAAAGTGTATCGAACAGCTCGAATACACCGAACAAATATCACGTGAGATATACCCGCTCAGCACTGAAAAATCTCTCCCATGATTGTTTGGAAATAATAAATGGGCTAGTATGCTAGATAAGGAATGTGAAAAGGCAAACGGCTGAGATTCAATGTTGAGGTAGATATTTGGGGGTGTAGCTCCAGAAAGTTCTGTTATGGTGTACTTTATTACTAGTTGGATCTTTTTTAATGCACTGGAAATTTATGCCTTCCAAGAGACAGAGCTGTCTAAATAAACTAGTAATTAATACTAGTAAGAATGACGTTAACATAAAGACCACCTAGAAAGAACGGATCAAATCATGACCCTTCGATCAGAGAAGATTTTCTGTAGCGAGCGGATATCACGTGGTGTCCGCTCGGCACATCCGGGCTGTCCATTTCGGTTATAGACGACTCAGATTTAAAGAGAGAAAGATAAAAGAGAGTGTTGGGGTGAGAGGAGAAAGAGATGTTTCAAATTAGGTCATCCAATACACTTTTGGATGACTCGAATGTGTTGCTCGGGCACCACGTCTGCGGGATGGCATGGTACCCACACAGCAGCCAAATTTTTTCCTTTAATCAACCCACCAACTAGGTGTGTTCCAGAACACCAACAATAAGTACTTATATTATATTTTCAAACTCAAAATTAATATGTAAATGAAAAAAAAATTGATTATTTTTTTTTTTGCATCGTTCAAAAAATCTCAATGAAATCTATCAAACAAGATCTATAATGTTAGAAAAATTATTTGTGTAAACACATTATTTTTTAGCTTAAAATTGTCTTCTTAAAAAATAAGTACTTATTTTCGATTTTGAAACCGGCCCAATTCAACAGATTCAGGCCCCATTCCCGAAAGAGAAATAAGTATTTATTTTTTAAGAAGACAATTTCAAATTCAAAAATCATATGTTTAAGCAAATAATTTTCCAATTAATATAGATCTTGTTTGATAAATCTCATTAAGATCTTTTATACAGTGCAAAAAAAATTTAAAAAAATTATTTTTCATTTAAATTAATTTTTACTTTAAAAATATAAAATAAATATTTATTTTATAAGGAGGTGTTCTGGGCCCCAATCCATCCCTCTTAGCTAGAGACATGCTCAACCTTTTTGACACTAGCCAATAATATGAGTAGTTACAAATTACTCAAACATCGAATCGTTTTGCCCGTCCTTTGGGTGGTGCTAAGGCCATTTACCAGCAAAAATATCCGACTAAATAAGGATATGGGTTTCTTGGACTTTTAGGGCTCGTTTGGATGCAGGATTAGGTTTGGAGGTGTTATGTAAGAAGGGGGGATTAGATAGTAGGGGGTATTGGTTAATAAGGGATGGCCCACATTGATGTGATGTTTATGGAGGGGGTATTAAATAACACTTAGTTTGGATGAGGTATTAGAAATGGGGTATAAGAAAGGGTGGATGATGTAAAAAGCTGTCAAATGACCTTTTTACCCTTGTACAGTCCCAAACTTAATTATGTATTACGTTATATATATAATTACAAATATAAGTAATCTTTCACACTTTAAACTTTAATATCTAATTTTACTTATAAATGTACTAATTTAATAATATTACAAAATAAAAAAGTTAGTTTTAATTTGATAAAATTCGTTTTTTTTTAATATATAAATTGTAGATTGAAAAAATCAGTTTTGTAGATTAAATTTGTTTTTGTAACACTTAATTTTTCAACCTACAATTATATATTAAAAAATATGGTTAACAAATTAAGTGTTCCAAATTTCAATCCGTTTAAATGGGTGGAAAGATTTTATTTCTCTGATCATTTAATTCTAAAGGGTCATAATTAAATTTTGACTCTAGGGCTCTCGTTGGTTAGTCCTAAGATATTTGGTTGTACTACTTTCTTATGGCTAATCAATGAGAGTTTTAGAGTCAAAATTTAATTATGACCATTTAGGATAAAATGATCAAAAAACTAAAATCTTTTTGCCGGTTCAAACGGATTGAAATTTGGAACACTTAATTTTTTTTGCTTTTGCTCAAAAAATAGGTACTGGGGGTTGAAAAGGGGGCATTAGGAGGGGTAGATTTGTCCGAAAAAAGAGGGATTTGGGGGTATTCCATAACAACAGGTTGGAGGCAGCCCATCTCCAACACCCCCTCAGGGGGTATTAGCTGTGTTATGCCATCCGGAGGTTACCTAATACCCCCTCGCTTTTGGGTTCCCAAACGGGATATTAGGGTGGGACCCTGGTGTTAAAAGGGGTATTACTTAACACCCCTTTGCAATACCTCATCCAAACGCACCCATAGAACGCAGTGAATAACCCAGAGCCTGTAAAGAATGATGACCCCACCAAATTCCCATTCACATCATCAGGACTCGGGAGCATTTTTTAGCTTCCTCTTTTGACCTCAGTTTAGACTCCGAAATCCCGGTTTTGCCCCACCTGATGGCTTACTGGAAAAGGACCATCTAGTGGTACAATGTTAGGTCGAAAAGCGTATAGACTCATCGAGAGAACCATCTGTGAAATCCCGGTTTTGCCCCACCTGGCTCACTGGAAAAGGACCATCTAGTGGTACAATGTTAGGTCGAAAAGCGTATAGACTCATCGAGAGAACCATCTGTCATGAGGTGGTTGTTGTACACAAGGACTAGGTTGATGACAAGGAACTGAACAAAAAGTGGGGGTCCCCACCTGATTAAAAGAACAAAAATACTAACAGCAGAGACAATCCGCAGATAACCACACAGAGATAAATGCGTTTGGCCCCATTTTGGGTCCCAAAAAAATCTAGAAAAATATCCATAAATTTTTGAATATTATTTTATGGAGCCCTGTAAAAAATTAACTCCAGTGGATATCGATAAGTATTACTTTTGGATTCGTAAAGGCGAGACTGCTCAGTTCGTCCCTACGAATCAAAAAGTAATTTTTATCGATATCCACTGGAGTTGATTTTTTACAGGGTTCCATAAAATAATATTCAAAAATTTATGGATATTTTTCTAGATTTTTTCGGGACCCGAAATGAGGCCAAACGCATTTGTCTCTGCGTGGTTCTCTGCGAATTGTCTCTGTGCGTAGCAGAGCTCTTAAAAGAAAGTGGGGGTCGATCCTCTGTATCACTGTATGTGAACATGTTATGAATATCTGAGCCTCGTTCTGTTAAAAAAAATAAGTACTTATTTAAAATAATTATTTTTTAAATTAGATGTGATACATTGTGAAAGAATGACATATCTCGTAAAATAAAAATAAATACTTAAAACTAAAAACCATCGCAGCACAGAGAGTATACAGGATTCGGGAGTCATGGAACTGGTCCACCAGCTACAAGTTGCTGGAAGAACGTGGCCCCACCTTGCAAAGCAGCCTATGAGAGCTTCACCTAGGTCATAGTACTGTGTCTGGGTGATGATTCTTGGTCCGCCACATGCTGTCCGAATAATATTTTGCCCAACACATTTTTGTGGAACCGAACTCTTAATAACTGCGGATCAAAAATAAAAAAAAAACTCTTAATAACTAAACTAATTTTTCTTGGGTGACACCTGATGAAATGTTGGGGGTGGGGATGCTATAGTGCATGGGTGCAACTTAGTGGCGTAGTGCCATAAAAGAAAATCGTTTTGTCCTCAATAAACATTGCACTAAAACATTTTCAAACCACAAATATTGCTTGAAGCATTGCTCCACAGCAACTCAATTGATGTTCAAATTACTATTCAGTGGTTTTGGATACTATAAGCGTTGCGTTCTTATTTCCTTCACAATCAAAAGGATTATAAAAAAAGAGTATTCGAGGTCAGATCGGAGGCGGATTTTTGATTAAAAAAAATTGATTTTCGGATATTCGGGGACAGATCAAGGCGGATCGGGGATGGAGATCAAATTCGGGGCGGATCGGGGTGGGGACAGACTTACCTCTGAATCCGATCCGATCTCCGAATTTCTTTTGAAAAATAAATCCGAATCCGCCCCGATATCGAAAAAATCCGATCCATTTGAGACGGATAACTGATCGGATACAGACGGATCGGCCGAGATGACCATCCCTATTCATAATTGAGCAACACTCAGCAACAACAATTTTCAAGAGACTCCCAATTACTTGAGATGGCCATGACATGAGATTAAGGGAAAGTTGATATAGGTCTACATACAAAGTTGATTTGTGAGGGCAACTAATTTTCCACTTCTATAAGCATTTCATACTCCTTTGTCTAAAAAAGTCGTATCCTAAAACTGCATGGTGTTTCAGATCAGAACCAAAGATGCGATTAAGTTTGCACACTTACGACAAATGTAATTTTGCCAAAACATTTTGATGTAACAAGGGAAATGAACAAATATACTAACATGGAAACGTACTTTGATCTCGTACAATTCTGTGTCCTCATAGCCACCAATTCCCAGTTGGAAAGCACCTGGACCAGACCTAGCATCTGGAAAAATCCACCTTTTGCTTTGATAGAGAGACATGCCAACAATTGGAGATGGATTCATATCCAACTTTGCGTCTATAGCATCATCTCTCCATGTTGGTATCAAGCTACATGGATCTGCAAAGGCCCCAGTGCCAAATTTTTAAAAAACACAGCCAAGTAAATGTACATGTACTTCTCGACTCCAGTCACATGGGTTTTTTGTCATTTTCTGCAACCACAGTCATATGTTTTCAACCTGGGAACTTTTAACCATGTCCAAAGTGAGCACATCAAACCACAGATACCAGTAGCAATATTTATTGATGGTCATATTCCTTAAGTCATCTGCTCTGGTCGTGTTTCAAAAACCTTAAACTCAAACCGGAGAGGCACATAAGAACTCGTATGTGATATAACATGCATAATTTGTTGAAGGGAAGTGCATTCACTTTTTCCTCGAGGATATTTTTTAAGTACAGAAAGTATCAAAACTCCCAGAATTCGAATTGCAGACCATGCTAAACTAAGCTACAACATAACACACGTCAGTTGCACCAGAAGAATTGGAGAACATGCTGAATTAAGCTACAAGCCTTCAACAAAAACATACTTTTAATTTGTACACAACAAACTTAAAGAGTGAATTCATTATAGTGTTATACATACTCTTATTTCATATTTACATCCAAAATTAACATGGCAGGTTGGCAAATATGACCATGTACTCAATCGTGCCATACTAGATAGTCCACAACTGATGACATGCAAATAAATTTGAACACCAGATTTCCTTACAAGTAGCAAATCGCACAACTGTTAGTCATAGTGAAGCATGCGAACAACTGTTAGTCAATTGTGCCTGCACAGCATTTCGGAAGGAAAAAATTACCGCTCGACCTTGGTCCTGCCCCTAAGTTCTCTGGTTACCGTTTAGCCACTAAACAGAATCAGTGGGAGTTACACGCAGGAATAAATAAATAATAAATAATGGCGGAGCCACTTGAGGACGAGTGGGGGCACGCGCCCCCACTGCTTTCTCTCTCTTTTTTTTTTTTTCAAATTTTGTATTTTTTTTTTCTGTAATTGGCTTTTTAAATTGTTCTTTGTTTAATTACTTTAATACATTTTGTATATATTTCATTCTCAACTTTTTGTTTCCAATATAACAACAATTCCACTACACTTGCGAAGTGAGATGTTTAATGAATAAAAAGAGACCCACTCACCAATTGAAACTCCTAATCAATACATAATGTCCAAATTTGTAAGTAGCCAAACTATGGGTTATATGCATTATACTTCATTAATTATTCACAATTTTAAAAATAATCTTGTCTTTGTCGATAGAACTCACAACGCGTGACGAAATAGAGATTTAAGCATAAAATTTCAAAAGAAAAGCACATTTTTCTGATTGGATCAAGATTACTGAATATTAACATTTTAGTTATTGTGTATCTAACTGCTATTAGACTTGGTCCATTGAGACAATTCAAACAATTGATTTGTTTTGATAGTTTATGAAATTACTACATTCCTTAGTAAATGTGTTAGCTTTTTTTTAAAATTAATTTTAGCACAAGCATTCTTTTATTATTTTGGTGTTGCTAATTATGATTTTTTTTTTTTATTGAAGTGCGTTTAAAAGTTTGCCCCCACTGTTGTTAATTCCTGGCTATGCCACTGCGTAGGATATATATTAGAATATTTATGCTCTATGCAGAGAAGGTAGAGGGATGAGGAACTTGCCTTCGCAATACACCAGTTGTTAAAAGCACAAAATAAAAGATTTCCTCTAATTATCTTCCCACTGCCAGGGCGAATTCCCCCAATTTTCTGCTTGAATCTGCATCAATTTTCTGCTTGAATCTGTGCATCAAAGTGTGCTAAAGATTCAGTACAATCTTACGAGCAGGATACGCTTATTAGAACTCGATTAGCGCACTACGATATTAGATACACAAGCCACTCAACGGTAAATCACATTAGAACGGCTTTGGGCTTGAGAGCAGCAATTTTGGAACAGATAATTACGATTTGCAATATTTTTCTAAAAGCCGTACCTCTTGATTCATTTTCAGCATCAGTGAATTCGCTTTGGGCCTCTGAAATCAACCCCTCTCTCTGCCTACGGTCTCCAATAAGTTTTTTCTTCAATTATTACTCTCATTTCTCTATCTCTCTCCACTCGTTATCCAAAAACACCTCCCTCAAAACCCAAACCAAACATAGACAGGATTTTAAGAACGTGCGCGCACACACAAAGAGAGTTTCTGAAACCTAGCTAGCGCTGAACATTTGGGTTTAAGGCATATTTGAAGCAATACACGATTTGGATTGAACCAGAAACTAAGACCTTACCGATTGAAACTCAACATTAGAGAACTAATCACGTTAAAAGCACGTACACTTCTTTTTTTTTTTATAATCGAATGTCCGGACCAGTTTACGCGTGTGCGTCCAAAGCACGTGAACGTTTCATTGTAGAACAGATAACGAATACGATATCGTAAACGAACATTTAGGAATTTAGAGAAGGTTACGAGACACGAGAAATCAAAAGGTAGATAAATAGATACACATTACCGGTGAGAGAAGTCGAATATTGTTCCTTGGCACCCTCTCACGCTATGTTCATGCGAGCGAAATTGGGGCTTTCGGAAAAAAGGATTCCATTACCGGTTGTTGGGTGTTAGGTGACTTTAGCTTCGGCGGAAATATTCTCTCCAGAAATGGCGGGACTCCTACTTTTGTTTTGTTTGGAAGTTATGAAATCTCCGTTTGGAACTTGGAGAAAGGAAAAGGGTAGTGGGGAGGAAAGTAGGGAGGATAATTCTTTCTTGTTTTGTTTATTTTTCTTTTTGTTTTCTCTCAAATCAAACAAGGGAAAATTGTTTTCCCTTCTTTTCCATAGTTTCCAATTTCCAAACAAAGTCATAAAGGAAAAGTACAGAAAGGAAAAAAAAAAAGGGAAGGGAAGGGAAATGAGAGGAAAATTTACTATTCATTAAATTTGAAAATTTTATTTTCTTCTCTTTTTTTTCCAACCAAACAATAAAAGGATTTTATTTTTCTTGAGTTTCAAACAGAGCCTAAAAAGATAGGAAATTGAAAAAATATATATACCAGTCTTCTGCTCATTACGGAAATTCTCTTTGTGATTAAAATTTTTGGGATTGAGAAGTGTTCAGATTTTCATATACCAGTCTTTTGTTGATTTTGTGACTTAAACCTCGTAGTACTTATTTTCTTCAAATCAATGAAGGGGTGAAATTGGAACTTTGCACTTTTAGTGGTTGCTAATTTTGAATAATTGCAAGCAATTTGGGACTACTTAAAAAAAGGTGAGCAAACAAAATGCGACGAAAGAAGTGTGTGTGTATACACACACACAAGAGGCGGTTCCAGGGACACCTAAAAAAAATTTAAAAAACACCATAAATCTCAATCTCATAGTTTCCGATCAAATTTTAATGATTTGAGCCGCTCAATGTGCTCAAAAAGTGATTTTAAGGGTACCTAATATACATACATACATACATACATATATATATATTTCCATTGTTTGGTTTAGCGCGTAAACAGAGTAGAAAATAACAAATTCAATGTGCAAAATAGAAATTTTCTTCTAATTTCCTCACATTTTTTTAAAAATTTCTTTTCCTTCCTTTTCTCTCATGTCCCATAAATTTCAAAGAGCCCTAATTTTTACGGTGGTGTTTCATTTTTCACTTTAAAAGAGTTAAAGAATATAGTATTTCGAAACAAGAACGTAAAAATGTTTTTTAAAAAACCCCAAGGTTTTGGCTAAATGAGTAAGAAAAAATAAATACGCATGTTCGGATTTCACGGGCCAAACTTTTCAAACCTTAAGGTCATTAGAGGGTTTGTCTGGTCGTTAATTCAAGGACTCCGAAATTAGTCGAGATGTGAACAAGCTGGCTTCGATATTCGATTATTAAAAAAAAAGAATTTTGTTTTAAGTAGTACCGAGTGTTATTAAGAAAAATGAAGATTAAAAAGAAATCGACTTTAGTTACCCAAAATTAAATACTCCCTCCATCCCAAATTCTTGGTTCTTTTTAGAGTGTGTGTCATTTTTTCATTGATTATATCTTACAATCTACTGTATAATCTTTTAGGTAATTTTAAAAACTTTATATAAAAAATCTATTAAACAATATCTATATTTGAAATAAAAATATTATAAATTAGAAGATATAACCCATGAGACTTCCAAAAAAAAAGATGACCAAAAATTTGAGACGGAGAGAGTACTAAAACTATACAATGGCACCACTTTTATCAGGATCGGGGGAGTGTGCTGCACAGCTATGTGTTGTGCAGCGTTCTGTGCGGCCGTCGACGCCGCTTTGCCGGCATCGGCCCGACGATTGGAGACGTCCACTGCGTAGAGCTCGTCGAGTACTACAAGTGTACCAAAAATCAACATGATCAAATATCGTTAAATATCTCATCGGAACACATATAATTCAAAAAGAATGGATTCAGTGGTTTTGATCCAGTGTTTCATATCCATTAGGATTCATTTTTTTCCAAGTTATATGTATTCCGATGAAGTATTTAACGATATTTGATCAGGTTAATTTTTGGTACACTTGTAATATTCAACGATCTCTACGCAGTGGACATTCCCGATCGTCGGACCAATGCCGGCAAGGCGGCGCCAACGGCCGCACAACATGCTGCACAACACGTAGCCGTGCAGCTCATTCCCCCGGCCCCTTTTATCACACGTGACACCGTGAATCCAAAGCCCAAAGGATAGTCCACACTCCAAAGTTTGACGTTTGTTGTCAAAGTCCACAATCCACATACGTGGAAGGGATAATTTTTTCAGTGCCAAACGAGTATCATGTGGTGCCCTCTCGGTCATCCTAGCCGTCCATTACGTGTATGGACGACTCATATTTGGAGAGAGAAGAGGAGAGAGAAAGTGTTAGGATGAGAGGAGAGAGTGTGTTTTAATCCGAGTCGTTCAAAAATGCATCGGACTGCTCGAGTGCGCCGAGCGGGGTTCCATGTCGGCAATACCTGCTCGGCATTGAAAAATTCCTCCGTGGAAGGAGAGAAGTTTTTCCAGTGCCGGGTGTATATTATACTTGGTGTCCGTTTATGCATTTAAATCGTTTAAAAGTGTTTTAAATGATTCGAATTTTAAAAAAAAAATTGGTAGAAAAAAGTTTTTTTTTCTTTGAAAAATATTTTTTAAAATTTAAACTTTTCAAAACGCTTTTGGACAGTCTGGATGCAGTTGAACAGTTCCATGAGGTACACACCCTCTTTAAATCTGATCGTTCCCCCTCCGGCTGTTCCATCACATTCCCGACTCTTCTAGACCTTTGGTTTTCGCAGTGGGCTTAGCCAGAAGCAACTAGAATTTTCCCCACCTCCCCTTTTTAACTTCCAACAAAATTCCTCCTCCTCATTCCATTTCTGTAAATCCAACCTCCTCTTCGTAAAAGGCATTACGTCCCAACTGCTCATTCTTCCAAATCAATTCGCTCCCTCAGGTACTCACAGAAATCCAACTGGCCTTTTTTCTTTCAACGTTGTTTTGCTTCTTGGGTTCTCTGTATAATTGTTTTTTTTGGTCTTCTGGCATCTGGGTTTTGAAGAATTTCGATTATTTTGCAGAATCTGTTGGTTTCCGGAACGGAAGGGATGAGCGCTGTAGATTCGGGCGTGTTCGATATCCACCTCCTCAATTTCCCTGACGGTATGGGGAAGTTGGTGTTCCCTTCGCGTTCAAACGAGACGCATGAGAACAAGGGCGTGTCGAGTATCCCAGCCGACATTCTCGAGACCCCCAAGCACTACACGTTCTTCATGGATGTCCCTGGTTTATCCAAGTCTGACATTCAGGTATTGCATATTCTCCATTACCTTTGCAATTGTCTGATGATTTTGCTTTGCTAAATACGATGGCTAATCTTATTAAGTTATTGGTGGGATTTAGGTGACCGTAGAGGAGGATAAAAATCTGGTGATTCGGAGCAATGGAAAAAGGAAACGCGAAGATGGGGATGAAGAAGACTGCAAGTACCTCAGGCTTGAGAGGAGGGCACCTCAGAAACTGATGAGGAAGTTCCGCTTACCCGAGAATAGCAATGTCAATGCCATCACAGCCAAATGCGAGAATGGGGTGTTAACTGTGACAATTGAGAAGCTGCCGCCTCCACCCAAGTCCAAGACTGTCGAAGTCGCCATAGCATAACAAGGAAGATGGGTTGTTGGAGTATCGAGTGGGTTGCTATTTTTGGCTTGGTAACGATGTAGATATAGTCTTTAGGATGTGTAGCGTACCAGCTTTTTAGTTTATGGCATCGACATGGGCGTTGAAAGAGTGTTTTGCATATTCAAGAAGTAGCAAGTCCAAATGTAATCGGCATTAGTCGTTTTGGTATGTGATGCCATTGGTTGCTTTTGATGTATGCACTATACCACTTTGAAAGGTAATCCACAATCCAATTAGCGCTGTTTGCTTCTATGCATTGTCCGCCTGAGTTTAGCTTCAGAAGAGAGAACTGTGATCGAGTGGTCTTACTGACCCAATAGTTTGATAAGACTAAATAACGAGGGAGCTAATCAATGAATGACGAAATTTGAACTAGACCAAACAACTGGACAGGTAGTCATCTCCTGGATATAAAGTTCAATTCGATGTTCAAACGAACAGGGCTTGAGCTTCTAGCTTTATTTTGGTTGAGTTTCAAGACCATATATTGGGACAAAAAGTCATCCTGGATACGAAGTTTAACTTTGGGCTTGAGTTTCAAGACTATACGTTTTGGTTCAATTCAATGTTCAAACCAACGGGCCTCAAGGTTCAAGACTATAAGACTATGGAGAAACAATTAAAGGTGATCGTGCTCATTAACTGATTGGGAACGGGCCAGCAATGTAAGAGAACATACAAGATCGTGGGGAAAACAATAAACGGGAATCTCATTAACTGATTGGGAACGGACGAGCAATATAAGTGAACATACAAGACCACCACAACGAGGGAGCTGCTCGGCAGCATCCCGGGTCCACACAAGACACACAACACAAAAGAAATTTAACCCATCTCTGCGTTTCTTGCATTTTAACTTACAAATACTACATTACCATTCCCCAGGCCTTACGAGTCTCTCATAAATTGAACGGACAAAATTGAACGGACATTACATCCGAAACTCCCTTCTTCAAAGACATGGTGTCATGAGGGGGCTAAAGGGTTGCCAAGGTATAGCTTTAGGAGTGAATGTGTTCTTACTTGGACTTCTTTCTCTTCTTCTTTGATGATGAGTTTTTCCTCTTGGCAGACTTGTCTTTCGGAGTAGAATCCTCATCTAACAGATGCTCATACTCTTCAAGACTTGCAAAAGGGGAAGCTCCACTTCGCCCTTTAGACTTCCGTTTCCTTTTCCCTTGATCTAATAGTACATCTTCTTCTTCATCACTTCCGTCATCTGCATCTCCTATGTCAACATCATCGTCAATGTCATCACCATCATCATCATCATCATCATCATCATCTCCCGCAGCAATATCTGATTGGACGTCAATCTCTTCATCATCGCTAACATTACCAACCAAGTCATCATCATCTTCAACGGCAACTTGATCCAAATCGTCGTAATCATAATCACCATCTGCCGCAATAGAAGGAACAACAGAGTCCAACATGTTGTCAATCTCTTCATTGTCACTCTCGTCGTCACCTTCTTCACCGCCATATAGCTCTTCAGCCGCCTCGTCCTCTGCCCCTTTCTTCTTCTTCTTTTTCTTTGGCTTCTTTGAGGAACTCATCTTGTTCATATAGAACTTGTGGAAGACAAGATCTTCCGGTGGTACATCGGTTTCAGCCAATGAGAGAATCTCTGGCCCAATCAACTGGTTGTTCATGTCAAGCTGGAGAGAGAGAGAGCTATCTCAAATGAAAGAAGAAATCTACTCTACTATGAAAAATAACAGCTGAAAGCTTCACACAAACAGGAAATCTGAAGGAAGCATCTATACTATGACTTGCCTTCTTAGAAGGTTCAATCTGGGAACCACCATGCCATGTGCTTTGCTTGGGTTTCTTCTCCATTAACTTGTCGAGGAAAGCAGTGAGTGAGAGGTCGTTTAAAGGGTTTCCATTGTACACGATATTGGCCCCTGACAGAAGGGTTCTTGCCATGGTAGCAACCGACGGGTGCACGTGTGAAGCCAGCACCGTAAGCTCCCACCAGCTTACACAATCAGCATTGCTGTTGAAACACAAAAAATAAATTAACAAGATTGTCAGAATGGAAATTCCCGGTCATAATAGAAGAGATTGAAGGGACAGAAAAAAAGAGAGAATTGGGGCCCATTTGGTTCTATTTGCCTTTTTTTCGGGGATCTTTTCATTGTTAGTATTTTCCCCCTCACATTTTGGTCAAAAGATTAGTTTTTCTGGTTTGCCGCGGGAGAGATATCGAAAATGTAAGAAATACCGGTCCATATTTGTAGATTTTGCTTATTCTGTTGTTTCCAATAATTTCAAAATCTTCTTTTTCCACTTTTCTGGTTCATCTCGTTGACACAAACACGAAAAATGAAACATATAACCAAAATAAACAAGAGTTCCACTGAAGACGAAAAGATTCTGAAGAATAGAGAAATAAGCAAAGTGAACCAAAAAAGACCCAAGTGTGAATGCACCAACTCAGCTCGCAATAAAGCTGCTGTGCGCCCCCCTAAATCGCACACAACTTCAATCCAGTTCTACAAAGGTGAAATTATGAAAGTATGCGCCCCCCTAAATCACACACAACTTCAATCCAGTTCTACGAAGGTGAAATTATGAAAGTACCAATAAGAAGGCTCCCTGTGTCGCGGGTTGTACCCTCCTGGCAATGAAGACCTTCCGACAGATACTTGAGGTTGCTGCTTAGTTAAATCAGGAATTTCTTTCATTTCCTTAACATCTTCCAAACCACCCGCAACAAGCAAGTCCTCTTCATCTGAAACATCAGTTTCCGAATCGGAAGCCGAAGAAACATCTTCCTCTTGTGAAGAATCACCATCAGTATCACTAGTACTAACAATTTTACTGGCATTATCTGTTTCACTCGATTTCGTGGGTTTTTGATCTGTGGTTTCTTCTTCAATATCTTCAAAATGCTCAACATCTTCATTAGCAGACTCATTCTGAAGCACCAGCTGCCTGTATTATAACGAGTAATGTTTTTGGAGAAGTTTCTTCTTCGTCAGCCAAGACAAGACAACTTGGTACACTACAATTATACATTCAAAAGCAGCATTACCATAGAGGGGGCCTTGCTTTAAGGACTTCAGAGAGGAGGAAAAGACATCCACAAGCATACTGAGGTGGCTGCTGGAGGGCAACCTGTCAAAGACACTAAATAGTGACCACAAAGGAAGCATGACAATATACACGACGCTTCAATCGGACTGGCATGCAGCCAGGCTAGTACGTAATATCAATCATTGCAGCAACATCATTTTCTTAGGGGACTTGAACTTTGCTCCAAACAGGGACAAAGAAAATAAATTCTAAAATGGCAGCACAAACTGATGTTGTGGGCAAGTCGAATTTCATAATGGTTTCTTGGCCTTCTAACAGAGAATAATGCACCAGATTTCAATACAAAAATTGACATGATACAAGCAGGCAAAGAAATCACAAAAAAACAGGAAGGATGGAAATTAAATAGCCGTTTAGAAGCAATTTATATATGAATTTTTTCACTTGAAATGGTTGTATACCAACAAGGTCCAAATGGTAAAAGTAGAGTTCATATACGTCCAAATCACAAACATCCAAAAGAACTGCAAAACAAAGAAGAATATATTTCATCACTGACCTGCAACAAACGTTTTGAGAAGCCTGAAATTCTCTTTAAATTGACGTCACTTTTCATAGCTCTCAATAGTAGCCCAATAAACATCTCTTCCTGATGTATGATCCAAAATTCCAAGATCAAATATTAGAAAGCGAAAGGAAGACGAAAATGACTAGTCCATACAAGAGTATAACAGCTCATGAAAATAAATCTACTCATAAGCAAAGCATTAAGCATATAATAAGTAGATGAAAAACAGGGGAAGCTAAAGGTAGGAATGAAGACAATGGCAGTATTTCAGTACATTGTCATCTAATCAGCAGAATAGCGCTCGTATCTGAAGTTGAGCAAACACAACTAAACTGTGAGAGCCCATAATGGGCTATGTGTCCCACATCACCTATGAAAGGATAATTGGTTTGATATATATGGCAATAGTTAGTAGCAGGATTCTTCTAAAATGGGTGCGCTCCCAAGACGGGAGCGCGAATCAGCGCTCCCAAGATGGGAGCTTGATGGGAGCTCGCTCCCCTTGAGACGGGAGCTCGCTCCCAACTAACATGGGAGCTTATTGGGTGGTTAAGGCAACTATTCTCTTATTCTTAAGGGAGGTATGCCATTGTGGAAATAAAAATATGAAAATCTTATCACTCAAGAAGTTTGGCAAATTGAAAATATCTAACTTCCTATAAGTACCCTTTAAGATCATGAAAATTCTCATAAGTAATCACTTTTCCTTCAATGGTTAAGTATTTAAAGATACTTTATATACGTATTTATATGAAATCTATATACGCTTCTTAGGCGCTCCCAATCTTAGGAGCTTCTAAGTGCCTCCGCTCCCGCGCTCCCGCTCCCGCTTCCGCTCCCGCTCCCGCTCCCGCTTCGTGCTACCAATACCCACCAGATATTATTAACTCGAGGTTAACCTTTTGAGCTATGTGGTTAGGCTAAGGGTTAAGCAGGTCAGTTGACGCGGGTCGTTACAATTGGTGTCACAGCACAACCCTGGCCTACATGGTGGGGGCCACCTCTAGAATCTGGTACGAGCATAGAGATGTGCTCTACAGAACCAAGTGTCACATTGTGACCACTAGGAAAAGGTTGCTAGGCCAATGCAATGGGTGCAACGAAGACGTTGCATCATAAGGTGGGGAGAATGTGAGAGCCCATTCAGTCCCACATTGCCTATGAAAGGATAATTGGTTTGATATATATGGCAATACCCACCGGTTACTATTAACTCGAGGTTAATTTGAGCCATGTGGTTAGGCTAAGGGTCAAGAAAGTCAGCTGGCGCGAGTTGTTACATAAACTCACCACAGAACAAAAAGGAATTTCTTATATATCCTTGATAAACCTAAGTATATTCAAACAAAAATGACAAACAAACTTGCCTTCGAAGAGTTCATGGCAGCTGGAAGGAGAAGCTTTGAATACAAGGCACGGAAAAACCGATCACTAACAATCTGATTTTTGGATGAGATTTTATCAAGAAGCATTAGGGCTTGAACTCCTACATTGAAGTTTTTAGAATGAACCTGCAGATTTAAATGACAATTTTCAAATTCCAATGCTTAGATTATCTCAAACCATATCTCAAGTTAGAAAAGATACTCCTAAAAGAAATGAATTAGTAAGCTCATATGCTTACCAGCTGGAAGAGCATGGGTGTTTGCACCTCAATAATGTCGTCAGCTTCATTACTAGAAACAAAAGGAAATGCTCTATTGACTCCCTGAAAAATAATCGGAAAAGGACATAAGTCAGTCTTTCACAAGTTTTGGTGCAGGAATATAGTGTAGACTCATGTAAGCAAGAAAAATATCACATCATGACAAAAACATTCCACTATTTGTCACGCTTTCTACGGTACAATTTTATAAGAAACATCGAGTTTGTTATGACATATTGACACCATCATCATACTTGTCCCCAGGAGGAAAAAGGACTTCAACATCATGCTTTGGTCCAAGTTTCCAACACACGTAATGGTGCCATAAACGGAAGAACAGAAATCAGATTACAAAATAACAGCAAGATAAGTTGCAATTATAATGGCCAACATTTGCATCACCAAGTCCCAAATTTCAAATCATTTTGCAGTTAAGCAACAAAAAACCTAGTTATCCCGTGTGGTTATATCTCAATGGATAAAAACCCCAACGCCCAAGAATATAGAGGCTCATAGACACATCACACATCCCTCAAGAGTTGAAATTGAGCCTGAAATTATAAATAGAACGCTTTTACATGAAAGAAATCTCACAAGAAGTAAGAATTCATTAAACCGGCTTTTGAGAGAGCAGCCCAAAATCATGAGCCGACTTGTGTGATATATGTATGTTTTAAGCAGAGCATCATTTTAAGCACAGAAACATTTTATTTCTTTGAACAGTAGCAATATGAGCAGAGCTCATCACAATTGAGTATTTTTTCTAGGCAGAAGCAAGAAGTCGATTATACTAACCGTCAGGAGAGCTGTTAACAATCGTGAGTCCATTTCAACATGAGATTCTGATGACTGACTGTTCACTTTACTATCTTTGGAAGAACTGGAAGCTTTCTTGTCATCCTCTTTCCTCTTTTTGTCATTCATAAGACTCCCACCAGCCTCAGAAATAAGTACCTAAGATAGGAAAAGATTAATGATCTTTAAAATTTCATAAACTTGTATGATGCAGCAGAGTAATTTACATAAATAACCACATTCCACAACAGTGATGGCCTGGTACTGAGACAGGGTAAAAAGAAATTCAAGAGACCCAATCCGGGAACACTTGCTAACACAACAAAATTTTGGACTCTCAGTACCTTAAACAGAGCAAAATAAACTTCGACCAGCCTCTTAGCCACCTTAGATCCATCTCCTCTGTGACTCAGACGAATTTGGCTCAGGAAGTTTACCTTCGTATGAGAACCACCACATTAATATAATAATGCAACAAAATGAATAGCACAGAACGAAGGAAGATCAAGTTAAAAAGTCACGAGCCTACATGCAGCAAAATAGAGCTCGGAATCAACTGCTATCAAATCAGTTAAATTAATTCAAAAGAGATGTAGCTACATGAGTTGTTAAAACAAATTTAGTGCATATGTTGTAAACCAAGGTAATTTATGTAAATTTAGAAGATACATCGTGGAATTCAAATAAAGTAACACAGTGTGTCCTGAATGATGCAGAATATGTCACATCTGCATATGGCTCCAAATAAGTTTTGCAAAGTACACCCATATCATAATGTATTCTGTAATCCCAATTGACATTTTTGTGGCATTTATCCCCCCAAGTATACTAATACAACAAAACTCGTGCTAAGGATATACAAACATGTCATAGGTGTGGGTGTGGATCTTCTTAGAAGATGATAGTCATGGAGCTGACACGACATCAGATGAAGTAGCAAGAGGAGAGATGGGGCATTGTTAGATCGAGAAAGAATGTGGCCGTCGTGGCGGTGATGATTTTTTGAATCCACCAGAGATGCCGACCATTTTTACTGCGTATATTGCATGTATAGACCTCCTTTATAGTAGGATCGGGCCATGGTGCTGACTGTCAAATAACCTACGCATAGTGTCCTGTGCTCAGGGACCAACCACTCATCCCCTTGTACTAGCGAAACTAATAACTACCAAAAATGCCATGGGTGCCAATGGGCAGCGGTTAAGGTTCAACAATGCAAAGAAGATCAAAACTTCAGTAGAATTTCACACAGTTCAATGCACTTTTAACTTGTTTCTATAAAAACATATCCAAACACGCTGATGAACCTAACCACCAACTAGAAGGGGTTGTGACACATTTCAGGTTTAAAAAAACGAATACAGGCTTAGACTTACAGCATGATACTTGGATCGCATTCCTAAATGGGGCCGAAAGAGAAAATTATCCACCTCATCAATCACCACAACCTGTACATTTAAGTGAAGTAACATAAGATGCAAATACCTGCGAGAGGACCACAACAAGATTCTACCCTATGGTACTTATAAAAGGCCCAATAAGAGGAAAGCTAGCTCTAGCAAAAACAGAGATAAGATACTTAAAGGTACATATAATCGATAAGGGAAAAACTAGCAAACGTACAAATGTATCTAAACCGAATAGTTCACCTTCATGTTCGGATGGTCAGTCAAAAGCTTTGATAAATGAAAATCGGCATTAGATGCAGCCTTATTTTCAGGATCTCCAAGCTGTTGGCAAGCACAAAATTACTATATTAGAAAAAATTATGACTGTTTCCATAAGCTTAAGGTAGAATAATGATACTATGAGGCATCTGTTAAATTTTCAAACAAAGAAAATCCAATGAGAAAATACCTTGTTAACTAGCGCAGAAAGCAATCTGCGCTCTTGCTCTGATTTACTCCGCAGCAACGTGTACATTGTCTGCACACAGTAAAAAACATAAGAAAGCTCCCAAAAAATCTTGTCTTATTATGAAAATGGGCCGGAGAAACCGTGGGAAGAACCACAATATTTACTTGATCAACAAGCATGTAATTGTGTTTTGAATAAAAAGTGTAACAATAGCAAAAAAAAGTGGGTGGTAATAAAAATATAAAGCCCTGCAGATAGAACAAAAGCGGGTGCTAATATGCATGTATATTCGATACTGAGAAGTACAAGGCATATCTGGATCACAAACCTTCAATGCTTTGTCTTTTAGTATAGGTAACATATCTCTTGAAGCTTCCTCAAGTGCAATAATAAAACGCTCATACCTGCAATTGACAAGTAAAATAATGCGATTCATGCTTCATTACAAACAGAGGTGATTGGGACGTAAGGCTCGGTTTGGTTATGTTATGCTTCATTACAAACAGACAAAGGAAAGGAAAACAAATGTTCAGAGATACCTCTGCTTTAGACATTCCTCCCAATGCCAAAAGAGCAGTAGAGAGTAACCATCTTTGGACTCTGGGAGAAGATTCAAAGGCCGCTGGAAAAGAGTCTTCAATTTCCTATCAGGTAATAGACTGCCAAAAAAGTAAAATCTTTTAAGTGCTTCATCCACAATATCTACATGCAACTTTTCTGGTCATTGTATTGAAACCATTCAGATACAAATCTAAGAGTAACCCATAACTTTCTGAATGTAAAACTGCACACACAGAGGAAATGCCCCCACTGTGCCTGATTACAGTCTAACCCAGCAAATACTGGAAATTGATCCATTTTTCATACGTTTGGGACAGCTATTCCAATTAGAAAAAGAAATATTAACGTATCTACAAAAACAAATATCAAACAAGAATAAGCGCCTATAGGGGATGTAAAGTTGGTGCCCAATTGAATAATGTTGTGCCTGCATGAGTGCACATCCTCACCAAGAGACATAAGCATGATTCGATTGTAATTTATTCCATTTACTAACTCCAAACACACATGCACACAAAACGAGAGAGAGAGAGAGAGAGAGAGAACCTTGAAATAAAGAGTTCTCTCAGTGCTTCGAACCCCGTCAGGGCATGGCGCTTTCCCACTTTTGATGTCACCATTCCTGCATCGCATGGTTGATTACATTGGTAGAAAACTCTACTATACGATGCACTAAGCTCATTCAGAATATCAACAGAATTTGGCAATGATTGACAACCAATACCACACCAGAATCAAGGGGGGATATTGAAAAAGTTCAAATGCCCCTATTACCTTTCACCACAAACCATTTCTAGAAGGTACAGAGGATAGATCCCTAATGCACCTTCAAGCTTGACATTGTGATGCAGTGATTGCAGTCCATATGAAGTGCAAGAACACAAAATCAAGACAGCGTTCGAGTAAAATGTTTCCTTAAGTTCAAGCCGAATGCATTTGAGAGCAAATTGGAACAATATATAGACAAGTTAGTCAATCTTATGTTTAGGATTTATAATAATTCATGAGCTTAATCTCTGAATAGGGGTTGTGTGGTGACAGTTCGGGAGACAGGTTGGGGGTGTTTTTTAAGGTTTTGTTGGTCTTTGACCAGTGCTTGGGTCTCGGGTACCTATGGAGATTAAGTAATTTTAATTTTCTTGTGCCCTTGTCCTTTTAATCTCTGTAATTTTGAATTCGGTGATTAATACATTTTTTTGCTGATTAAAAAAAAAAAAAAAACCTCTGAATAGGGGCTGTAGGGGTCACTTATGAGGTGCACCATGAATCAGGTTGAAGCATCTCCAATAAGCCACTACCTTTAGTTTTTCTAGGACAAATTAGGGAGCTGTTCACCTAATTTAGTTCTAGGAGTGGTTTTTAGAGCAATATTCCTAGTTTTCTACACTTCTTAGCAAAGCAACTGACAAAACCTTAGTTGCACGAAGCGGGAGCGGGGGCGGGAGCGGAAGCGGGGGCGGGAGCGTGGGAGCGAGGGAATACAAAAGCTCCCAAGGTTGGGAGCGTGTACATATATTATTAAACTAATGTAGCATAGAGTATTTACTTTAAAAGTACAGTCATTTTAGGAAGTCAAAATATAGGCCAAGTCCTCCATAAGTGTAAGAAATGGGCTAGTGTTACAATATAGGATGATTTCTTTTCAAGATATCATGACTTGGGCTAGATATATGAGTTTATCAAAGACCAAGTAATAAAGCCAAGTGATAAATCCTTGTTTTCCTATACAAAGATCATACAAAAGCTCCCATCTTTATAAGGAGTGAGCTCCCATCTCAATGGGAGCGGCCTCCCATCAAGCTCCTTAGTTGAGAGCGCAAAAGCGGGCTCCCAAGGTGGGAGCGGCACCACTTTAGGAGCTCCCTGCAACTAAGGACAAAACCAAATCTGTAATAGCCCCTATCCAACCATCAAAGTCTGTAATTTGTCAACCGTGCCACACTAGCATGGGAAATAATACCAAAAAAAAAAGAAAAAAGCAAAGGATATTGCCAAGGTTAGTATTCGCAGCACCAACCGCTACACAGCCCCCATAAACTTCTTCTTGCACTCCCATTTTACCCCACTTCCCTTAGGATGGTGGATAATGTATAAAAAGTGCGTCGATATCCTAAAAAAGTGGATTGATATCTATGAAAATGTATTGCCATTCGTCAAATATCAATGTGTATAGAAATTCTACCTTGTTCGGCACTATATGCTTATTATCCCCACCTTACTGGGTGGTGATTAGCAAGATGCATTTCTATAAATATAAACTTTATAGCATAATACTATAATAGCCTTAATAGGTACGTTGCTATTAACAACCTTGAGCATTGTACTTCTTAACTCCGTAAACATGCCTTGAGATTTTCTAGCTACAGGTAACAATTAACATGAGCGAAGAAAGCAACATGAACGAAGCAAGTAACAAAATGTACAGCTCTAGAGCTAGCTCACCGAGCAATAGAATATGATGGACAGACAAATTCTTCACTTAACCAAGTCAATTTCTACTTTCAGTTGCGAGTCTTGTGACCATGCCTAGCTCTATTTTTAGCAATATTATCCTTCTGAATTTGCAAAACCCATCAACACCTTCATCAAGTAAAGCCAATAAAGCCGATCAAAAAAAAAGAAAAGCCTATAAAACAGAGCAGTCCAATCCTGCCATTAAAACTCAACCCTTTCTCTTCAACTTCCATCCATTTCAACACAAAGTACAGCCATATAATACTAAATACGAATCCGTAATCAGCAAAAGATTTCTAAACTCATAACAACAACAAATAGAGTATACCATATAGAATGTTCTAAACCTTTTACCTAACAGAGCATCAAGCGACCTCAAATTTGCGACAGGATTCTCCCCAACCATGACCGAAAATGCAGACACCTTATCCGTCGCAGTACCGGACCTCTGCGTAGCAATCAACATCTTTATATCCCCGCTCTGCCCCCTCGACGACTCGAACTCATGCACGTACTGCGCCAACAGCCTCTCCGCCAGCTCCTTCTTCTTCGCCACCGCTCTCTTCCTCTCCTCACCGTCCAAAAAAGCCTCCACCTTCTTTTTCCCAATCACTTTCTCTTCCAATTCTGCCGCATCCGCGTGCCACACGCCCAGCGCGCTCGCCTTCATTAGAGGAAGCTTTGGCAGGTTCTTAAACCTATCAAACCCTTTCGAATCATCGGAGGCTGGGAAAACCCTAGGATTAGGTTTGGGTTTAGGACGTTCTTTTTCTTTAGTGTTGTTCTTGTTTTTGTCGAATTTTGATTCTCCTACATTGGGCTTGGGGTGTTTTGAGGGTTTGATGGGGCCGGTTTTGCGAAAATCGGAGTCGTTGAAGCCGGAGTGTGGGGCGGAGGAGGTGGAGAGGCCGATGGAGGAGGCGAAGGAAGCGACGTCGGATTTCAGGAGGTCTTCGTCGTACGTGGGTTCTGGTTTCTTTGATTTTGAAATCGCCATTGTTGTTTCAAACGAGAGAACAGAGAGGTCTTTTCTGCTCTGTTGGAGTGGTGGCGAGTCTCTCTGTACAACTAGGGTTTGAAGCAGTTGGCGGTAATACTACTACTGCTGTATTAACGAACGGGTCGTGCCCATGTCCAGATTTTATTTACGGGTTAAGTGTGCATGAATTCCCACATTATGGTGGCAATTAGAAAATAAGCGATAGTTTAAGGGGGTATATCGCAATTTTCCCATATGAACCAGCCCTAAACCTCAAGTCCAACTGCAAACTGGTACCCCTCCTGAGTCCAGGAAAAACCCTCCGAGTTCAGAAAAAAGGTACTTCTCTCTCTCTCTCTCTCTCTCTCTCTCTCTCTCTCTCTGTTTGCTGAAATTTTTACGTGTGCTAGCAGTAGGACTTGTGTCAATTTGGCATACCTTCAAACCATTGAACAACCCAATTTGGCTTTTCACAAGCTCAGCTAACATCTCGATTATGGTGATAAAAACACGTAATTGATAATCAGATACTACTAATTTACAGGTTCTATAATCTTTGTTTGTTACAAAAAAGTTATCTTCTTGCAGTTTGAGGAGATGGCTGCTGCTGCCTGGGAAACTACAGCACTAGAGTTCTTACATGTATGCTCTATTTGTAGTCATTGTCCCTCATTTTTTAGGGGTGCTGGATGTATGATTCTGTGGAGCTCAAAATTCACATGTGTTTGATTTTCATAATTGCAGGGTTCTCACAGGCAAAGTCTCTTTCTGCCAAGAAATCGGTCTATATGGAGGAATCGTGTTCTTTCAGGTAGGCTTCGCAGTCGAATCCATTCGCCAAGAATATCGACTAACTGTATTTCGTTTCGGCCTTCCTGTCAAGTAAAGGTCAGAGCTTCGGTCTCAGGGGATGTCAGCAGTGTCATAGGTGAAGAACCGAGGGAGGTTCAGATGCCTGCTGAGAAGGTTTTACATTTTTTTCGCATCCCATTGATACAAGAGAGTGCATTAGCTGAACTTCTGAAGTTGGTTCAGACGAAAATTTCGAGAAGAATAGTTGGGTTGAAAACTGAGCAGTGCTTCAATATTGGGCTTGATCAGAGTCTTTCAAGCGAAAAACTTTCAGTTCTTAAATGGCTTCTTGGTGAAACTTATGAGCCAGATAATTTAGGTACTGAGAGCTTTCTTGATAAGGAAAAAAAGTCAGGGTCGACTATGGTTGTGATTGAAGTTGGACCCCGGTTGTCCTTTACAACAGCATGGTCTGCTAATGCTGTATCTATTTGCCGAGCATGTGGGTTGAACGAGGTAACTAGAATAGAAAGATCAAGAAGGTACTTACTTTACATCGAGGCTGAAAATGGTTCATTGCCAGATCAACAAGTTAATGAGTTTGCTGCAATGGTGCATGATAGGATGACTGAGTGTGTGTATTCCCATAAGCTCACATCCTTTGAAACAAGTGTGGTCCCTGAGGAAGTTCGATCTGTGCCAGTTGTGGAGAGGGGACGCGAGGCGCTGGAGGAAATTAATCTTAAAATGGGGTTGGCGTTTGACGAACAAGATTTGGAGTATTACACTAAGCTTTTCAGAGATGACATCAAGCGAAACCCTACAACCGTTGAGCTCTTTGATATTGCACAGTCCAACAGCGAGCACAGTCGGCACTGGTTTTTTACTGGGAAAATTGTTGTTGACGGTCAACCGATGGGTAGGACTCTAATGGAGATTGTCAAGAGCACTTTGCAAGCAAATCCTAGTAATTCCGTTATCGGGTTCAAAGATAACTCAAGTGCAATTAAGGGTTTTATGGTGAAGCAGTTGCGACCAGTTCAGCCTGGCTTGACCTGTCCACTGAACACAAGCCCTCGCGATCTTGATATCTTATTTACGGCGGAGACCCACAATTTTCCGTGCGCAGTGGCTCCTTACCCTGGTGCTGAGACTGGTGCTGGAGGTCGCATCAGAGATACTCACGCGACTGGAAGGGGGTCTTTTGTTGTTGCATCTACGGCTGGTTATTGTGTTGGGAATCTTAATATGGAGGGGTCTTATGCGCCATGGGAAGATCCATCATTCTCGTACCCATCAAATTTGGCTTCTCCTTTGCAGATCCTCATTGATGCGAGCAACGGTGCATCTGACTATGGGAACAAATTTGGAGAGCCCATGATTCAGGGTTACACAAGAGCTTTTGGAATGAGGCTTCCAAACGGGGAAAGGCGAGAATGGTTGAAGCCCATCATGTTTAGTGGAGGAATTGGGATGATTGACGACATCCATATATCAAAAGGAGAGCCTGACATTGGAATGCTAGTTGTAAAGATTGGAGGGCCTGCATATCGTATAGGAATGGGAGGTGGCGCTGCATCAAGCATGGTTAGTGGCCAGAACGACGCTGAGCTGGATTTCAATGCTGTACAGCGTGGGGATGCAGAGATGGCACAGAAATTGTACCGTGTTGTTCGTGCTTGTGTTGAAATGGGAGAGAAAAATCCAATCATTAGTATTCATGATCAGGGTGCTGGAGGAAACTGTAATGTCGTTAAGGAAATAATATACCCAGAGGGTGCTGAGATTGATATTCGGGCAGTTGTAGTTGGTGACCACACCATGTCTGTTTTGGAAATATGGGGTGCCGAATACCAGGAGCAGGATGCGATATTGGTGAACCCTGAAAGCCGTGGCCTTTTACAATCAATCTGTGACAGAGAAAGAGTCTCCATGGCTGTTATTGGGACAATTAGTGGTGAAGGGCGTGTTGTTTTAGTAGACAGCAAAGTTATAGAGAGGTGTTGTTCCAATGGACTCCCTCCACCACCTCCAGCTGTAGATCTTGAGCTGGAGAAAGTGCTTGGGGACATGCCTCAGAAAACTTTTCTGTTCCATCGCGTGGTTCATACACGGGACCCCCTCGTCATTTCTCCTGGGATAACAGTGATGGATGCATTGAAGAGGGTGCTCAGACTTCTTTCTGTTTGTTCAAAACGGTTCTTGACCACCAAGGTTGATAGGTGCGTAACAGGCCTTGTGGCGCAACAACAAACTGTGGGTCCCTTGCAACTTCCTCTTTCTGATGTTGCTGTTATAGCACAAACTTACAGCGATTTTACTGGAGGTGCTTGTGCAATTGGAGAACAGCCAATCAAAGGCCTTCTGGATCCAAAAGCAATGGCTCGACTAGCTGTAGGAGAAGCAGTCACAAATCTTGTTTGGGCGAAAGTTACCTCGCTTTCTGATGTTAAAGCTAGTGGGAATTGGATGTATGCTGCCAAACTTGATGGGGAAGGAGCAGATATGTATGATGCTGCCATAGCTCTTTCAGAAACCATGATTGAGCTTGGAATTGCGATTGATGGTGGAAAGGACAGTCTTTCAATGGCAGCCCATGCATCAGGGGAGGTGGTCAAGGCTCCTGGAAACCTTGTAATCAGTGCCTATGTTACTTGTCCTGATATAACCAAAACAGTGACACCAGATTTGAAGCTTGGAGATGATGGTGTGCTGCTTCTCATTGATCTGGCAAAAGGAAAACGGCGTCTTGGTGGGTCTGCTCTTGCTCATGTTTTTGACCAAGTTGGGGATGATTGTCCAGATCTTGATGATGTTTCTTATCTTAAAAAAGTATTTGATGGTGTTCAGGATCTTCTTTCTGATGAGCTGATCTCTGCTGGTCATGATGTTAGTGATGGCGGGGTCATTGTCAACTTACTCGAGATGGCATTTGCTGGGAACTGTGGAATTCGCCTGGACTTCACCTCAGCAGATAATAGCCTCTTCCAAATGCTTTTCGCAGAAGAGCTTGGTGTTGTTCTTGAAATTAGCAAGAAGAACTTTGACGCAGTAATGGGAAAACTAAGCAATGCTGGTATTTCTGCTGAGATCATTGGACAAGTAACTGCTGAACCCCTAATAGAGTTGACGTTTAATGGGATAGGTTATTTGAATGAGAAAACTTCCGACCTCAGGGATATGTGGGAAGAAACCAGTTTTCAGCTCGAAAAGTTCCAAAGGTTGGCATCTTGTGTGGATTTAGAAAAGGAAGGGCTGAAGAGTAGGCATGCACCATCTTGGGCACTGTCCTTCACTCCAAGTTTTACAGATGAGAAATATATGACTGTTACTTCAAAGCCGAAAGTAGCTGTGATTAGGGAAGAGGGTAGCAATGGGGACAGAGAAATGTCTGCTGCATTTTTTGCCGCTGGATTTGAACCATGGGATGTCACTATGTCTGACCTTCTCAATGGGGTCATTTCTCTCCAAGAATTTCGCGGGGTTGTGTTTGTTGGGGGTTTTAGCTATGCTGATGTGCTTGATTCTGCAAAAGGTTGGTCCGCATCTATTCGATTCAATAAGCCTCTTCTAAAGCAATTTGAAGAATTTTACAAGCGACCGGATACTTTCAGTCTTGGTGTTTGCAATGGGTGCCAGCTCATGGCTCTATTGGGTTGGGTCCCAGGCCCAGAAGTTGGAGGCGTGTTTGGGGTCGGTGGGGACCCATCACAACCGAGGTTTGTGCATAATGAATCTGGAAGGTTTGAATGTCGGTTCACTAGTGTGACAATAAAGGACTCCCCAGCTCTAATGTTCAAAGGAATGGAAGGAAGTACCCTAGGTGTATGGGCTGCACATGGTGAGGGACGGGCCTATTTTCCTGATGGGGGTGTCTTGGACAGGGTACTTGGGTCAAACTTGGCTCCTCTGAGATATTGTGACGACGATGGGAAACCAACAGAAGTCTACCCTTTCAATCTGAATGGATCTCCCTTGGGAATTGCTGCGATTTGTTCTCCTGATGGGAGGCATCTTGCCTTGATGCCTCATCCGGAGCGATGCTTCTTGATGTGGCAGTTCCCTTGGTACCCAAAGCACTGGAATGTGGACAAAAAAGGCCCAAGCCCGTGGTTAAGGATGTTCCAAAATGCTAGGGAGTGGTGCTCTTAAGGGGTCTAGTTAAGATTTCTGATCAATCATGTACCGGTGTTCTAATGCGCTGTTTCTGGAAAGCAGTCTAGCAACTTCAGAGGGATGGTTTTGTTTTCTCATTTTAAACTTTAATGGCTCATGGGTTTTTTCGCTTTGGAGGTGGATTAAATTTTGGATCTCGAAATTATTTTTGGTCATGCGGTGCTTGAAAAGTGTTTGACATAATCAGTCGACTTTATTTATTTGCTGAAAATACAGAAAGAGCTTGGATGAAGAGAAGAAGATAGGATTGTTAAGAAATAGTTGTTTTCAGCATTTTTGTCCCTTTTTGTTGTTAAACTTGTTATGAAATGCTTGCTACCTTAAAGCGTAGTTGATTGGGGAGAAATTTCAATGCTTGTCCTGGAAATTATCTTTATCAGTCACAGTTTTTTGATAATTTGGTCGAGGAGTTCTATTGCGCATCCAACATGCTTATGAAATGAATATGCTGTTCATGTATGATTCAGTGGAAGGACAGTATATATTCTTTTCGAAGTAAAAAAAAAAAAAAAACTGCAAAATCTAAACCCATTTAGTTGTCCATTCCCTTTACCTAGAATTAGTTTTCTGTGTCCAGAAAGCCACTGATAAATCTCTGTAGCTGTTACTACTCCCAAAATCTGATAGCATGAACCTTTTAATATTACTGCAGTGCTTACATAAGACATAATTAGAACAAGGTTATTACACTTCGAGGTGAACAATTTTAAGTTAATGCAGAGGAAAATTGTAATTAGTGCAACTAAATATTTACAAGGTCGATAAACTCGAAAGAAACCAATTAGCTATTGCTGTCTACTCAGTCGATGATAAGGTTAAATGCTGCAAATGTACAAGATTTGAACATGTTATGGCCAATTTTTCTCGTGTAATATATATTCTGTTGAGAAATCCACACGCATCCTTTGGACGGGGGTAGATTGAATGATATGTTGTCGGCAATAAATAAAAATCTTTGAGCAAAACTTCAGTGGAACATCGTCTCTCCGTAGGTAACCCATTGCACGAAGCTATCGGAAAATCCGGCAAGAATCTCTGAGTTCTGTGCAGCACAATTATAAGCAAGGATCGTTACAGCATGTTTTTCTTGACAAAAAAGTTTAAATACACAACGTAAACAAACAAGGTATAAGGAGAAAGGATGAGAAATGTTTCAGATTGTTAAAGTCACCATGAAATAACAGTGCTGAGAGTAACATTCAACAGGTGACTGACCTTCATGCTGGACCCAGATGCACTGGCAGAAGCACTTGATTCCGTCTCAAGTCCAGTTAAGACACTATTCCACGACATACCGGCTTTTATGAGTGTAGATCTGCAGCCAAAAAAACAATAGTTCAAACCACAGGAACCAGGATATTGATTAAGCTTTCAAGAAATATTGAATGCGCACTCATTGAACAGCGTTCGTGTCATGTCTAGCGATAATGCAATCTATCAATCATCCTTTACACTTTGGCCATCAATATGCTAATTTTTCGACCTTTTCTTTTTTGAAAATGCAGAAAACAATAAATCAGCGTGTTCACATCAACGGAAGATGGCAATGACTGCAAACAAATGAATATGGTGAAGTAATATTTTTGCTTCTATTCCTTCTGCTGCATAGCAAATGCTGGTTAAATAAATATGCGAAATGATATAATAGTCAAGTACAGACAGGAGCAGAGAATGCATCTACATTGATGTAGTGATGCAAGTCATAGCCACAATGAAAATAAGATGTTGTGTCGGTTGTGTCAGCAGTTAAAACACGGAATAACTCTCTTCATGCAAGCTTATTCAGGAGAGCTTTCTGAGAATAACTATTAAAAATCACCTTTCATATGCTTCTTCTTCACTTGAATTTTCAGAT
The DNA here is from genome assembly GCA_014282245.1 of Rhododendron simsii. Classification (NCBI taxonomy): domain Eukaryota; kingdom Viridiplantae; phylum Streptophyta; class Magnoliopsida; order Ericales; family Ericaceae; genus Rhododendron; species Rhododendron simsii. The sequence continues at coordinate 33,531,525 of CM024960.1, forward strand.
GAAGAAAGCCAATCTTCGTCAAAAAAATTTGAACAGTTTGATGAATCCCGATGTTCATTTAGATGGATAGGATCACCTTCTAGATATCGGTCCAGCTGTGGAAAAATCCTCAGAGAAGATACTGAGGGAGGATACCTATAAAAACAGCCAATGAATTACGTGAATGGTGAAAATATTTAAGACCATAAATGTCAGATGCCTGACAACTTTCTTTAACTGCATCTCCCTTGGCCTGAGGATTTTTTATTATAATATCATAAAAAATGATACGATAAACAAGATCAACTCCTTTGAAAATGATGTATAGAATGAGAAATACAGGTCATAAAACCTGTGCCTATGCCATGCTAGGTTACAATATTTGAAGCTTAGCATTACCACAGTCACTATCAAGTATCAATAATAAAGAAGCTCCTCCGGGTAACAAAACTATAAATTGTAATGCAAGTGCACCTGGGATAAGATAGTTCTCTTTCACCAGTTGAAATTTCTGGTGTCGACTCTGAAAGTCCCCTTTCACCACCTTGTGTCATATCAGGCAAAGGATTGTAAGGATTGTAGTTATGTTCCTTCTGTCCAACATCAGTGGCTTCCATAGGTGAGTTGTTTTCACAAAGGATGTTGCCCTCTGATAGAGACCTCTTTAAAATTGACCTAAACAAAAAGAATGCACACTCATCAACTGTTTTTAAAAAAAGCCTCATTTTGTGTCTACATAAAATAGAAATCACCGGTGGATTGTTGCCAATACATCCATTCTATACTGATATACCCGGGCCTTAGAATGTTGAGATGGATGTGTGGCAAGACTTTGCGAGATAGAATTAGAATTGAAAGGGTACACTGAGAGAAGATAAGATGAGAGAGAATAGAGTAAGGTGGTTTGGACATGCCCATTGACGATCACTCAATGCAATAATTAGGATGTGTGATACGCTTAAGGTAGATGGTAGCACCAAGGGAGGAGGTAGATGGTAGCACAAGGGAGGGTAGACCAAAATGGACTTTAGAGGCGGTAGATCAAAAATACCTAAGCTTCTTGGATATGACGGATACAAGGCTCTGAAAGAACTCAATGGAGACAACGGATTCATGTAGCCAACCCCTATTGACAGGGACTTGAGGCTCGGTTTGGTTTTCGTAGAAGGGATGTATACCCTTTAGTGCTTTTAATATATTCCTGGTAGAGAAGAGGAGGAAATTGCTGTCTACTTGGCATCAACAAGGCACAGATGCGCATTTGCTATCCAAAGGGTTAATGGAACTCATGCATTACAAGGGAAAGAAGAAAACTGTGTCTCTGTGTGTGTGTGTGTGTGTGAGAGAGAGAGAGAGAGAGAGAGAGAGAGAGAGAGAAGCATTTTCTCCAGTAGATTAACACGAGTCTACCAAGCTCTTAAAACAAATCATCTACTTCAATTTCCTTCTTTCGGTTTTCCTCTATGAATACTAACAGGTTGTTACCCTGTTTAGAATACTGACATTATGGATGTATTGACAAAACGATCACACTACAAAAGAGGTCATACCTTGAACCTTCATCTGCAAAATTAAAACTAAGCCTTCCAATACTGTAATACTGGTCTGAATCCATCTCCCAAAGCGCTGGCTTACCCTGACACGGCTGGAAATGGCCCAAGAACCTGCTCAAATATTGATCAAAATGCGCATCCTAAGTTAAGAACATGAAATTACAATTACAACAACTGCTGATAATTGCAAAATTATGATACACTAAAGAAAAGCAGATTTTCACGCAACCACTATTTACCGCCGTGCAAACATCACATCTTGATTACCAATGAGTACACGAGGATGCAATGTAGAAATGCCTAATCTTCTGCTAAAGAAACATTCACGTTAGTTACAGTGAGGTGGGGAATCATCTAACTTACACATTGATGGCGTCTTGCTTTTCAGGATCCACATAGGCATTATTGTAGTATCGCTGTAGATTTGTGAAGAACTCTTGGGATTGAGTAGCCGCTTTCCACTGACCTCTGCTCTCCGAGAATATCTGTTTAGCATTACGGAAGTAAAAGAATTAGTAGAAGCCTTACGAAACTCAACAGCAATGCACCAAGAAACATTCAAGGACAACCTTAACAGCAAATTATCATGTATGTATAAAACCACGAATACATCTGGAACGAGACGCATGACAGTGAAGACATGATTCAAGGCACTTACGTTATTTAGAAAACATACAGAAAAGACCAATTTCAACAGCTTCCTTTTATTTAGTTTGTTTTTATTTGTCGATGTACAGGTTCTCCATGAAACATCATGCTTGTATGGTGGTCGTTCTCATCCAAACAAGTTCATTCCTGTCAATAATTTTGTAACCATTGTGCTCAACCATGAAAATAGACAAGTACTTACACACACCACACAGGGAATCATACTACGTCAACAGATCAATGTTGCAGGAAACAATGTTGGCCAAGTTGTATAATCGGGCAAAATGGATTTTTGCCATATGATTCTGCAATCTATCCAATAGCAATAAATACTTCTACAAGCAAAACATATTACTTTGACGCACATACCATTTGTGTTGAAACAATAGAAAAAAATCCACTGGTACCCTACATTAGAGAGCATCAAAAGTATAAATGTGTAATGGGTACATATGGATTTGACGCGACACTCCCCTTTCATTTTTACAAGTTAAAAACACAAGATCAGGATTCCAAATATTCACCAACAAAAAACAGAAAGACCTCATCATACAGATAAAGGATACAAAGTTACGAACCACCACTCCACTATGGCTTTAGATGTGAGTCATGTGGATGCTCTCTCTCTCTCTCTCCTTTGTGCTTCCATCTACAAATTCAAATATTTCCAAGCACGATCATTGAGAAGGGTTACCTTATTGTGTGCTACGGATCCACCATATTGCAGTGCAAGTGTGTTACCCATTGTCTCATAGAGCTTCATTAAATCCGCCCCCAAAAGGGAATCCTGGTCAATATTTGGGCTTTCTATGAAACCCAAAGCACGGAGCTGATACCCAAGAGCAACCAACCCATAAGCATATTGAGCAACATTTGTGCGATCTAAACAGTCTATGCAATTGGTCCTTAGGACCCCACTTTGAAACATCAGAGGCTTGACAATGTGATTTCCAGCCGCATCTAGGCCACTACTGTCATGTCTCGTTTCCCTGTCAACATCCTTTGGAGTATGATAAAGGTTCTGAATAGAACAATCGCCTTTTTCACTGTTCCTGCACCAAATGTGTTAGTAGCTAATCAGAATCCATAAGCCAATGTAAAAGGGTACGTGACTAGAAAATACAGCCCAGAGAATTCTCATGTATTAAGCATTTGCCTTTTTGCTCTTCCCTTTTTCCCCCCTATTGCAAGTTAAAAGGCAAGGGTGCAACTAGCTAAGTTCAAACTTCTAGAGTCCAAGAGAATCTGATATAGAAAACCAGGCTGGGAAAATCTTCATACTATATCGTTAACCTGCTAATAATAAACTGGTTACAAGTTGCACAGGTTGTTCTCAGTTTAAGAAAGGTCCAAGCAAAAGACCTATGAGAATGGAGAACTTATAGCAAGGCAATCAGGTCTACCAGGATTTGAGGTGCTGATTTAAACTCAGGCTTACATAGGAGCAAAGAAAAGTCCTTATAAACATTACCATGCTTCCTCTATCTTTTCCAATGATATTTTCCACTCTTACTATAACTGTTAATAGATAATGGTCATCATCATTGACAACGTTAAATAGATGGGCAATAGTACAATTTTTTTTTTTTGACCAGCGATGGGCAATAGTCATTTGAACATCATCAATACTAAATGCAATATAAGAAAAACAAATCATAGCAACTAGGCCGCCAAGATTAGGCTATGATTGTGAGAGGTCAAGATTATGCCTAATGCAACCTTAAGATCTGGTAGGAACATTTCACGGAAAACAAAAAAAAAATCTAGAGTTTTCTCCTTTGGTAGGTTGTCTCAGTCAGCCCGAGTCAACCAAATTCAAACCAGGCATGCGAAGATAAGTAAACCAAGTATCATCAATCTGAAATAACATTGACATCAACCTTGCCAAATGGTATGATACGCCTGTTAAACTTATATGCTCAGAAATTAATATACACATTGTAAAATAGAAGGAAATTAATGGGTAGCAAGCCATAAATGAAGCTTCCTCCGTTATACTTACTCAAAGAATGACAAATTTAGTAATCCCTCGGTGCATGAAGGTGCTGCTACTTGACAATAAAAGAAGCCTGTTAAGTTCAATGCATCTGCAGTCACTTTGCGTAAACGCGACAGCACATCGGTTGATTTACTGGAAAAAGAATCAGGTATCATTCACACAATGATATTGGTAATACTGCTTCCAAAACTTGGAAATCTGCAAGAAGAAGCACGTGTACCTTTTAGAGTATTTGCTCAGATCCCAGTGACGGAACTTCAAGCGATTCTCCTCCGTTAAGTCTTTATTAATGAAAGCAATTGCATTGGCAAACTCTGCCCGCAAAATAGATTCACGAGGCTTCTTCTCACGAGTCTTTGAACCATAAATGATCACAACCAATGAAGTGAGGGAAACAAAAATGGATTCAGAAACATATCGTGACCAGCATGAAACTACTACAAGTGGTCCATCAGTCAATGCAAAAAAGCCTACCTTTATCAAACTCAACACAATAATTGGATTTCCATATCGTTTGACAAGATTCTCAAAGTGAAGTCTAGTGGCATGGTACTCATTGTCCTTCTTTGATACTGGAAATAAAAAGAGCTGTCAGCAAAACGCAATGGAACATTCCATCTTTAATTTTACAGTTCAGTGTGGCTAAATCATACATATGATCTCTGGTTTAATGTTCAATCTTGAAGTTTCCTGTGACCAGAAAAGCGGTATTGAACCTCGGTTCTGCACAACAGCACTTATTTGCATCAGGCATCCTTCAGGAGCATCTTCACACACAATCTGTTCTGTCTCGACATCATTAGCTACTCGGCCCTTCTCATTTACACCTCGTTTCAAATATCTGCACCAGAAAAAGAAAATCCGATACAAGAGTCAGCTAAGAAACGTCTTGTAGAAGGATGGCAAATCTACCTTTTAAGTAAACTAGAAATAGCAAGACCTAGTAGCATTATAGGGTGTGCTTGTCCCCATTAAGTCCAAACACAACATGCAGGACTCAGAAGTATGCAACATCCACAATAATGCTAGACACCGGCGCCTTGTTTAGAGCACATAGCCATTTATCTCATAAAGGAAGCATGCTTTACGTAGTCCAAAAGCCAAAATATTCAAACCTTGTTCCAGCATAATGACGTGATCGTCGAGCAATGAGTGTCAGCTTGAAGTCCCTCCCAGACACTGAAAGTTTGACCTGGTATTACAAAACATGGAATAATGTTTACATAACATTCAAACACGATTATAAACAGATTAATTTGTTGAAAAGAATTAAGAATACTTGAATACTTCCAATATGTAACCATAAACGTTACAATAAGTACACTTGAACCATGCAGAACATGTGCTCATTTTCCTTTTTGGTAGAAACAATGATTTTTCATTTTCATGTACCATGAAGCTAGCTAAGGCTATCCATGAGGAGGATAAGAAATGAAGTGTGTACCTGATTATTGGCGTTGCACCAAGTTACATTCTTAATACAAGTAGACTCAGGTTACATCCAGTTTTTTATTTTTTAAGATCATAGGTTTTTGTTACACAGTCAAACTATACCACTGACAGGTGTGCCAAGTAGAATAAGAAACAATGATGGAAGGAAAGACAACAACATGATGCATGCCCACAACGATTATTGCTTTCAAAGTTGGGATAAAAGCAGTCTCCAACATTAATAAAATAGGCAAAACAAATATATATATATGTATCTTAAAATGATGAGTAGTCTACTTATGTTCCAAATATATATAACCTGGCAGTACCAAAAAGGAAACAAATACCTGTTTGAAGAAGCCATATACCAACGCTATAGTCCACAAAGTATTTTTGAGGTGATTCCGGATTCCACGAGTCAAAAACTCATTCCAGACAAACATGTTTTCGTAAAGGACTTGTCCAGCCTCGTGATGACATAAGTTCTTCTGAACACCATGCATGACATGATAGGAGTAGCTAAAGAAAAAGTCCTTTGTGAGATCCACTGATTGTAGAAGCTTCTTGTATCTAGGCCACGAACAGAGAAGACAAAGGCAAAGAAAATAAGTACAAATTCATTAACTGATCAAAGAGGAACTGGAAATTGAATTAATACGATTTGTAGAATCAAACCGAAAAATGTAAGTAAACAAGATATAAACTTTCCCCCTGAAACCCAGATGATGATAGCTTGTCTCATTCAACAAGATATATTTACATAACATCAGCGATGAAGTTTGCCCTGTACATTTGCAGAAAATAACCACTCTATCGACAATATTATCTAGAGAGAATGCATGTGGTGGCATTTTATATATCTCTAATTGCTGTATTCTTCACTGCGCCGTTTTAAGGAAGAACAATAACTACCAAATGAAACACAGTATTTCTTTCATGTGAACAAAACCACATTGTTGATGTAACACTGAAGGGCGTATCTGCAAGAATAGCATAGAGATTACCTCCACAGTGCAGAACTTGTTTATTATCAAAAGACAATGTCCAAACTCAAGAATCAAGACTACTCGCTAAAAAAGGAATACAATTGATTAAAAAGATAAAACAACCACATTGGAGGACAATTCATCTACATACAAATAGATATATGTATTTCCGAATTCGGATAGCGCAAGTCTCCTTAGAAGTACCAGGTACATTTCACATTTACATGCAGAATTGACAAAAGACCTGTTCTCATTCATAGAATAACCCATATTTGCTCGAATAGTAGAATTCGGAATCGGAATCATCTCTTTCTTGGTAATGGCGTATATTGCATGCCCACTGATTGTGCCAATCTTCCTTCTTTTTGTTATAAGCAGCATGTAGCATGCTCCCAAGAATTTTATGAAGCCTAAAATAAAATAATACAAATGAGATTTACCGTGATCATCATAAAAGCTTGTGAAGGTAGATAAACAATGTAGCTACGGCATACCAACAATTCCGTAACAAATGGTGACAAATTTTAGCCCACCCGTTGACTTGTTTCCTTCATGTACTCGTCTAAGCAGGTCAGAGCATTCAACTTCAGAGTATGTAGCAGAATCTTCAAGAATGTTCAGCTCAGAAGGCTCTAATCTATCAATCTTCAAGACTCTCCAAATTTTTCTGCTCTTTTCCCACCCAATCATGTAGAAATTCTATTGCAAGTAAATGGCACACATTAATGAGATGCTATAGCGGAATAAATTGAAACACAAAGGATTAATCTACAATTTCAATAAGTTTCCAGAGAAAAAATTAATGAATCAATGCAAAACAAATGCAATCCAAAAAAGTATAGCAACAGTAACTAACGATCATACTACCATTCATATCACAACAAAAAAGATAAGAAAAAGCATGGGAAAAAAATAATTCCCCAGAGAGAAAAATTGTCAATACACTAATAATTGCATATCCAATGATGTTTTGGTAATACGCTCAGCAAAGTCCACATCCAGGAATGAATCTACTGGTGAATCAGCACAAACAAGCTCAATGAAATTAATTACAGTATCATGGCATGATGAGAAACAAGGAAACTTGGGTTCCTAAATGAGGTTGACAAAACAACCATATACAATTGGGACGACCGGATGAGTAGGGTGATTGCATTCAGTACAAAACTCCTCAAAACTCAAATTTCGTTGTCTTCCCCGATCTTTAATCGTTCCAGTTCGGTCATCATGATGTCTGATTTGTTATTTTCTGGGTTCACTCCACCTTCTCCATTTTCTTAGTGTAGGAGTTTTCAATTGTGGCATCCAGTGGAAGTCCTTCACAACACCCCTACAGACTACCAAAGAAAAGCTCATTCACTAAGATCAAAGAAAGAAAGAACCGAGAAATTAAAATTACCACATGGAAAGGTATATCGCGTAGTTAACTAAACTGTTCACATCCATAATTTGAACAAGCAATCCCCAAAAACAATGATATTAGTTTATCAATTGCCCCAAAAGCTTAAACTTTTAGAGAAATGGACCCACCAACGTATATCAAACTATTCAACCCTCTACCTCGCGCACAACCAGTCTTGCACATGGAGATACAAATACCCATAAATAGAACAAAACAGAATACGAACGGGAACGGGAACGGGAACGGGAGAAACATAGTACTTTCGGAGAGACATGAAACCAAAACCTCTGCATCTCTTATAACATCTTAATCTACCAATTAGCAAAAATGGACGCAAGAGTATGCAATTCGGAACACATACCAATCAATAAGCGATACGAAACACATACTAAACAGTGCCGAATCCAGGACGTGACCAAAGAAGAAAAAGCTTCCAATAACAATCACTACCTTAACAGATGTGTGTTTTTAAACAGCTGAGAATAAACAAAAGACCGTTTAAAAACGTACCGAACGAGTCTCGTAGAGCTTGAAATTCTTCAAACAGGGAGAACTCGATTTGGCCTCATTATCTGTCGCCATAGCTCAAATCCAGAGCCTCAAAAGAGCAAAGGATTCCCGGTCAAATTAGCCCAAAAACCTTGCTTTGTTGCTTCAAACACATGAATTACTCTTTGCCAATGACTTCGCCGCGGAAAGAAACTTGAAATCGTGAGACATACAAACGAATATACAGTGACATTGATACATAATAGCTTATATGCACAAGTGACTATTTGATATTCGATACAGTTTTTACATGTTCTGTTGAACTACTGCCTATTGCTAGATACATAAGCTCGGAAAAATACAGAAGACTATATAATATACGTATTTAGTGGTGTTTGTGCAGCAGAGATCGAAACAGATACGACTGAGAAGGTCTCCGTTTAGAGAGAGAGAGAAAGAGAGAGAGAGATTCAACCACACACAACAACAAAGAAAGACGAAAGAAGGAATTGTGAATTTCCGAAGCAGCCTAGTTTCCCAAAAAATACACCTTGACTTTTTATTTTTTCAATTTAAATTTTTTTTGAGGGCATTTGTTAATTTTGGGTCGAGGATTCGTTGTTCAGCTTGACGAGAGGAATCGAAAAGGAAAAACACTATAAAGTTTACCCAAATATTTTAAGAAATATCCAACAAAAAATACAAAAAGACAAAAGTTTGACACAAAACTAAGAATTACAAAAAAAAATTGAATAAGAACAAAACAAAAAAAAGTCCAGAATTTTTTGGGGAAACTAGGCCAACAACTTGGAAAAATCAAGATCAGTTTTATTTCTTGAAAATGAACAACGATCAAAGAAATTTAGAAGTAAACAAATTAAGTAACTAAATAAACAAGAAGAAAACTTTACAAGTTAAGCAAAATTAACAAATTAACAAACAAATAAGCAATTTGTAGCCAAATTAACAAGTAGTAACCAACTAAAAGCTAAGCAAAACTTTCTTATTATTCTTTGTTTTGTTTATTATTCTTATAGGAGTAAGTATTAAACCAAAGTAATGTAAGCCCTCAAGTTACACCATTGAACCAACTCTATTTTTCCTTTTTCTTTTTTGATAAAAATTGAGAAAACTCAAATTCATCTATTTTCTTGTTGAATAGGATTACAAGTCATGTCTCAATAATATTTTTGGCCGGATACCACAGTTAGGTGAGTTCACGCTATATTTTCCATCTTCAAATAAATGAGTTGTCTTTTATATATATATATATATATATATATATATATATATATATATATATATATAAGATGTGTTTTTTTTTTGGGACTAAATACCGAAAATACGTAAACTCACAATAATGTCTTTCCGGAAAAAACGAGGTGTTTGGTGCTTGTTTGGTATTTTTCTGTGGGGGCCGTGGGGACAATTTTCAATTGCCAATGTCTATTTAAAATAATACTTCCATTGTCCACTAGGAAATGGCACCAATATTCAAAATGGAAAGAAAACATGGAAATGATCACAACCATAATACGAATATACTCTTATATGCCTTTGTCGTGATTTTCCTTTTTAACTACCTAATAATGAGCAAATTCTGTGGATTACCATAATACGAATATACTTATATGCCTTTGTCGTGATCTTCCTTTTAACTACCTAATAATGAGCACACTCTGTGGATTTGGAATCAAAAAGACATATACATACGTACTATTAGGGGTGAGAAAAAATTTGTTAAACCGCGAATTCAGTCCAAACCAATCCAAACCGGAAGGTTTTTTTTCGATTTTTTAGTAGTATGGTTTAAAAAAATTAGAATCTGCATTATATGGTTTGGTTTATGAATTCACGTTCATGGTTATGATTCCAAACCAATCCGAACCGTATAATATATATAGTTTAATTATGATTCACCAAATAAATATGGAAGACTTAGTCAACTATTTTCCCGATTTATTGATCTTATTAAATTCACCGCAATATTTAGTTTTTTTCTTACCTGTCAAGATAATTTAGACTAAACTTCTATATAAAACGATTCACAACTCTTTCCTAATTTTCTATGATTATTAATTTATTGTACACAAAAAGAATATTGGATCACTACTTTTTGAAGATAATAACTTAGTTCAAAGAAAATCTTGGTTTAAAACCAAACGGTTTGGTTTGGTTTGGTTCTATGTATTTTGTGGGTTGATTTGGTTCTCCAATTTCATAATTCGTAGGTATTGGTTGATTATTTGTTTACTATAAAACCAAACAAATCCGGACCATGTTCACTCATACATACTATACCAGTGATTTCATTTTATTTCTTGGAGATAATTTTCGAATCGAGTCCCCAAATTTTGTACTTGTATTTTCACATACTTTTGTAATACGCCTATTTGAAGTTAAAGTTATCAGTTTTTCCTCTATGAATTATGTGAAAGGCCTCATTTCAAAAGTTTGCTCGGGGCCTTCGAAAACTCAGAACCGCTCCTCTAATATCATTAGAGGTGTGTTTCGTATTCCACTAATTAAAAAAAATATTAAAAAATAAGAATCTCAGTAAAACGAGACCTAAGTTTTATTGAAATAAACCCCCAATGATTTGGTCACTCGAGCATGATATGCAAATACTATTTGTCCTCTATGATGGGGTGATTTGGATTAAAAAGTGGAACAATAACTTCATCTTTTTTGTCTTTATTTTAAAAAATTAGCATTCGTTTGTTTTGCATTAAATTTTTATGACTTATTGACTTGTCTCAGTGAGAGGAATCGAAAAAGTAAAAACATTTTATCGAAATTCATAATTTTTTAAAAAAAGACAAAGATAAGTAAAAAAAAGTTGTCTTACTGATTTATTTTTGTCTTTATTCAAAAAATTATGAGTTTTGATCAAAAAATTTTACATTTCCGATTCCTCTCGTCAAGACGAATTAATAAGTCACAAAAGTTTAACGCGAAACAAACAAATGAAAAAAAAATTTGAACAAGGACAAAAAAATAATTCACTCAACTTTTTAAATCTAAACCCATCCGAAATCGCATGTTCGAATCTAGCGGAGTCCAAACATTACAAACCTTGTAACTACCGGAGGATTTGCTAGTTCATTAATTTCAAAGCACAAGAGCTAGTCGATGTGCAAATAAAAGTTGACCCGACCATCTGATTACAATTTTTTTTTACTGGAGTGCTTGATTTGTTAACCACCACTCATGATCGCTTCTACTTTCTAATCCCTCGGCCCAAGCTGTGGGAAAAGTAAATTCTTCAGATTGAAAAGTCAAATAGAAGTGATTATTAAATACACGGTAAGTAGGTCATTATTGCAAACAAGACAAACGGGAGTAAAATAATGGTAATCATTAGCATGAAACACGCAACATATCATACTCCAATAGTCCAATTAGACCTGTTCCTGTACGTTGTGATGTTTATGGACTACTTTTCTCTTTACGCACCCAACAACAGCCAAATAATTGGAGTATTTCCCAGACTTGCCACCAAGAATGGTAGGATGGTCTCAAAGGTTGTGTTTGGTTGGGAGTTTAGTTTAGTTTAGTTTTGGTAGTGGGTGGAGAGAGAAATAGAGTAATGATTGAAAATAAGGGTAATGATTGGAGAGAAATAGAGAGAGATGAAAAAATAATAATTGAAAAAATAGGGTAATGATTGGGAAAAGAAGTAGGGTAATGATTGGTTTCCAAAACTAAAGAAAAGGCAACCGAACAAAGATTTTTGGCAACGGTTTTTAATAAATTATTTCTATTTATATTTTTCTCTACTCATTAGTCTCAAAATTCAAACCGAACAGAGTTATTGAGGGATTTAGGTCCACCAGCTTCATTTAACTCTACTTGTCCATTTTTTGGGAAGCTAATGGTGTTCCAGTTTTGTAAAAAAAGAAGTTTTAGAAAATGAAGGTAATTTCAAGCTCAAAAATTATGTGTTTACGCAAATAATTTTTTTAGCAATATGGATCTTATTTGATAGATCTCATTGAGATCTTTTAAACGGTACAAAAAAAATTAAAAAATATATTTTTTATTTTCATTATATTTGAGTTTGAAATTACCTTCTTTTTGAAAAAAAAAAAGATTTAAAAAGAAAGCGGAATGACACCTAATATGACTGGATTAAAAGCTTGTTGATTTTTTTTTATAACTAAGGTATCCGGGCGTAACAGTTTACGTGCAGTTTAATTAATCTTGAAAATCAAAATAAAATAAAAATACTGATTCAAATCATCTTGTAAGGTGAGCAATCAAACTAGACCTCCGGCCACCACCACCTGTATACAACTTTCACGTAGACATATAAGCATGAATCATGATTATTACTTTAAGCGCAAATTTTATCACGTGGGCAATTAACTATGCTTTAACAGAAATGATACCTACACAGATGAATAATGCACAGATCTTGCACTAATCGATATGTGGGGCCCACTATGGGTTCCACATAAACGATCCGAGCCGTTTATTAAATTTAAAACATTTTTTCAAGGATTCATGTGAAAAATCCGATGCCTATAAATACTCGATCCAATCATATAACGTTTTGTTCAATTTCGGATCTGCACGAAAAGTTAGATGATTGGATCGAGTACTTCTTGATATTGGATTGAGTTGATTTTTTGCGAGAGCCCTTGAAAAAATGTTTTAAATTTAATGAATGGATTAGATTCTTTATGTGGGATCCGTAGTAGGCCTCATAACTTGATCAGTGCATGATCTGTACGCTATTCATCTGTGTGAATAGCACGTCTCATGCTTTAAATGGCATAATTTATTATAACTTTAGCAAAGTTAATTTACATTAGACTTTTGGAGCTAGAAGACCGTGTCAATGCTTGTCGGTGCAATTTAACAACATTGTGGTGTGGGGGCACCCTTCGAATACTTTATCAGATATCGTAAATTTTTATATATATTTTTTTATCGGAGACAGATATTATAAATCTACTATCACGGTTTAGAAAAGATCAGATGAAATCTTAACATGGCCAAAATTGAGTCGCAATTTCTAGGCGGATACAGCTCAGCGTTGCCGTGAAACAACGACGTTTCATGACTATGTGATGTTGAGTCGTTCCTCAGTGTTTGACTCTTAAAAACACAAAATTCAATTATTACAAGGATCACATGTATTGTATGTCAAAATAATCTGTATTTTCAACACATATTGTTTTATTTTAAATTGATTTTTCTATGTACTTATACACACCTTGTACGTATAAACTCGGTTGGTCATCCTTTTCGTTTTCCATGGTAAAAATATTCAACCAAGGGCTCTGTAAGAAAGTTCCAATCGATCTCTAAGAACACGCCTTTCGAATATTACAATTGATTTTTCAATCAAACAATTTCGTGGTCTGTTTCTTTCTTAAGCCAGTTACGTCAACACGTTTGATCATGAAAGGTCAAAGAATTCATTTTCTTTTGATTTGACGCGAAATAAATAATACATTCATTTTATTTTGATTTGACACGAAATAAAATCCTCCAAAGTTGTAACTGTTGTAGGAACCATGCCCTCCAAATCCTATTGGATAATTTATGGGGTAAGGGCACTGCGTGATTAGTGCATTCTAAAATAGTAAAATCAATTAAAAATGGTTCGCAACTGTTAATAAAACATTTTGTAGTGGACGGGATTGCCTTGGTGGTCAAGGTTAATTAGAAGAGATTTACGGTTTGCTTCCTTCTAAGTTTTCATTTTTTAAACTTCTCAAGACTTTGCTCCTGCTTTATCGGCCCTTTTCGCTAGTGAATAGTAAAATTGATTCCCAAAAGATTTACAGTATCAAGTTATGTGTAAGTTGATCCAAACAATTATGAAAAAAGAAAAAAAGAATCTGTAAATGAGGTAATGCTAGTGTCAAGTAGAAATTTTTTTTTTATCCGATGCTGCCAAGTAGATCAATAACGAGTAATTTGACACGTGGTGTTACAGCACCTTTATCTACCATACATTTTAGGCATCACGTGGTGCCTCAAGACTCAAGAGCACCAAAATAAAATTCAGCCAATTTGCCGGCACAGCCTGTTTGACACCTCTATCCAAGAGCACCAAATAAATTTTCAGCGAATTAGCAATGTTTTTTTTTTTTTTTTCCTTAAAGAAAGGTTCATGCATAAACGTGCGTACTGTGCTGGTTTTGAATTTCTTCTCAGCAATGTTATTTTTTCCTTTAAAGCTAGAAAGGTCCATGCATAAAACGTGTGTGGATGAAATTGGTGGTGGGGGGGATGAAAATGATTGATAATGTGGAATCAGTCACACAGTTTTGGCAATCATTAAAGAGTTGGGACTTATCTTTAATCATGTCATGTGGTTTAAAGTACATTGGAAGTAAATGCAATGTCACCCTCCAACTTTTTCCCCATCTGTTTTAGGTACCCTCACGCTTTGGGCCAATGATCAAAAATTAAAAAAAAAAAAAATCCAACTTGCGGTATAAATGGGTCAGGGGGCCACAAGCCAAAATGCTAACAGCAGGGACAATCTGCAGGGACAATCCGCAGGGACAACGCGTTTGGCCCCGTTTTGAATCCCGAAAAAATCTAGAAAAATATCCATAAATTTTTGAATATTGTTTTATGAGGCCCTGTAAAAAATCAGCTCTAGCGGATATCGGTAAGTATTACTTTTGGATAAGTATGGGCGAAACTGTCATTTCGCCCCTACTTGTCCAAAAGTAATACTTACCGATATCCACTGAAGCTGATTTTTTACAGGGCCCCATAAAATAATATTCAAAAATTTATGGATATTTTTCTAGATTTTTTCGGGATCCAAAATGAGGCCAAATGCGTTGTCCCTGCGAATTGTCCCTGCGGATTGTCCCTGCTCATAGCAGGACTCGGCCACAAGTGTTATGAATGATGAAGCCGGGAAAATTACGGTTCAGTGGAGGACGAAGGGAATATTCACCACTTTCATGGTCTACAGTTCTGAAACTACCAATACATGGTACCATCTGTTTTAATTACCAAAACATGGTAACCATAACACCGGTGAAACAGTGGGGACAATTTTGCCCTTAATATAAAACGGCGTTGTAACATCAAAACCCTTTCCCTTCTTTCAGCAAAAAAAGAGCACGTCAAAATATGAAACAGACTTTATGTTATATTCAAAATGACCATCACGTTAATTGAAAAAGACCAAGTCATATAGGGTTCGATAAATCTGATCAACTCAATCTTTCCTAGGCAAAAAAGGGACAAGTCAATTCATGAAAAAAACTTTTTATTATATTGAAAAAGACCATTACTTTTATTGATAAAGACCAAGTGATATCTTGTTCAGTAAATATCATCTCCCATTCAAACTGAACTAACCTTCTTCGAGCAAAAAAAGGGCACGTCAAAAAATGAAACAGACTTTATGTTATATTGAAAAAGACCATTACATTTATTGAAATAGACCAAGTCAAATAGAGTTCGACGAATGTCATCTCCGAGTCAACTTGAACGAACCTGCTTTGGGCAAAAAAAGAGCACGTCACAAAATCAAAAAGACTTTATGTTATATTTAAAAAGACCATTACGTTTATTCAAATAGACCAAGTCAAATAGAGTTCGACGATCTTTGAGTTAAAGAGGGTCAAATAGACATTTCAAGTGGGCACACCATGTATTTGTCAATATTTTTCCTCCTGTCATGTAAGTGGTAAATTGAAGACTCCAGAGCATGAAATTAGAATTTTTTCCGGTCAACTCCACTGACCGGTCATTTTCCCTTTTTATAGTTGCCAGAGCTTCTGAAACTACCACTATGGGCTTTATAAAAATCTATTGAACACGCTCAAGCTCAGGAAAGAATTCCGGGAGGACTATGAGAATTTAGAAATCCTGTGCTTTGATCGAGCTTAATGCAAAATGTGTTAGGATCGTCACGTACACACTCACGATATACGAGTATAAATATAGTAAAGAAATCAACACAGAGATATACGTGGTTCTCTAAAACCGATTACGTCCATGAGAGCGAGAACGGCTGCTGTTCTTTATTATCACAGTATGGAATAGGGTTTACAACATAGAGTATTTATACGTACTCTATTCTAACCCTAACCGGGTTTGGCTTGTATCCAAAAAATATCATTGTACAATACCGTACCGTACCATACCGCGGGGGGCGTAGCCCTCTGCACCCCCCCAATTACGGAACTTTTGGGCCTTCGGTTCAATCTACTTTCACTGGATCATCAGTGATGGGCTAGATGCCATCGCTCTGCTGCAATCCACTCATTCTGCTCCGGCATCTAACCTTCTTTTTAGAACTCCTTAGTATCTTTTCGTATTTAACATATGAGCCACAGTTGTAAGTTATAACAAAATGGAATGATTTTGAATACCGATTCATTAGTACAAAACCTTTTCTCCAACGTTTGAATTTTCAAAGCGAAAACTTTATGCAAGAGTTGAAACTGCAAAAGGGAGAATTGTGATTTCTGCCTAATCGGGGCCTTAGTTTTTGGCAAAATTTTGTAAGCATGAGGTGCCCCAGCTTAGGAACCGGATTTGATACTGAATAGTAAGTACGTACCTGCATTGATTTCACTTTTTTAGTTAGGCTGAAATTTCCAAGTTATAATCGCTACAAGTTTCCCAAAATAAAACCTGATTCGGAATCCTATAGATTTCAGTTTAATCCACACGCACAACTAAGTTTTTACAACAATGTGACCACAAAGTGTTGAAACAAGAGCCAGGAGTTGTAGAGGCCAAGAAGGTGCGGAAGGCTGAAGAGAACTGTTTACTTGTTCAGCATTGGTGGCAACAATTACTTCAAATTTTCGTCACACAACTCCACCGCCCCTGCATCCGAGCAGTTAGCATACACAGAAATGATGATGGGCAACTTGACAGTTGTTCTCAGAGTAAGAATAACTCCCCTCTCACGAACAGTGAGTTCTGTTTTCAGATTGACAGATTTCGGTCTTTTTTTCTGGTTTCATTTTTCGAACGACGCAGAAAACTTGTTTTGTTGATGGTTTCCGAAACTTGGGTTTTGAGAACATCACACATTTTCTATCAAAGAACCCATTTCTCGATCTTTTTTTTTTTTTTTAAATCTCTTTTTCTCTTAGAGAACATTACAAAGATGTCTCACATTACCGTAAACTATTGCACATTGAAATGAATAAGACATGGAAAGGATGATTCCATATTAATAACCCATGGAACAACAGAGTATAAGCTATGTGATGACCCTTTTGAGTATGTCTGGTGGGATGGAGGTCACACAACAGAAGGAACTAATTAACATTTAACAAGCAACTGGCTAAGCTGATGTGGAGTGGGAGCTTTAATATCACAGGGCCATACTGTATATTCCATATTAATAACCCATGGTCTTTGGCTTTAAGGTAAATCATCGAATCGAACCTGAACACGTACTGATCAAGGTTGCTAATCTCCTGATCTTGGCAGCTTGAACTCGATTCTGACTTATATGCATGATAGGATTTTACAAAAACAAGTTATCGAGATGGATTCATTGAAACTCTTTTACGATTACAAAGAAAGATAAGAAAGCCAAATATGAATGTGATCTAGAACTTGACAATTTTTCAAGCAAGCTCAAATAATTCATTAACTGCGCAGACTTAATACAACATTACAACGGAATAGATTCGTAGACCATCATTTGGGATGGGAATCAAAACACCTGTTGAACCATACACTTTATTTCTCAGATTTATCCGAGACATTTAAAAAGTGATTTCAAGTTGTGAGGCCCTGTGATATTTGGAGTTCCACTCCACATAAGCTCTGCGAACTGCTGGTAGGCCATTTCAGTGGGATGGTAAGAGTCAAAGAAGAAATATTCACTAGCGTTGTTGCATAACTGGTAGTTCTTTACTCCTCTCTTCCCTCCACAGCTATAAACTCCCCTTAATTTTCCGCTTCCGCAGCATGCTGCCTTCCCTTCCTTGAAACCTTCACATCATCATCATCATATGTTGACAAGTGAAAGGACTTTGAGAAAAGCATAATTGAAGAGAGGATTCTCATTACTTACCATAGTTGGATGGGTTGTCTATACGTTCCATAAAAGAAGAGTAGAGGCGGAAGTTTGAGTATTTGAATCCTTTCAACTGAGCCTGTAGCTTTTGGAGGGTTTGGGCAAGTGCCTTATTGTGTAGTTTAGCCAAGTTTGTCACTTCTTCAATGGACTCACCACTTGGATTTCTTGGAATGAGAAGTCTAACAGCTGGTAAATACCTGTAAGGAATCGAGCCCACGAGCCCAAATTTCCTCCCACCGTCTTTATAAATCTCCTGTAAAAGAAAACAGATCGAACAAGAAAACTGTGATAATGAACAAAACAAGTACCGGAAGTCCAAACCCAATCCTAGCTTCGGAATGCATTGCAATTCGCAAGTGAAAGGGAAGGGGATAGTTGGGGTTGATAATACTTTACTACCTTGATCACAGTAGTCAAGTTGCCAATCACCATGTCCACGTACTCCGCTTGAGAATACGAGTAATAGATACTAGAGTTTGATCCAATGGGGCTCAAGTAATCGTTGCCGCCAATGCTGAACAGGTAAACAGCATTGTGTAGCAGTTGCTTTGCATCTTTCGTACCTAGCTTTTGCCTCAACATATTCTCCACATTCTTGAAATAGCTCAACTGTGTTTTGAGGTTAATCACCTTCAAAAGAGGATAGCATTCTATCACATGGCGTATTACAACTTACAAGGGAATTTTGGGTTCTTGTTTTCGAATGAAATATGTCAAAACAAGAGCTTAATGGGATAATCATATCTCGTGTTTTCCAATTATTTGCTATGTTACACTACAATGTTGTGCTCTGTTATTTTCATGTTATACTATAGAGGAAAGTCCACTTTCACCCCCTGTGGTTATCGCCATGTGCGGATACCCCCCTTGTGGTTTAAAACTGACCACATAACCTACCTGTGGTTTTGAAAATGTGCGGATAGACCCCCTGCCGTCATCTTTTCCATCCATATTAACGGAGGTGTATCTCACACATCTCTAGAATGTAATCTGAGTCGTTCATAATGTATTAAATAAAGAATAGAGTATCTCTGTAAAAAATCATCTTGATCAGGCATCAATAACCAAGTGATCTAATTTTTAGTAAATTCAAATTTGAAATTTTAATTTCATAACAAAATCGATTTGACCATGAGCTTTTCATTTTTTGATTGACTTGAATTTTGGCATAGACGTAGTATTCGTCAAAATTTACAATATTAACGGTTTGGATTCAATTTTTGGTATACAGGATGGTGTGGTTAGATTTAAAAAAGAAGAAGAATCAAGGGACGTGATGGGGGTATAACGGTCTTTTAATGTTGTGTCCGTTAATATGGATGGAAAAGTTGACGGCAGGGGGTCTATCCGCACATTTTCAAAACCACAGGTAGGTTATGTGGTCAGTTTTAAACCACAAGGGGGGTATCCGCACATGTCGATAACCAGAGGGGGTGAAAGTGGACTTTCCTCTATACTATATTGGGTGTCAAAAGTCATAAAAGTTTCCCCCGTAATTACAGCATGGAAAATCGAATCAAATTTTCATCTATGCGAGCAGGGTACGGGGAAGAGTTCTAACGCGCGTGGTAAAACATATACATACCAGTCCTGGATGTGTTTCGTCTAAAGCACCAGCTCCACCGGATGCAAAGTTTGCTCCATATTCAAACTGATGATCTCCTGGCTTGAGGTATGCTGGAATGAGCGGCAGCTTTGCATACTCAGCTGAAATAGAAAACACACTGATTTATGGAGGGCAATTATGTTGCACATTATCCACTTCTTATTTATGGAGTGCGATTATAAATTTGGCGAACCAATCACAAGATGGATCGGAGTTGAACTTGTTTATAAGAAATTTTTTTTTTTGACAAGGCAAAATATATTCAACTACTACTAATCTAGGGGACCCCGTTCGGACAAATAAGCCAAAGTGGCTTATTTTTTGTCCTTATTCAAATTTTTTTCGTATCGCGTGGCTTATTTTCAATTTTTTGGGGATTATTGCATCCTCACGACAAGAGGAATCCAAAAAGTAAAAAAATTTGACCGAAATCTAATTTTTTTTGAATAAAGACGAAAAAATTTCAATAAGCCAATTTTTTTGTCTTTATTCAAAAAAAATTGGATTTCGGTTAAAATTTTTTACTTTTTAGATTCCTCTTGTCGTGAGGATGCAATAATCCCCAAAAAATTGAAAATAAGCCACGCGATACGAAAAAAATTTGAATAAGGACAAAAAATAAGCCACTTTGGCTTATTTGTCCGAAGAAAATGGGATTGGTGGGGTTTGAACCCTCACCTTGTGCAAAGAGTATATAGATCGAG
Source organism: Rhododendron simsii (assembly GCA_014282245.1). Lineage (NCBI taxonomy): Eukaryota > Viridiplantae > Streptophyta > Magnoliopsida > Ericales > Ericaceae > Rhododendron > Rhododendron simsii. Next base: position 33,552,358 of record CM024960.1, read on the forward strand.
CGCTTACTGGTTGGCTGACACTCCATTTGCCTATTTGTTGGACTCGGTTATAAGTTCGAACAAAAGAAACCTTGCTCTAATAATTACAGTGTTGTATACAATAACATACTACTAAACACACGTGCATCATATGAGGAATGCTACAGTGACCATATCTGAGTACTCACATTTTGGATGTAAAATGTGGTACTCAACATGGTCACCAAAACATTAGTGTTACTCATTTGATACAATACCGGAATATCTTTATATTTCAGGTAGTATAAGGTTTCGAGTTGAATACAAAGGTAAATCACACCCTCGACTAATGTGGGCATAGCTGCACGCTGCTGTGATTGCTCACAGCAGCCCCCCGCTTCCCGATTTAAACGTGTCTACATCCCGACAAATTTCTCAAAGAGCGTTGTACGTGACAGATCTAAAAAAAGAGTCTTGAGCGTGAAAGAGGGCGTTTGAAAATCGCAGTCAATGAGTATATATAGTTGGAACATAGAAGGAGTATTTGCTTTTGGGTTGAATACAAAATTTGAAGTGTAAGAATATGGTACTAGTACCAATGAAGTCCGGGATAAGACGGCCGTCGGAAAACCTCCCAGTGGGGTGCTTGAAAAAGGACTCCCCATATGGCCTGAAGTTCGCCTGGAAATCAGTGGTGGTGTTGATGTAATTGTTGTTGCCGGGGTCATAAAGAGAATCACCGAAAACGAAGAGCGCTGCTTTGCGTAATTTGTCAGCGCGCACGATATGGCCGCGACACCCGCCTCGGAGATCAAGGCAGGCAAGGAAAATTATGACTGCGTACAAGTGAAAGCTAGAACTACTTCCCATTAATTGCAGCTTGTTTGAGACTTTTCCGTTCAAAAAATAAAGAAGTTCCAGTGGATGTATATACTAGCATGAAGTTCTCTGTTTGTTGGCGAGTTTGGTCCCCACACTATTGATCAGGATTCGATTTTTAGCGTCACCGATCACCACAAGAAAATACGATTTTTAGGATCATCAATCACGGCAAGAAAATACTCCGTAGTTTCTAATAAATTTCTTAATTCCAGCATGGATGGCCTGTCGTTAATTGGACTCGAAAATTAGTTGAAGTGGGCATGTGAACACCTACCCGTCGTACCAAAAGGAAAAATGGGGAACTTTTTAGGCAATAAGGAAAATTAAGAAATTGGTTATCCATATCCAAAAAAGGTGATCATCTCCCCATGTTACTTTTGTCACAATACGAATTTTGTTTTGTCGCATTCTTTATTGATGTTAAATCTTACAGGATATTGTCGGGGCTACATCTTCTTCTTGGTCTTTTTCAAAATGTCTGGATAAAGAAAATCTTATTTGTGGACCACTACGTAAAAAAGAGATTACGGAGGTTAATTGTGCGTATCCAAAGTATTTTTGGACGGTTCGGATTGAAAATCAATTATGACCGATAATAATTAATTGTGATCGGTTATAATTGGAAACAAATCTCAGCCTTTGATTGCACGAATAAATGACTGAGATTGCACTGCTCCGCGAACAAGTTTTTCTCCTCTCGATCTTATGTTTTTTTGCCACATTATCAAAGACAAGAAGACTTCTTTATTTTTTTTTATTAATTTAGGGAAATGGAGACGCAACGTATATTGATCATAAAATCAGATACTAATTGCGCGGCACTTAATTCTCTCGTGATTTCTCTCTCCAAAACAAGCTTAAAAAACTCTAAAAGTGAACAAAATAGACTTTAAAACACAAATAAACAATGGAAGTGAATATAAAGAAGGAATTGAGGGTTTAGAACTTAGTTTAATGGCGATGGTTAAGTTGCCAATCACCATTCCAACATAACAGGATTTAGAGTAGTGGATGAGAATGGTGGAATTTTGTAGGAAAATGCTAGTGTAATCTGTGGTTCCAATGCTAAACAAGTAGACAGCCTTTGACAGGGTTTTCTTGGATTCCAAGTCTAGGGTTTCAGTTCAGTTTTATAGTAGTATTGTGGCGGGTAAAATGAGAGAGCGCGCACCTTTTACAGAAATCAAAATAGGCTCATTTTTATTTGAGCCCGGTGAATTAAAGTCCGGCTTTTACCTGTGGATCTCACCCCCACTAATACCTATCCAGTCTCCAGAGAACGACGGGGCACTCTCCGGGCCGTTACCGGCAGTCGGTCAACGCACCCCCTCTTTCAATTGAAAGTTCGGCTTCTGGTTCTCCTGATTTTTATCATAATAGTAATCTCTTTGTTGCAACTCTTTTTTTTATTTTTGGGATCTGCATATCTCTGTTGCAAGATGAGTAATACTATAAGATAAGATTAGGTTTTTGAAACGTTCAGTTTGTGGATTCAAATCTGTTAACAATATGCTAAAATTGAGTGAGTTTGTGAGCAATCTCTTTGATTCTTTGCCTGTCAAATTAGTTGATGCACGCGGACTGTTTGTGGAAAGTAGTCCTTTTCCCTTTAATCAATTGTTCTTCATGTCTTATGTTATAGTAGAGTAGTATTACAATGCTGTGCCTGTACGCCCTTGCGATGATTTGGTCCCTGAAATTATAGCAATTCCGTTATCAATTTAACGGAATTTGACAGGAAGGGTCTATTTGAATAACGGAAGATAACTTTGGTAGTAAATTTGATTTTTTTGAAAGTTTAGGAGTCTATCAGATAGAGTGTAAAGTTTGGGGGTATTTTGATTCCTTTAAACCTCTGGTAATCTCATTTATTTTCTTTAATTTTTGTCCCTAGCGGGAATTTCTATCGTTGTTCAGTCTTTCGTTTTTTCCCTCCTTTTTTGGAGATTTTTTTTGTCATTAGCAGTTTTTCTCATCTTTTGGCCTAGAGATTATGAGGATTTAATGTTTTTATGTTGCACTATAGGTCTGGCGAGGACGATGGAGGTGGCGGTGATCGCAAATGATCAACATACAAAGGAACAATAATCCGTTTCTGTTTTTTTTTGAGGGGGCAACCAGCGTAGCAATCTTTTTTGGGCGTGACCACAATAACTCCAGACCCTCATTAGAAAGTTACAAACATAGAGGGAACGGATAAAAATTTTTTATCCAAAGACAAGAAGACTTGCGTAAAGATAAATCTCAAGCAAGTTACAAACATAGAGGAAACGGATAAAAAATTATCCAAGTCGTGAATGAATGCAAAGAATCAAAATATTCTACTAAACAAGCACATATTGTACATCCAATTCCTTGATAGCAAAAGGAAGCATGGGATACATGTATTCATCGAGTTAAAAAAAAAATAAAATCGTCAAATATAAAGTATTAGTGGAGGCATTCGAATAGAGTTTTGAGATTGTAAGGCTTAACAGCGTGAGGGCCTCCTCCGGCCCACATTTGAGCTGCCATTTGTTGGTAAGCCTCTTCAGTGAGATGGATAGAGTCCCAAAATACATATTCAGCTGGGTTATCGCACAGCTCAAACTCCTTCACTGGTCGCCTTCCTCCACAGCTAAATTCTCCCCTGAACTCCCCTGTTCCACAGCATGCTGTCATGCCTTCCTTGAAACCTTTTGAAATTGTCAAAAATGAAAAATCATTTTCATATCCACAAACATTAATTGCAATTTCTAGTAATGATCCAGGTGCGAAAGAAAAATTCTGAATTTTCCACAAGCTTATTGATGTACAGACAGAAAAATCATCTTAAATGACATCGCTCAGAATTCAGTCATTTCAAACCAAAACACGCATCAAGATGACTCATAAAAATGATTCTGGCAAAATACTCTTCTAGTTGATTGAAATTTGTTGTCTGGAAGTATAGTTCTCCCTCGAAAGAATTGGGCGATTTTGCTAGCCCACATGCACATACATAGGGTACTAATCGAGTCAAACAAGCCAATCACAATATTGCTCAAGTGTGACACGACTCCTTATTACATGTGTTCAAACTTGGCTTGAGCTTGGAAAATTTTCGAGACTAGTTGTTCAAGCTTGGCTCACGTTTGAAGTTTCGTGTTCGTGATAAGATTGGCTTGACTTATGAAATATGCAAATCACTCTCGAGCTTTCAAACCTGAGCTTAATCTTGTGAAGTTTCGAGCTTTCAAGTTTAAGCTTAAACTCCTTAAGTTCCAGATTTTATATCTCACATAGGAGGTTTCCTATCTAGATGCAATAGTACTGTAAAACTAGTGCACATTGTCTATATGAAAGGCCAACTCAGATCTCATACTTTGGTTTTTTTTGTTAATCTACCTCTATAATCGTAATATTTATTGAATGATCTCTCTGTTCACAAGCCTATCGAGCCAAACATTTATATGGTCAAGCTTGACTTGAATTCTAAACCAAAAAAAAAAATTGTGATTGAGCTTGGCTTTTAAGTTTTTTAAACGAGTTTGAACAAACCAAAAGTCGAGCCAAGCTCAAGCCAAGATCGAGTTGTTTGGTTCATTTAGTAACCCTACTAAAAATGTAAAAGTATTTGGTCTGGTGCTAAGATTACTAGGAGATTAATCCATCTTTTCAAATCATAGCAACAAAATCTGAGAATTTCAAGCAATGATGTACCATATTTGGAGGGGTGATCCATTCTCTCTCTCAAGTTGGTGTGGAAGTCATAAAGTGAATATCTGAAATCCTTTAGTTGGCTCTCTAGTTCTGAGAGCATTATTGAGAGTGCTTCATTATGCAACTTAGCTAGTGTTGAAGCTTCTTCTTCTAAGCAGCCGCCATTAATGCCTTGATGATCTGGTCCAAGTATCCTTATGGCTGGAAGACAACCTAGGGGCCCCAGATTGAGAAATCCAAATTTCCTGCCTCCTCTTCCATAGACCTCCTGTCGGATTGAACTTTCATGTTAGGCTTCTCTCCTCTTTTGGTATAAAAAAAAAAAAAAAGAAAAAAGAAGAAGCTTTCAAGTTAATTTTTTAGAAAAGTTGTAAAGTTAATTTCTTTTTTCTGAAGACAAAGTTGTATTTGCATCTTTCTCACGGGCCGCAAAAAGTAAACAAGTGCGAATAAAAGGAAAAGTTAATTGTTAGTCAAAAGTCCAAACAAATTGAGGTCGAATGAGCTTTTACCCACATAATAAGATACGACTCAACCAACATGCACGAATAGCCCTATTGTTGTGATCTTGAATCTATATAATATGGAGTATTGGTTTTTGAATTCTCTATATTTTGGATCCTTGGATTTGTACATATTTTTTCTATGACTGAGATTTATGGGTAGACAGGGTAGTAAAACTAGAAATATATTTGGAAAAAATGAATATTTGGAAGAAGGATGAAAGAAAAACTAAAATTGATGTTTCCTAATCTTATTTTGATCCTAATATATAGTAATTGGTTGTTTGATTGATGGAAAAAAAAACTGATTATTTAATTCATTGCAATATGTTGGTGACAACAAGTGTATTGATTTTGTTGCATTTTGATTCTAAGTCATAGTTTTACCTTCGCTTTCATCGGATTGAAAGTTGAAAGCCACAAAAATATATATATTCCTGTGTTTCCACATTGGAGTTAATTTTCTTATTGAACTTAATTTTCTATAGTACATTTTTCATAATTTAACAAAAGACAAGTTGTTGCAATGGATGATTACTTTGATTCAATGGTTTAGGCTCATTCTCCTCCTTTTAGTAAAGTGCTCACACTTTTTGCACATATTACATAATTGTCGTGTGGATTTATTTACTCCTAACAATTGTACATTAATGTCTCTGTGATTTTTAAAAAAGAAAATAGATGAATATCAAAACTTTTCAGATTCTGTGCTAATTTGAAGAATATATATATAGGGGAGTGTTCTGGGAACAAAAAGAGATATTTTATCTCAACCATTCAATGGTTGATATTAGAAGTTCACAAAGAATTACTCCTGACCGTAAAGAATTACTCCTAGCCGCGAAAAATTACTCTTGGCCGCCAAGAATTGCTCTTGGCCGCTTAGAATTACTCTTGGCCGCAAAAAATTGCGAGGGTCTCGCAATTCTTTGCGGCCAAGAGTAATTTTATGCGGCCAGGAGTAATTTTATGCGGCCAGAAGTAATTCTTGGCGGCCAAGAGTAATTTTTTGAGGCCACGGGTAATTCATCGTCGCAAGAGTAATTCTTCGCGGCCATGAGTAATGTTTTGATGCCAGATGTAATTCTTTCCAGCCAAGAGTAATTCATCGCGGCCAAAAGTAATTCTTCATTGTCAGGAGCCAACAATAATTTTTCACGGTCAGGAGTAATTTTTTGCGGCCATTAATAATTCTTCGTGGCAGATTCTTTTTCTTTTTAACTACTAGGTAAGAGAACAAAATTATTGTTCAATACAACTTGAGCTGTTTGTTAAGATGATTTGGAATTTCATGATCTGTCTGGGAAGTAGATTTTGTCGGGATAAGGAAAAATTTTCTATTTCAAGGTTATTTGTAATGCTCCTCTCACATGAGGTGGGACCAAAAGCATATCCGGGACTCAACTCATGTGAGATGGCGTTAAAAACAACCGTTTATCAAAGAAAAAGAAACTTCGGAAAAATGAGATTTGATACTTCATGTAGACTATGTTTAAAAAGTATTACAAGCAATTACTAGTCAATATATATGCTCAAATAGTATATGGTGACCTAGTATTTTAGGCGAACTCATTTTTGCGGGGTTTTCATATATATAAGAGGTACTTGGGGCTCTCGGATTTTTTTACTTGAGAGTTAAACGCGGTGCTGGCTCACTAGTCAGTCACTGTCGATCTCCCTCCCTTCTTTCATAATGACATCCCTCAAGATTGAGTTTTGGCAGTAGACATATACAAGCCTTAATTAAGCCAAACCACATAATAATTCTGTGATTTCGCGTGAGTGATCGACCAGTTTTCTATTCTCCTTTTTCGTATATTCCATCATACTACTGTAGTAAAACACAAATCAAACAATGGAAGTACTAAATATAAAGGGTTTAGAACTTACTTTAATGGCGATGGTTAAGTTGCCAATCACCATTCCAACATAAGTGGATTTGGAGTAGTGGCTGAGAATGTTGGAATTTTGCAGGAAAATGCTAGTGTAATCGTTGGTTCCAATGCTAAACAAGTAGACAGCCTTTGACAGGGTTTTCTTGGATTCCACATCCCCTAGTTTCTGTCTTAACCCTCCCACCACCGTCCTGTAGAAATTTAACTGCTCACTGAGACTGATTACCTGCAAAACATTTCACATGTGCAAGTTGGGTATGTTAATAACGTAACCAAAAAACTAAAAAAATAGAAAGAAAATTAGGGTAGCAATGAACTTTTAGAATTTGTTCGTTTTGGGTACTCAAAATTTTTTCGCACGGTCTCCAATAAATTTTCTCTATTTATCTTTTTCCACTCATTACACTTTAAAATATCCCTCAAATCTCAAACCGAATAGGGTCTTAAGTTTGAACAACTTCACAAACTACTCAAGGAAGAATGATTTCCAGATCGCATTTACTGAGAAAATGGGTGGGAAAAGTGATGGTCAGGTGCGCGCACATTTGTTTCGACAAGGCTATTTTCCTTTTCAAACAAGCTTTGGCAAAAGTGAAAAATGCTTCTTGAAATATTAGGTACAAACGGTATCGAGTCACTTTGTTCACTTGAGATTATTGGAGGATTTGTCTTGTCGTTAATTTGTCTTGTCGTTAACTTTAGAGTCTCGAAATTGATAATTGAAATGAGTGTAAGCTGGTCCAAACATTCAGTTCTAAATAAAAAAAAATTACCGTCAACAAGGTTACGAATATATTGTAACATAGGGTGGATCAAGTCAGGGAGTCTGGATTTTTGTTTACGTCCGGACTTTTGCTCTAAGCCAATGGATTGTATTTTCAAAGGTCCAAATCTAAGGAAGGTTTATAACCGTTTATAAATGGGCATAAAAACCTTCCGCAAATCTGGACTATTGAAACACAATCTAACGGCTGATATCATAATTCAGATTTTAGCTAAAATTCGGACGTCTTAACTTGATCCGTCCTGTATTGTAAGAGCATCCACAGTGGAATAAGCAAAAGTGAATAATTAAAATATGCCACATCAGATTTTGATTATCCATTTAGAGGTTGCTAAAGTTAACAATGTCAAATCTCACATTGGTTATTTTTTGCTCATAATAAAAAAAAATAGGACCATTGCTTCCTTCCACGAGTTTTCTCCAAATTTTTCCTTCATTTCACGTAAATCTTTTGAAAAACTAGTTTATATTAAAAACAGTTTTTATAAAAAAAATTTGTTCTTGGAAAAAAAAGTTAATTAAACAGTTTTTGGAAGAAAAAAAAACAGTTTAAATTAAAAACAGTTGGATAAAAAAATAGTTAATGAAAAAAATGTGTAAAAAAACAGCTTTGTGTAAAGTCAATTTTTTTAAAAAATAGTTTCAAAAAATTTGAACAGTTTTTATTAAACAAAAAGAGTTCATATAAAGACGGATTTTTTTTTTTTAGAAAAAAGATTCTGAAAAGAATAGTAAGAATAGTTTTTTATAATTATTTTTTGAAAACATTGTTGAGAGAGAGAGAGAGAGAAAAGATTTTTGTGTAATGATGGGTGTACTTGATTGAGAAAATATGGGGATCACTAAATTTGATTATTGGTTAAAGGTTGTTAGTTTTGATTATTCAAAAGCCAAAATTTGATGAGTTGCTAAAAGGTTGTTAAGTTTGGTTATTCCAATGTGAGCACTATTTTGAACAAATATTGCTAACTTTAACAACTTTTTGTTTTGCTTATTCCACTGTGGATGCTCTAATAACATTAATAATAGCGAAAATTCTAACTCCACACCCCCACTCATAATATAAGTGGGGCCCATAGTGTATGCGGGTTTGGGTGTGAAGGTTGTAATAATAGAGCTCCTGATAGTCATTCCACGGATGTTAAAATGTCCACTTTACGTGCACTTTCATCCGTCTCCGTCATGCAAAAGTTAATGGGCGCACTTGCAAATAACGTCACGCAGAAAAATCAAATTTGCAACACTCAAAACATTTATGGACCACAGACCAGGAAAGACAAAGAGACAATCAAAGGAGAGAAGAATAAAAATCCTGCTCCCAGTTGAGGCAATTCATTTAATTGAGCTTTTGGACGGCATGTACATGGGGACGTGTCCAAATGGTATAGGCTTGCTTTCCAGAGCTAATTATTCAAATGGTATAGGCTTGCTTTCCAGAGCTAATTATTCAATCGTCTCGGACACTGCTACCTGCTGCCCAACATATTTAGTCCTGGATCTCACGAAATTCCATCCTTCATTTTCGTAGGATTCATACATTTAGAACTGAGTTTCACGAAAATGTGTGGATACTACGTGACATTGCTCCAAGAGACGAAGACCACCCAAGAAAAAAACTATTGGATGGTCGATCGACTGTATATTTTACATATATATTTTAAATTAAATAGAAATTTTATATTTTGAGCAGACCGAAATTTCCGACCAGATCAATCCCATTCCAAAGCAAACTCAACTCCTATGGGATCAGTCCTGAAAATATTTGGATCGAATCGAATCAATCTTCGAAAATTTCACCTAAACAAAAATCATCGTTAGTCTTGAGGCCCCGTCTCGGAGTGTCCCAATACGTTTTTTCATCACATATTCCTTAATAACCCTAACTACGTATATGAATCCCATAAAAATATATGTAGTGAGAAAAGGGTACTGCTGGGCACCAGTGCCCGAGACGACTGATAATTATTTGGCCTGGGGTTGGACATAAAAGGTTCCGCAATTATATATGGATGTGGGGCCAGACTATAGTTGGATCTTTCTACCCTATCAAAGTGATTGGAAGTCAGCCTAACCTAACAGAATTACTTGAGTGCACTTGTCCTCTTTGCTTGACCCCAAGCAACCACCGAGTTTGATAGTAACAGGATGTTTGGGTTAATTTACGGACATTTTGACTAACTTCGAAGTCGTAAAATTAATAGCTTGACAATTTCTCCCTGAATCCAAGATTTAAAATGTTCGATTAATATATAAATAGTAGACTATAACGGGTTTGACCATTCCCATTTTGTACCAATTGTATACAAATAGTATACAAATGTTAAATTAGTATACAAATAGTAAACTATAACAATAATAACAGTTTACTATATTTTCGTCCAATGAAAGATTGTGTTAGAAGGAGATCGATCAGACCTGGCCACACGATCGAGTAATCGGATGGATATGATGACACAATTGCTTTCATGTGAAAGGAAAAAGGTAATTTGTGCAAAGGTGACACTACGTGGCGTGCTTATTGAAGTGGTATTGGAGTTAAACTCATGATGCTCGGCCATGTGTACGTGCACAATGAGTAAAACCGTGACAACACACCAGTATGCGCGCCGCATGGTCTGACAGTTCACACAAAACGCGTTCTCCATGTGAAGTACTAATAGCTACTGTATGAAAGAACAAAAAAAAAATCACATACCAATCCTTGAAAAGTCCCAACAAGAGCTCCTGCTCCCGCGGATGCAAAGTTCACTCCATTCTTGTAATAGTAGTAATCCTTCTCAATGCCTGGCTGTAGAAACGGTCGAGTCAATGGCAGTTTTGCGTATTCCGCTACCCACCAAAATCAATGCACAAAATTCGTCACACAGATATTAGTGTAATTTCATATTTTTTTACACCTTACACAAATACCGATACATTTTTTGCACGTTAATCACTGCCTAATGGGCTGTGATTATCGTTTTGCTATAAATGTATATGTATACATGTTGATGTGTGTAAAGATAGTTGAGAGAGTCTTTACCAATGAAGTCCGACATCAAACGGCCATCGGAGAACCGGCCGGTGGGGAAGTGGAAGAAGGTCTCACCATAAGGCCAGAAGTTAGCTAGGTAGAGAGCAGTGGTGTTGATGTAGTCGTTGTTTCCAGAATCTAAGAAAGAGTCCCCGAATACGTACAAGGCGGCAGAACCACCTTCTTCCACCTGCCCCGGCTGCCGTCGACGGCATTCTCTGAGGCTGCAGCTAATTGGGAGGATGAGAAACCAAAGAGTCAAGATAAAGGAGTTTAGCTTTGCCATGGCTGATTAGCTTTCTCACCAGAGAGTTTTATGCATTTGTGTCGTGTCCTCCTTATATATCTACCCCAAGGTATATCAGCCAACTCTTTTCTAGTCTTTTGTTCTTGGTGTAAAAAAAAGACCAAATCATCCCTACACGTTGGGCTATCTATAGATTAATTTGGTGGGGCTAAACTAACAATAATTCTACCACCACACCCATTTACACACCCCCACTCACAATAAGAGTGGGGTCCACATACATTGAATGATTTTATCAAACTATAATATTCTTATTTTATGAGTCTAAACTTAGGTTTAGTTAGTAATTTTTTCTGTCTCTCGCATTTGTTAGCTTTGGATCAATTTTTTTTTTTTTGGATTATTGGTTGTTATCGATTGAAGAAATCCAAAAGGTACATATACAAAATTATATTCAAAATTTAAATTTTTGAAATAAAGATAGAAATAATCCCATGCAGATAGATTTATAACTGGAGTATGTAAAAAATGCTTATTTTTGTCTTTATTTAAAGTCATTTGTTGAGGTACTAAGGTCCTATTTTGTTAATATTCTTATTTTTTAAGTATTTATTTCTCGCTCTCGCTTTGCGAGACAAGTCATTCTCTCATAATACATCATCTTTAATTCAAAAAGTAAGTATTTACTTATTTTAGTTGATAGAACACATCCTAAATAGCAAATGGCATTACTTTAGTTATCATGACTTTTAATACTTCTATTGTTGCCACATGTTGAAATTCGAGTTCTTCCTATATATAATACTCTTATTTTATGAGTCTATAGCTAGGTTTTTTTTTTTTTTGATCATTATAGCTAGGTTTGGTTAGTGAGTTTTCCTGTCTCCCGTATTTATTAGTTTAGGATCAATTTTTTTTTGAATTATTGGTTTATTCTTGATAAAAGAAATTCAAAGGGTACAAAATTATGTTCAAAATTTAAATATTTGGAATAAAGATAAAAATAATCCCATGCAGACAAATTTATAACTGGAGTATGTAAAAAGTGCTTATTTTTGTCTTTATTTTAAGTTATTCATTGAGGGACTAAGGTCCTGTTTCGCTAATGTTCTTATTTTTTAAGTACTTATTTTTCGTTTTGCGAGATAGATCATTCTCTCACAATACATCACCTTTAATTCAAAAAATAAGTACTAACTTATTTTAGTTGATGAAACACACTTGAAATAGCAAATGGCATTAGTTTAGTCGTTATCATGACTTTTAATACTTCTATTGTTGCCACATGTTGAAATCCGAGTTCTTACTTTTATAGTACTCCATCCGTTTGGATTTAATAGTCTTTTTTGGGAGTTTGTACCATTTTTCAATCGATTATATCTTGTAATTTATAATTTTTTATGTAATTTTGAAAATATTGTCTTATAGAACTAATTAAGATCTATCAAACAATATCCATATTGGATATAAAATTTATTACCAATTTAAAGATATAACTCATTTTTTATCCGGTTAGAATTGAACGAGGGACTATTAAATCCGAACGGATGGAGTACCAATTTCTCTATTATCAATCCCCAATCAAAAACCTACTCAATATCATATTAAGTGATTACTCATTTTATGCATAACTAATGACATATTACATTATTTAACATCTTTCATAGTGTGTAGCTGCTTTTTGAGGTCTATCACATGTAGTTATTGGGTCTATCAACTTATTACTCCCTTCGTCCATTTTTAAGTATTTCAGTTTGACTTTCACGCATTTTAGAATTCAACATATAATTGTACCTCCAAAATATTAATTTCTATACTTACCCTCTATAAAGATATCATTATTACACTTTTACTCATCAACTTTTTAAAAGAGAATTTACTTTTAGGGACAAAATATAAAATGTACCAATTTTTATCAACTAATTTTACAAAAGGACACTTATTTAGGAACAACACAAAATGAAATACAGAACACTTAAAAAGGGATGAAGGGAGTATTATTTTGCTAAATCTGTCATTATGGGTAGTGAAATTTTAATTTATAAGATAAGATGTGAGATGAAATGAGTCTCTGCCTAGTACTATCTTGAAATTTTAGATCCAACCTAAAAAGTTAAAAGTATAAGGTGAATTATATCAAGTGATCTTATATTCCATACCCAACAAATATAAATCAGTTATATTATCAAACAATTACTTTTATTTATCCAAAATTAACAAAGAAAATGAAACCCATGCTATAAATTGAACTAGTAAATCGTGCCTGAGACAAATCCAGAGCGAATCTGGTGTGCCCATTTTATTACTTTAATAATGAATTAATTTCTGGGGATATAAACCAAAATTGATTATCAATATGGGCCTGTGTGGCCGTATAGGTATATTTGTATGAGAAAGCCCAAAATTTAAATTCTCTGTTTGCAGTAAAATAACCCACGTGGCCTAAAATGAATGCGATGATTATCTACTGGGCCCAGGATGTTGGCCCAACTAAAAAAATGTATTTAAAGCATTTCACCATTCGTAAACACTTCAACCACAATTCTCCATTTCTATCTCCATTTTTTTAAATACATCTTAATTCCTTTTGAAAACACAACTTATCCTTCCAAAATTTTAATTATAATTAACTCTTATGTATTTGTTAGAAGTATCAAACCTTAATTGAGCAAGAATAATTTTGGCATTTTTATAGGCATGAATATTTCTTCATCAATCGTGTAGGATGTGGTTTTTTTTTAAAATGGGTATTTTGGTAATTTTATCATATTAGTGGTTTTCCTAGTCAACCAAAGTAATGACCACCGAAACTAAAATTTGTTGGAGTATAAACTAGATTTTGTATTTTGGCCCAATAAAATAAAACCCAACTAAAGCCCAATTGACAAAGTCCAAGATTCGAAAGATATTATTTGAGAGAGATAAATATCTAAGGCTATAGAATATTTATAGCATCTAGAAGCTTTATCCCAATTTGTAAGTTCATAAATTCTTAGTTATCAACTCTTGTCTTGTAATTTCATATGAAGCTTTATCCTGATTTTAATCCCTTGATGGTGGACGGTAGTATTGATCTTTTAAGAATGAGTTAAGGTACGCGTAATTTGACCCGAACAACGTTAATTATATATTGAAAAAAATTAGCATGCGATTCAAAATAATGTCACTTGCATCGGTCGGATATCATACCCAATTTGTCCAACTCACCAGCCCTTTCTGTGGATACTGGAGAGTGAAAACGTACATACTCAGCGGGCGGTTCATTTTCCATGGCACCCATAATCTCCAGTATCATTCACAAATATAGAGAGTCTTGGCCAATGTGTATCTCCCTCAAAGAAGCTCATAATTCTGCAATTCAATCAGGAAGTATCACAGGAAAAAGTAGAGAATGAAAACCCCACCCCAACATAATCTAGACCGAACCCCAATTCAATCTGGCTCTACTTGCTAAGTGGTGGTGGCGGTTCGGTAACGAGAAGGACTCTCTCTGGGCAAAGGTTATTAGAGGGAAATAAAATCTAGACCGAAGGAGTTGGCTCCCGTACATACAAGACAATGGCCCAGCTTCAAATGTCTGGAGGGATATTTGTTCAGTTGGAAATAATGACTCGGACCTTGGTTTCTCCATCCGGGCGGGATTTCAAGTGCAAGTAAACTCAGGCCGTGATACACTGTTCTGGGATCATGGGTGGTTGGGTAATTCAGCTATGAAAGAGGACTTTCCACGTCTGTACTTGCGTTCCACTCAAAAAGATGTTGTTCTGAGCGAGGTTTGTATCGGAAGGGGCAGTAACAATTGGGATTTGCAATTTAGGGGAAGGTTGCGCTTACGGGCGAGTCAACAACTGCAGGAGATGAAGCAACGACTGCTAGGAGTGACCTTAGATGCATCAAAACCAGATTCCCTTATGTGGATTTGGTCTGCAGACAAAAAGTTCTCCACCAAATCATTGTATAGGCAATGGGAACTTCAGACTCAAGCAAGTAATAGTGTTCTGGGTTCTCTGTGGAGGAATTTGAGCCCCCCGAAGGTTGAAATCTTCTTCTGGATGGCCGTTCAAGAAAGAATTGCAACAAGGTCAGTGCTATTTCATAGAAACTTGATTACTGAAATCCAACAGGCATTGTGTCCCCTCTGTTCTGATGTTGTTGAGACCCCTCTTCATTTACTCTTGCATTGCCGAATTTCCTGGGAAGTTTGGTCTAGTATTCTGGAATGGTGGAAAATACAATGGGTTTGCCCATCCTCTCTAGCTGGACTTGCATCGTGGTGGTTTGACAACGGATTTCGAAACTTGGACAAAAGTATTTGGGAGGTATGCTTTTTTGCAATTCTCTGGTCTATCTGGATTGTGAGGAATGGATATGTTTTCAACAATGTTTCAACTCTAGCATGGGAAATAGTGGATCTAATCAAAACTAGAGTGACCATGTGGATGAAGGCCAAGTTTGACATTAAGGTTTATACAGTGGAGGATTTCAAAGGATATCTTGAAGGGATTCGGAAGTGAAGTTGTGGCGCAATCTTTAGGCGTATTTCTTATCCAACCTTGGTTGGATTGTTTGTTGTAATTTTCATCTAATTTTCTTCCCCTCGATGTACCCTTTTCGAGTTTTATAAAATGATTCGTTTGCCGAGGAAAAAAAAAAAACATCATCTGATCCGGATAGTGGGTGAGCATTTTCTGGAATTTGCAGTTGGTTGATCAGTAGGGGTTTATCATTCTGAGGTCCCAGGTTCGATTCTCCTGCATAAGGAAAAGCCCTTTGGGCCACTCAATGCGGAAAAACCCTTTGGGTTAGCATTTAGTAAAGGCTCATAGGAGGCTGGAGAGATTAGTCCTGTGATGCGCGCAAGCTGGCCTGGGACCACTCTTTATTACCAAAAAAAAAAAAAAAAACCTCTTCACGTGCCACCCACCACCATTGTAATTAGTCCTTTGACCTCATCATGCTTCCAACTTGTAAATTAGACACATCCCACAATGCCTTGCTTCGCCGCTCAACACGTCTATCCAAATTGCACTAGTCTCACCTCATGCGTAAAAAAATTTTGAGTTAGCAGGAGAAATTAGTCTTATGGTGCGAGTAAGCTGGCCCAGATACCACTTTTTATTAAAAAAAAAAAAAAAAACCCTCTTCACGTGTCACCTACCACCATTGTAATTAGTCCTTTGACCTCATCATCCTTCCAACTTGTAAATTAGACACATCCCACAATGCCTTGCTTTGCCGCTCAACACGTCTATACAAATTGCACTGGACTCTCTCTCTGTCTCTGAAGTTTGTGGTCATCAAAGTGAGCATTGCTCCACCACAATTCACCGTCTTAAAATTACAACATGAATCCCAAAGAATTAGCCCGTGCGGTTGGTGTGTGCACTCTCCACATAATTGTTCAGCGTTCAACTCTAAAAATCATGCTAAAAGAAAGTAATTTCTTGTAAATTTTCTAGTTCTAGCATGGCTGACCTGTCTTTAACAGAGAAAAAAAAACAGACACGCCTTTAACCGGGCTTGAGAGAAGATTAGTCAATATGCGCGTAAGTTGGTCTGGACATCCAGACAGCCTTACCGAGTAAAAAATTACTCCACATAAAAGTAATGAATTCCAACAGAGAGGGAATCAAACCCGTCACACTTCAGTTGGGATACAACTTTCCAAAGGAAACAGAGAGGAAATCAAAGGACTATCAAAACGTGCAAACCCCCTTTGCAACATTCATTGTACAATTGCGGAGATCCTTTTCATCCATGTTCAACAAAAACATTGAAACCCACTTTAACTCCTGATAAATTCTTCCCCATTCAAAGAGAAGGGAGAAAAAGGTAAAGAAAATCAAAGCCGGCCAGTCCCATTTTTCTTCTCCAATGTTCAAATTTGTACGCCGATCACAAATTCCCCAACTAAACAGTCAGAAAAGTGGATGGGTTATCAACCTAACCTCTACCAAAAAACCAAAATTCAACCAAGGAGTTCTACTAGATCTTTTTGTTGTTATTCTTCTTTACGTTACGTTTCTCTTACCTTCCGTTTTGTTCAAACGAAGAAACAAGAAAACCAAGCCAATTTATGTTCCATTATCACCCACATCAACCTACAAAAGATTAGCTCCGACAACTTGTTTTAGAGGCATTTTCCAAGACCTCAACCTGCCAAATAAAAAACCAGGTACAGAGCCACTTGGAGAAACATAACCGAGCATCCAAATACTTCACATGAAATTGAAAAACAATGGACAAACATGCAAATAGAAGCTACATCAAAACAAGGGCAAAGGGAACCTTGGAACGAGAACGAACGCACCGTATGGGCACAGAAACAATTAGAACAGCAAACAACGTAGAAAAGATTGTCAAGCTTAAGTTTTCATAACATGCCAATTCATCCATACAGACATGGAAGTCGAACCAAATTTGCAGTCTCCAAAATACAATAAACATAATAACCCCACGTACGAGAACGAATACCCCGTATGGGCAGAGAAACAATTAGAACAGCAAACAACGTAGAAAAGATTGTCAAGCTTAAGTTGTCATAACATGCCAATTCTCATCCATACAGACATGGAAGGAAGTCAAGAACCAAATGTGCAGTCTCAAAATACAATAAACATATAACCCCATGTACTGCCCCATAAACCAAAAGCCAACTGATAAAACCTTCATCTAAGGCTCAAGGACGGATTTATTGCTTTTCAACACCTCCGCAAACAACAAACACAACCTGAAAAAGAAAACAAAAGGCAATGAATCTAAATCTCATTTGCAGAATTATTAACCCACCGAACTCAAGTAACATGGAGCAACGCAAAAGACGTATTTTTGAAACAAATATACAGATGAAGGAAAAATACTGACAAGTTTCCTTTTTTACAGAATAGCAGCAAGGGTAAAGGTTGCTCAGTACTCTCCAGCAACCAAATCATCGAAGGTCCAAAGATCCATTGAGTTCCCACCATCCTGAGTTGCATCTCCACTGAGAAATGCATCCACTGAAGCATCCCAGTTCTCCTCAAGAAACGGGATCTGAAAGAGTTTCATTTCAGACTCGAAAGCAGAAAGCTCTTCAGACAAATTCTTCACAGTATTTTCTTCAACAGGTCCCACATCCACTGAATCAGTCTTAAGTTTCTTTGCAGGGCTAGCATCTTCTACAAATTGGGTTTCACCACCTTCTATGGTAGCAGAAAGAAGAGATGATATTTCCGGTGTCTTTGCATTATACTCTCCCCACCCAAAGTCAGAGCAGTCAAATGAGTTGCTTCCTTGGTCCGAACTAAAATAAACGGCAGTAGCATCTGATGAGATAACCGATTTGTTCTCAAACTCTCCAGAGATAGTGTAGGCATCTGAAACCCCATATTGCTTAGTCAGTGGTTTCTCTTCCACAAAATCAATGGGATAGTAGTCAAGATCAAGGTCATCCATGAAACTGGAATTTTGGTTCACAATAGGCTGAACGAAATTTGGGTCTTCCTTGACAAATGATTTCCGAGTATTTGACTTGATGGTGCGTCTTGAGGCATTTGGTGGAGAATCATCAGGGAAATTCACCTTGGCTTTCTTGCCACGAATCCTACGTGCTTCTGCGTCATAGGCTCTTGCAGCTTCTTCCGCAGTGTTGAAAGTTCCAAGCCACACCCTGACCCCTTTTCTTGGGTCACGGATCTCAGCAGCCCATTTGCCCCATGGACGCTGCCGAATTCCTCTGTACTGGTTCTTCTTCTTTCTCTTTGCAGATTTTTCAGCCTCTCCGTTGGATTCCACAGATTTCCGACCTTCAATATAAGAGATATGGATGTTAAAACTTATGATTCAAACAGCAAACGCCACATCATAGAATTGCGTACCCTATATCTGCAGTAATCATTAATGACAATATTATTTGAAGGAGAGATTTTTCAGAGCCCCTGGAGCACAGAATGCTTTATCTATCTGAAGAGAGGCAGAGAGGTATATCCTTTTGCCTCTAAGAAACTATAGAAACTTAAGTATAGAGAACATTCAAAATAAACACTGGATATCCCGACTGACGCTGAGGCTTTGTTCGACGAAATCAAAACAAATTACAGAAACTAGTGTAAGAATTCAAACAAAAAAGGGGTAGTCTTTCAAGTAAAAAATGATAAGAACCCTAATACCAAAAAAGAATGAGGAAAAAAATAGAAAGTATTACCCAAATATGACCTTTCTCAAATTTTTTGCTGACAAAATATCAATTAAGATTGCATAACCAAACGTATCTAAAGTATCATTTCCAATTGATAACATAGTAAACCAATAGCAGCAACAACAACAATAACCATAAAATCCCCAATCCGTGGGAGTATGGGCAGGGAAGTACTAGGAATTCTATATTTCTTGTGACATTATTCAATTTGAAATCAACCCTTGTCTTTGGTAAACCATAAAAGTTTAATGGGTTGAGTCCGGGCTCACTTCTGATGATCGGGACAATTCACTCTTTAATCTTGTAAAGTTTGAAACGCAGAATGAAAACCCCTATTTTGAAACTTCTATGTGTTCTGAAAATATATCAATCCGATCAACATAATTTATGGCGTGGTTAATATTCTCGATGAGATCTAAAAGTGAAAGATTCCTATCATTGAAATGAGCTCGGAAAAGGCCCACAAACGGGATGGTCTTTTCAACCCTCTGAGGGACTGGAGAGGATCTCTACAAGTTTAATCTAGTTCCAATCACACGGTTAGAGGGCTACCGTTTGCTCAAAATTTGGGGACCAACTGTTGCTTTAATGGTGCGGTCTCATGGCCAGCCCCGAAATCTACTATACGAAGTCCGAAAAGGAAATAGCAACAGCATAAACCTAAGAACACAAATATCCCCGCAAAAAAAAACCTAACAAATAAAAACTTCAAACGAGATAATCCACAAAATATTGACGCAAAACTAACCAATGCAAAAATAAATTTAAATAAATAACGACAAAAGCAGGCCTAGAAAATGAGAAAGGAGATTAAAAAAAACCTAACAAATAAAAACTTCAAACGAGATAATCCACAAAATATTGACGCAAAACTTACCAATGCAAAAAGAAATCTAAATAAATAAAGACAAAAACAGGCCTAGAAAATGAGAAAGGAGATCTGAAATCGAATGGTACCATGGGAAAGAACAGAAGAGTTCGAAGCAGAGAAAGCGAAGGACTTGACGCCGTCGTTTTGGTCCTCATCGTCGGAGTAGTCCTTGAAATCCTGAAAATCGGCCTCGAAGTCATCGCTTTCAAGGTCGACGATCTCAGATCTCAGGGGCTTAGAGAAGTAATTGCTGGGGTTCTTCTTCTTCTTCGCATCAGACTGCCACAGGTAATCGGCCGTCAGCCGGCGGCTATTGCGCGCCGGCGCAATGATGTCGGAGATGATCGCACCGCCACACATCCTCTCTCTTTGAAGATGGAATCTTTCCTATCGGAAGGGGGATTTTTTTGCTGGGAGATTTTCTTGGAAAGTGTTGTAGAAGCAAAGCAGTGGGTTGTTTAAGTTGTGAGCAAAAAGGACGGTAGAAATAGGCAGGAAAAGTGGAGTAGTGTTAATGTACTAGAATACCCTTAATCCAAGTACTTAATTACGGTGATTATGACCGCTAATCGCACTTCAGTCCCTGTAATGTTCTGTTATTTACAGTTTCATTTTTCATCACCTTTTGTTTTTTTTTTTTATTATTAAATCTGAATTTTTCATCACCATAATTACGGTGTTTAGTTGCTATTTATTTAAGTGTACTAATAAGAACAGATTTGTTTGCATTGAAATGAAAAATTGTCGACGATGGATGCAGATAAGGTCACGTGCATTGCACGGCTATAGATATTTTTATGTTCCACTCTGTATTTGAAGTTATGAGTGTGAAATAAAATTGATTCAATTACTAAGAAAGGGGAAAAAAAACTTTTTAATTCAATGTTCCGAAACATATTTTAGTACTATCTAGACAAAGAAGATTACTCACATCCTAATTCCAATGCCTTTGCACTTGGACGAACGCATATGGGCTTTGAGGAATAACAATTTAAGAGGCTGATTTTGATTAGTATGTGTCTAAGCCACTTTACGCGCACCTCTATTATTCTAAGGGACTACAAATTCACCACCTTTTGCTAGTGGGAGTCCGAATTGAAGCTAGAGCAAAATTCTGTATGGACTGCCCCGCCCCAAAAGAGTTAGGCCCTGTTTTGCTTTCTTTCTAAATCTTATTTTTCAAAAAGAATGTAATTTCATAGTCAAATATAACGAAAATGAAAAAGATCTCAATGAGATCTATCAAACAAAATCCATATTGATAGGAAAATTATTTGCGCAAATACATAATTTTTGAGCTTAAAATTACCTTCATTTTCTAAAAGTTCATTTTTTAAGCAACCGAAACGAGGCCTTAATCACATCTAAGAAATTTCTAACCTAAAATCTTAGAAATGAGCAAATTCTTAAATCTCATAAGTTGAGCAAATTCTTAAAATTTCATAAGTTGACCACTAGGCCCTTGGGTTTGATTGGAAGTTGATTAGACTGAATTTCACCTAATTTTAGGAGAAGGCAATGGAACTCACCAAATTTGAGTTGACACGTCGGTCTGCTAATTTCAAAAGCATTTCTTCTCGACTCTTCAACTACTGTAAGAGGTGCTACTTTCGTACCAAATTTCGCTTGCTATAATTGCTACGTACGGAGTATAAATAAAAATCACACGCAACTCCCACAAATTTAATATGCCAGATCATAAGTAGAGCTCGTAGCGAAGCTCCCGGGGCCCGGGCTGTTGTTACTTGATCTCAATTATTTTAAATACTACTCCTGCTAGTCAAGTTTTTTTTAGTGAGCTGAGGTTCGATTAACTCGAATTCTTCTCCTTTAAATGAAGGCTATAGTCAATTGAGCTCAACACCACATTTATGAACAATCCAAGTGAAGTAGTGCTTTTAACTAGCCAAAGCCTTGATCCGCTCACGGGCAACTTGATCCGTTTGCAACCATGGCATGTATCCTTAATTGGAGATAGCATTTGAGTTTTTTCCTTAAGGTTCCATTCCAGAACATCTTCTTAAAAAATAAATATTTATTTCATATTTTTAAACTCAAAAATAATGTAAATAACCAATAATTTTTTTTGTACCGTATAAAAGATCTCGATAAGATCTATCAAACAAGATTCGTATTGCTGAAAAAATTATTTGCATTAACATATTATTTTTGAACTTAAAATTGTCTTTTTAAAAAATAAGTACTTATTTTTTTGTTTCGAAATGGGGCCTAAGTGACTAAGGTTGTGTTTCAATAACTCAAATAATTTTTTGTTTGAAAAATAATTATTTATTTTCGAATTAAAAAGTGATATATATTATGAAAAAACAATGTTTCGTAAAATAGAAAATAAGTATTTAAAAAATACTAATATAATAACCGTGATTAGGGCTATAAGTGAGCCGAGCTACTCGCGAGCTCGGCTCGGCTCGTTTAGTAAACGAGCCGAGCTCGAGCTCGAGTATTCGGCTCGTTTACTAAACGAGCCGAGTAGAGCTCGGCTCGTTCGATAAAAGCTCGGCTCGTTAAGGGAGGCTCGGCTCGATTAAGAGAGGCTCATTTAGTAAATGGCTAAGCTTGGCTCGATAAGGGCTCGACTCGTTAAGGCTCGAGCCGAGCTCAAGCTCAAGTTTTCGGCTCGTTAAGGAAACGAGCCGAGCTCGAGCTCGCCGAAGCTCGGCTCGGCTCGGCTCGTTTACACCCCTAACCGTGATGGAACAAAGCCTATATTTGGACCACGGAACGGGATTGGACAATGATGCTGTATGGTCACTGGTCAGGATAAGGGAGTGGTGAATCGTGGGCGGTAAAAGGTGAAGTAACGCGCTTGAGGGAGAGAATATGTGAAGCATGAGGGTAAAAAAAAGAAGGGAAAAATTCAAAATACCCCCAACCTTTACACTAAAAATCAATTAGACTCTCAAGTTTTTAAAAACTTCAATTTTACTCTCAATGTTATATTTCGTTAATCAAAATGCCCCCTTCCGTCTGAATTACTAACGGATTCCGTTACAGGCTCCGTTAAATAGTGTTCCGATCGAATTTCGATGATCCGATTCACTCAATGTGTTCAAATTTGTGATTTTAAGGATACCCGCGTGAAATAAAAAAAATGACTGAAAAGGGCTTCATCTGAACAGTTTTTTTATTGAATGTTCAATAAAAAACTGTTCAAATGAAGCCATTTTCTAATTTTTTTTTGTTAATTTCTTGCGGGTATCCTTAAAATCACGTTTGAATCATATTGAGCGGCTCGGATCATCGAAATTCGATTGGGAAAGGGGAGCTGCGGATCGATCTGGATTTTGTTCAAGTTCGGATTTGATTTGGCCTGCAGCTCCCCTTTTCCGATCGAATTTCGATGATCCGAACCGCTCATTGTGATTAGAATGTGATTTTAAGGGTATTCGCGAGAAATTGGCAAAAAAAATGACTGGAATGGGCTTCATCTGAACATTTTTTATTAAACTATTCAATAAAAAACGGTTTAGATGAAGCCCTTTTCGGTCATTTTTTTTGTTGATTTCTCATTAGTACCCTTAAAATCACGTTTTGAACACATTGAGCGGCTCGGATCATCGAAATTCCATCGAGACATTATTTAACGGAGCCCTTAACGGAATCCGCTAGTAATTCGGACAGAGGGGGCATTTTGATTAACGGAATATAAAGTTTGGAGTAAAATTAAAATTTTTAAAAGGTTAGAAGTCTAATTGAATTTTGGTGTAAAGGTTGGGAGTATTTTGAATTTTTCCCAAAAAAGAATGTGAAGCACGAGGGTAAAAAAACAGAAGGTGCATGCACCTGAATCGGGCGGGAGCAAATTGTGGGGACTAACGAGTAACGACAAATGAGGATGGGGCCAAGTACAAGGGATGGGGTCAATGAACCTTTTTTCCATGGGATTTGTTTATTTGGGCCGTTTTTCATCCCAGAAACCTGCAGTTGTATTAGCTCTTTCTATTCATTTTTTGTGGATTTCTGTTACAGAAATAGACAACTACTAATCCAGTAAACGACCAAAATGATTGTGAGAAAATAATTGGTGTTCATCTATGAGGTCAAATGTTTCATTTTCAAGGAGGCCAAATTTTTTGAACATTGGGGCCACCGAGGGTTATATCCAATCGTTACTTTTAGGATCCCGGAATTAGTCGAGTTGTATGCAAGCTAACTTAAACATCCGATTATAATAAATAAATAAACTATTAGTCCAGTGGATACTTATTAGACTAACAGTTTGTTACAGTATTTGCTTTTGTATTCATTTTTTGTGGATTTCTGTTGCAGCAATGGACAACTACTACTCTAGTAAACCCCCCAAGTGCTTGACCAAATGGTTTCTGAGAAAGTAATAAATGTTCATTCATGATGTTACAGATTCTATTCTTACAGAGGTTATACATTTCAAATCTTATAGTTGTTGAGGGTTATACTCGGTCGTTAATTTTAAGGCTCAAAATTAGTCGAGCTGCGCGCAAGTTTGTCCGGATATCTGGTTGTTTAAAAAAAAATACCACTCTAGGAGATGGATAAAAAAAATTCCAGAGTAATGAGAGGCTAATTACAAAATGCACCTTTTTTGCGTGGAGCATTTTCAACTTGGCCCCTATTGATTTCTTCAATAAATCTATTTTCGATTTTTTTTTTTTTTAAACCCCAAGGGAATTAACTGGTCGTCAAAGTCTGCAACTCCATTATGCTCCTTTCTATGTCTCGATGTTTTAATCTCTCGGTCGGTATCAACTCTTTAAAGTCAGCTTATATGGTATTTTGTCCCAGTTTTAAAATGGGTCATCCGCTAATAGAAGGTGCGATTGATGTCCAAAAATTAGTCGAGGTACACCTAAAACTAATACAACACCTTGAGTTATTGGGAAAAAAAAAAATTACATTTTATGATTGTTCATGGTATGAGAGTTCTGAAAGTGCTTTTCTAGCTACTATGTTCCAGCATTACAATGCCATTTAAGATATTGTCTGTCTGTTATTTTTTCCCTTGATATATAATTAAAGTATTGTTCAAGTTAGTTCACGCTCACTTTAACTAATTATAAAATTCTGAATTTAACAACCAAGCAAACCTCTAATAGTCTCAAACTGCTTTTGGCTAGTAGTGGAACATTTATTGTTGCTACCTGCTTATCTTATTATTTCATTTTATTAGATGTTGCGGCCTTGCCAAGTTCTTTTTTGATCTAAACTTCAATGTTTTTGTTATATGCTAATAGCGTACCTAAGAAAAACTGTTGGGCCTGGAGTGCTCCTATGGATTTGGTTACACAATGCCGCTTTCTGCGACCGCTCTAAAAATAAACTTGCGAGTGCGATGTCGGATGTCATAAAAAATTTAATTGAAACCCTTCCTACCACCAATTGGTTTTAGGAGAGATGGTGGAAAAGCGGTTCAACAAGTGGTATCAGAGCCAGGAAGTCATGGGCTCGAGTCGCGGGAGCGTCATCGTGAGGGAGGGATTGTTGAGCCCGAAGTGCCCCCATGGATTTGGTTACATAATGCCACTTTCTGCAACCGCTCCAAAAACAGACTTGCGAGTGTTATGTCGAATGCCATAAAAGAATAATTGAAACCCTTCCTACCACCAATTGGTTTTAGGAGAGATGGTGGAAAAGCGGTCTGACAAAAACAATTACTTACATAAGAAGGTTTAGGTAGGACTTTAATTAGCTAAATCTTTATAGAAGTGCTACTTGTTCTATGCACCTATTCTTGATTTTTGTGATTTATTAGTTATTTCTTTCTTCCAAGCAATAATTATGTCCAAAACAACATTTTCTAGTCCCTACTAGGAGTAGTTGGCTGGTGGCGTGGATTTGGAGCCTGTGGCGAACACGCATTGGATTTTTTAGCAATTTCTTATGTCTACCCAAATTGCCGACTCATACGTAACGTTAAATACAAATATCTTTTTCTCATTTGATGCACGAATGTCTGAATCAGCTTGTGCTCAACTTAATTAACTTTGATATCTTCAAGTTAACAACTGAGGCAAACCCTCTAGTGTCGCCCCAAGGTTTAGATTATTTGGCTTCCGTAGGTTTTGAACGTGCGATCTATAGAAGGACAAAAATTTATTGCTTTCTCATGCCCACATGATAAAACCTCTCGGTTGCTTGACATAGATGTATCTTTGTTTCTTATTTTTTCATATTATATACATAAGTGGAAATTAACAAAGAATTAGTAAGTTAGTTTACAGGAGATCGATCCAGAAAGCTGTCCATAGCTCTGAACCCCAACCAACCGCCCCTCATGGGGCTCAAACCTAGGCCTCTACCAAGGCAGGCGATGAGTGATGTCAATTGAGCTAAGAGCTCATTGACATAAATATATCTTTGTTACATTCATGTATTTGTGGATAATGCCTAAACGCTGTCAAAGCCAAGTGGACAAGTGGGCACATAAAGAAGTATATTCTAAATTGTTTGTTAACAATTTTCTCTTGAGCATCTTGTCAATATGAAAGGGGTACTAGGGTACTACTTAATAACCACAAGTTGTGATATTATAATCTCCCCAAAAATTACTTTTACTCCACAAAACAATAATATAATTAGCCTATCATGTTAATGAATCTGGTCGTTTTTCTTAAAAAAAAAAAAAAAAAAGAAGCAAAAATACTCTCTCTCACATCTTATCCTTTTTCCATTTGCCAAGAATAAGCAACCTGGCAAGTGGCAACTTGCCCACCCACTTGGAAATATATTCAAAGATTCTATGGCACATGATTGTGTCTACCACTACCTGATGAGTTATAGCCAAGAGTACTCTGATAGGGACCCTTCTCTTCTTTGCTCTTTGTTTCTGATCCTTTAAACATATTTGGAAGCCTTTTGCCAATGGTTAACATATTTGGGTCACAAAAAAATACATTATTTTACTCATTTGTTGGTGAATTACTGAATACTAACCTTTCTCAATGATAGTGTAAAGCCATGGCAACACTTTTCCTAGAAAACAGTTGCATAAGTGTATCTATCTATCTATCTATCTATCTCTTGATCTTTTTGAACTGCTTCAAAAAAAAATCTCCAAGCACTATCCTCGAAAAATAAAAAATTTACTTAGAAAGGTTGATCACGATTTGGTTTGATCTCATTTGGGATTATTTTAATGATCTCTTGATTCCAGACTCATGCATGCTGTATACTGGTAAGTGGTTTTGGTGATATATATATTTTTTGATCCGCGGTTTTGGTGATATTCACAAGTCGCGGCTATTTGCGGCTCTTGATTTTTTTCTATTGTCCGTTAAAAATTTTCAATTATACTCGACAGTTAATTATCGAAATTGAGATATATTTTCAGCATCCAGTTACCGAAATATGATATTTTTTTCAACAACTATTTACCGAAAATGCATGTTTGGCCGTTGTTTACCGAAAGTTGAACATATTTTCGACATGTAGTTACCGAAATATAATCTTATTTTCAATAGCTATTTACCTAAGTGTTATTTATGATTTTCAACAACCACTTGAAATATGGTGGGCTATGGAAGAAAATAAAGGGTTGCGAATAACCGCGCCCTATTCACATCACCATTTTCATTACAGGTAATTTACACTAACCTAATTGAGGTTTCTTACAAGTACACTGGCCCCCGACCTTCAACTTATTACACTGTTCTCCCTTGAACGTGAATAATGTAGTTAGTTGGGTCCACTCTGTTAGTCTTTCGTTAAATTTGTAATGACCTAAAAAATACGTTGTGTACCTCCCATTTTGCCCTTATGTTCCTGCAGAATCTAGATCAAAGGAGTTAAGGCTATTTGGGACCAAATTGGTTGGAATGTAAATAGATTTGGTAGCAACTTTTTTATTTTGGGAACAGAATTAAGGAAAAACTTACAGGCAAAACAGGAGCTACACAGGTTTTTGTTAAGATCATTAAGTTAGAATCCACAAATATAACGGAAGACTAATAGAGTGGATCTAACTGATCTACGTTATTCTCATTCAAGGGAGGTCGGAGGAATTATTGAAAGATGAGCACATGACATTTATTAAAAACCTCAAGGAAGGCTGGTGTAAATGAAATTTTTTTTTTTCCCTATTTGGTCTTATATCACACGATATTTTTTTTTTTTTTTCTCTTTTTCATTGATATTTATAAGGATGAAGTACAATGAATAAACCTTACAGGGAGGCGGTCAAAACAAAAACCTAGAGAGAGAGTGAGAGAACCTGCACCCAAAGAGGATTTGCTAAGGCAAGAAAACGCATTAAAGAAAAAAGTCCCTCCATCACCTGCCCAAAGAAAAAAAACATTAGAGAATAACGTGCCAAAAAAAGATACTAGTGCAAACATGACGTTGCGCTGCGCGAAACACGTGAGGATCATTTTCAACTATCCTCAATGTTATGCACTCGTTTGCGCTTATGCCTTGCATATTTTTGAAGGTTGAAAAACTTCGGACGTCAATTGTTTAGGTCAATTGTTGTTTGGGCTGACTCTTTCGATTATTTATTTTAGAGAAAATGACAGCCAATGACGTGTTTTAATAATTAATACCTGTCAAGGACATTTTAAATATTAACAAATGTTCTCATGTCCTTGGCGGGTATTAATTATTAAAACACGTCATAGGCCGTTGTTTTCCCTAAATTTTACCATTTTAGTTTGGATCCAATCAGACAAAACGAAATACTTAGGCCTCATTGGGCCTTGGCTTGTAATGTTATTTAGTGAGGCTTGCGCCTGATTCAGGGAAAATGGCAATCGACTGAAGTCCCGAAAGGTCACTCTTTCGACTTTCTTGTCATGCCATTTGGCCTCACCAATGTGCCGGCAACGCACCCTCATTCATGAGGTGTTCCAGGAGTACTTGGACAAGAGTTTGGGTTGAGGTGGATGCGGCGAAGAACTTGATCAAAGAGTTTGATTTGCTTGCAGAAAACGCGGTTCCAAGTTCCAGTAAGTTACGTCGTTCGGGCCAGAAATTCATTGTAGAACAGTCAAAAGGGAGAAAGCAAAAGGAAGGGGGAGTTCACAAAAGCAGTACAGAAAAGCAGCTATCGACAGATCAAATAATGGCTACGCTTATGAGTGCAGGCTGGACAATTGATCATAGGCCCAGGTCAGGCAGAAGGAACTTTGATGCAGTATATGTTAGTCCCACAGGACATGGTTCGTGGTCAGTTACCTTGGCTTACGATGTTCTTACG